>CM041535.1:3653901-3671401 GCA_023238725.1 Scortum barcoo
CATAAAGGTTTACCTGCACTTGTAAAGGAGATGCTACAAATTTAGAGTTTACTAAGTGATGTGACTGAACACAAATCATCTGTGAACCAAACCTCAACACCTAGTATCTATTTTTGTTACAGTTTAAAGTATTACAGTGCGTTAGTGCTATCTCCACAATATAATCCAAACTGTTTCTATCTAACTATAAAAAAAGACATTTAAAAAAACACTGAGAAGGTACAACTTACCTCAATACTGAAGTATCCTCGATCTACGTAGTCACCGAGGAAGAGATAGCGTGTGTTGCTGGGTGATCCCCCGACTTCAAACAACTTCATAAGGTCAAAGAATTGGCCGTGGACATCACCACATACTGCCAGAAGACAAACACACTGTTAATAAATGCTCGTGTAACAACAAGGCATGGTGATTTTTAAAAACACTGTTTTTTTAGTCCAGATATTTAACATGTTGCTCTTTCTCTGTTGTAAAACCAACCAAACAAAGAGAACCTCTACATTTATCAAACTAGTGTTTGTCGTGACATTAGACAGTTAGAGCACTGCACATACGGACAGTGGCTGCAGATGTAAAAATGACAGCTACACTTTTTAGCTCTTTTAATAGTGGCCGAGGAAATGTTTCATATTGATTATTACTGAACCCAGAGCTATTTAATTCGACTTTTTCAAACTGATTCAGAACATCAATAACCAGCTTTGATTCACTGACGTAACATGAATCGTTAAAGTCGAGCAGGCACAGCGAAATGTGAGAAACCTTCCTTGCAATGACACTACAGAGCAACATGAGAATGGCAGATATTTACAACAGTGTCAGAAGGGAGCACTTAAGAGAAGAATGTATGATTGTGTGGGATATATCGTACTATTACACAAGAACTGAACTATGAAGACGTTTCAGTTTTAGGAGAGTCTTTTCAAAATAATTAACATCCCAATGTTCTCTCTGCTAATGAGCTACTGTCGGCTGTAATCGATGATATAACCGATAAAACCGATTAACCGATAAAAATATCAACAGCAGAGAGAGATGATGGTGGCAACTTCTCCAACTACAGAAAACAGGGAGTGTTTTACAGTTTGTTTAAAATTAGTATCACTCTTTCTTAATCACTTTGATGTGTTAATAGTAAACTGGAGGAGCTGAGTAAATTAAAAGCTCACAATAAAAGACCAGATTTTTTTTAAAGCAGGTTGGATCTGAGTGTGTTGCGATGAGGCCACGTAAAGGTCACCCGAGAGGAAGTAGATATTTTTGAGAAGCGACTGATGACTGAGTTGACTGTGACAGCCTGTGAGGCCCTCGGATCTGGCACGAAGCTGAGTATACACCAGCTGCTGGCATACAGCAGCAGTGCTGCAATGGAATAATGCCTAGGTTGGTGCTGTGTTTACTCTTTGTTCACAACACTATCTGTGCTGTCTCGGAGTAATGAATGTATTCTGCATCCAATAGTTACTCTTTCAAACTACTAAACAGCGGAGCACTGGAAGAATCTACTGAAGCCTACTGTATGGGGGGGCTTACAGGGGGCGTGTACACACTTTGTAAGTCATGAGGTCAGAGTCAGCTGCAAAGCAGCACCCCAAAACTGAAAACCATGAGATGCACAGAAACCATCACAGGGTCCCTTCTGGGCATCACCCAGCCTACCTGTTATAGGCGCCTCCACTTCCAGCATGCACTTCTCTTGGCGGAGGATGTTGGCCCCATCGTTGATGATCTTTAGAGCCACGTCTTCTTCCACCCTGCCCTCTTTGACCAGGTGGTTGCGGAGCAGCTCAGCGTTAGGCTTCCCATCTTCAAACAGCTCTTTTACAGTCAGCTTGTGTTGTGGAGGGTATGGCACAGCTGTTGAAGGGACATAAAGCAACATCATCTATTAGGATAAAGAGGTTTCAACTTGTCAATAGCTTGTTCAAACTGAAAAGCTGATCAAGAGATAATTAGATGAGGTGCCTCTATCAAAGAAATGATGTCAATTTCATACCTGTAACATAAAAGAAGAGGTGACCTGTGAAAGAAACTTGGAGCAGAAGAAATGTTCCGCATCTCAGACGGCATTTGCTTAAGTTATAATCATGAGATATGACATTTGGATTGACGGAGCCAAGATGGAGTTATTGGCACAGGAGGAGGGACGCATACACCTACATGATAATGTCATGCGAGAGAGGCATAAGACAGCCAGAAGGAAGCCCCACACCTCACTTAACCCACCCTCCCTCGGTAATCTGCTCCATACCACCTACACAATCCTTTTACCGTCATCACAAAAGGTCAGTGATTTCGAAACTAAGACCTGAGAGCTTCTTGATCAAAACACAGTCAAATGCGCAACATTTAAAACTGCAAAACACATCACTGTCAAAGGATCCCACAGTTGGACAGTAAGAAGTTAAGACATTAAAGATTAAACGTAAAAAAGCTCTTCTCTAGAAAGGAAAAAGGAGCCTTTTAATATCGTCTCACCGATATGTAATTAGGAAAGGATAATTAAATCTAATTCTCCAAAATGGAACATCAATACAATGAATTATATGAAGTGTTAGTGCAGGAAAAGTTGTACTTATGAAAAGGCTGAATAATTCACTTCTGTACCAAATTGTCAGCTGAGCAGATTAGTGCCGTAACAGCAGCAGCTTCATCAGTTCATAAAATACCAGGAGCAGATAGTTGCCGGCTAAGCTGCGCTTGTTCAAAACAATAGTAGAGTGTGATCCAAGCCCTCTCACCTCCAGGGCCTGTGAGGTAAAAGGGATTACAGCTGGTATGCCTAATAACAGGCCAGGCACACATAAAGTACATTATGGCACCAATTAAGGCTGGAGTAAAGCTAGTCAGGTGGGTTTTTCAACACGGTCTGCGAGGAGGGAGTAGACGTTACATAGAGAAGTGCAATAATATTATGACTATTGCAAATAACTGCCTTTGTACAGCTAAAAAAAGTGAGCAGAAAACCACAGAAAACGTCTCCATAGCACTGATGGACTCATCCTGGATTCCTGATACGATCAAATCCCTCCACAGCTCACGCACAGGACAGCCCGTGCCATCAAGTGTGACATAAATACCTATATCAGCTTGTCGAAATCAGCACCACTTGTGCGATAAGCTGCGCCAGTGGCAATGAGCAAGTGGCGAGGGGAGAGCGAGGGGCGTTCGGAGAATGTTGTCACACCCACACAGAGCAAATCAAAGAGCACTATGAAAAAGCGTTAATGAGTTTTTAGTGTGGGTGCATTTGCTAATCAGTGATGCAGTGCCTGAGTGCAGAGGTAGCCTAATGTATTTCTCACTGTCTCAGTCCGGGTTTGAGGAACATATTCGAGCTGATCCACTGATTTTTTTTACAGCCTTTTAAAGAAATATTTGACAGACAGACACTGTTAGGTTTATTGCTGATGCAGTAAAGAGGAGACTGTGAACATGGGACTGCAGGGGGTGTCTGACTTGGCGCAGGAGATGCAGGCAACTGATGTTAGTTAGTCCACAGACTAGATCCTGGCCTGCAATTGGAAAAGCTGCAGCACGGCTCAAGATTTGCTAGCCTGCGCTGAGGACAAGCCTTCATGCGTTGACCACTGTGGTATAAATAAACAGTAAGTGCTCCCAGGCCTACGAGGCACGGCCGCAAAGAGAGCTGTAAGCTGAGGTACGAGCCTTAAGAACAGATTAGGTAAAGCCTCTATTAGCGAGGGCTTCCAGATTCAGGGGCTGTTTACTTAAAAGCGCTTGTCACAGTGAAGGAAGGCTCCGGCGTGAACAAAGCAGACTCTGTGAAAACACGATGACACAGAACGGGATACATAATGGGCACGAGATAACCAGACCGTGAAACATTTCAGGCAACAGCCATGCTCACCAAATTTACGAGCGTTCGCCTGGAGGCTGGCAGTAATTACCCGTGCTGGACAATAATAGCTGGTCTCAATGCCAAAGAGCCAAACACTCCTTCCAACTCAACAGGAACTATCCCCCCTCACGCAGCCCAACCCCCGCCCGATGATAATAATAACAACAATAATAATAAATTCTGGGTCGGTGTGCCTGTACAATCAAGGCTGGAGCGGTCTGTTCAAACACAGATACAAACCAATCTGTGGCTGCCAGCAAACAGCCTCACTCTGTCCAAACAGACCAGAGGAACCGACGGTGCAGGCAGAGTGAAGTGAGCCGCTCATTTTTCCCCATGACATCGCCCAACGGAGAAAAATGTTTCGTTAAAAATAATAAGCTGCTGTCGCCACCGCCGCCCGCCCCCCCCTCCTCACCGACTCTGGCTTCTTATTAGACTCAGCCCGGCCTAATTAGCATTAATGTTTGATGAACTCTTCAAAACCACGCACACACGTTGGGCCACTGCTGCACTGCATCAACACCCACACTGTCTGGCATGACAACAAACGACTCAAGAAACAAAGACACTACTATCTGCCATCCTGCCCACCGAGGATAATGTTTTGGACAGTGTTATGAGCCAGCGTCTAGAATATGTTCACTATTGTTTCAAAATCGACACAATAGGGGAGGATTGAATTACAAAGATGCGGCTGGGTAGAGATGAATGGGGCGGACTGTGGCTGGATGAATCATGAAGTCCACTTCAGATTGCTCTAATTATCAGTGAATGCATTACCCTTGCAAGCTAAATAGCCAGGCCTGGGCTTTATTCTCTCTACATAAACATAACTTATATGTCTTTGATTCTACGTCAGACAGAGGGGATCGGGTTTGACACACAGCAACAGTCAAGCAATGGAGATTTTTAAAACCAAATGTAGCCGTGCAGAGTCTTTCCCTCAGCACAGGTGGCACCACGCATCTATCAGTCAGGAAAATCCACACACAGCCTGGGGAGAAATCATCAGATCGTATGACCAAGTGATGGAGACACCAGGTCCGCTGCAGCTTAACTGTTGACTTACACAACCAGAGCTGCATTAGTCTCCGCCGGTCGACCATTTAAGCCCTCTTACAGCCACCAGTGACACTTACTACTCACCAGCACACACCAAATATAACTAACATGGATTTAATGAGTCCACACTTTTCAAACTGAGCTCATGGTGATGTTTTACTTTTGTGAGTTGCTTTATTTTCATGCATTTCTATTGCATTTTATCATCACTTTGACAAATCTGTACTATGAACCATGCGGGATGTGGACACCAGTGACTAATGTCTGACGCTTTAACACAGGACCAGCACTGGTCTGGAGTCCCACACTGAGGCGAAGCCGTCTCGTCTGTTTCTTCTTTCTCTCTTCTTCCCTGTCACGTTCCCATCCACCTCTTTCCGCCATGTGGCTGGCCATGTTGGGAACATAACTGTGGAGATTCTTTCCACAATTAACTCACCCTCTCCCTACTGGCTCACACATCAGCATTCCAGTCCGCTGGCAGGACACTCTCCCAGTGCCCTTGCAGACAGACGGGGATGTGGGCTGCGTTGGCATTAAGTAGTGGGAGTGGTGGTGGCGGCAGTGGCGGAGGCGGGGGTTGAGTTGGATTCTCTCTCTCTTGGGAGCTACCTCATACTTGGCTCTGCCTGTCCTGTCCCTTCTCGGGCAGACACAACAAATGGTGCCCTGTCCGTCCGGCGAGCCTCAGCGCGGAGAAATCCATCTTATGGAGCCCCGCAGGTAACCTGAGTGTTCCGATGAGTGAGAAATGGACTCATGAATTAAGATTTCATCCATCCTAAATGTCAAGGAGACTGGGCACTGACACAGGGCGACTTGATTTCAGCTGTGTGGGTTTGTGTTACATCTACCAGTGGACAACTGTGTAGATATCACCGTTGTAAATCTCTGTCCTGAGCAAAGAGACATGCCCTGATTCACCACCAGAGCATCTCCTGGTACAAGGGGATGCTTTAGAAACTCACCTGTGACAGTGATGGAGCACACATTCATTTCTCCACATACAGCTTCACTCTCTCATCACTACATGCCTGATGCAACGACGTTACAGACAAAGTTTATCCAAAAGCCACAGGTGGTTTTTCCCAAAGCTTCAGCTGCGGGTCAAACGCCTGCTGATGCTGAGCCTGAGGAGGACACTCACCTTTAATCAGCCGCTCCGTCGTGGACTGTTTCTCCTGTCTGTCTTTGTCTTTATCCTTCCCTGACATCTTTCGCTCGTCTGCAGGCTAATCTTCGGGGATGAAATCTTGCACGGCTCTCTCGCCAGCTAGCCCGAGGACCAGCCGGGCTGTCAGCTCCGTGTTGACTCTCGGCGGTTGTCGGAGGCTGTGTGTTTACCCCCCTCCCCCCCTCCTCCAAAACAAAGATCAGCTAAGCGAAGCAGCTCGTTGTGGCTTTGATTGGCTAATCACCTAGCTAGCTTGCGGCAACATTAATAACGGCGGAGAATAATTATAGCGCAAAGTGGTGCTGTTGACACGGATGTAGAATTGTAATAAACATAAAAAATAATTAAACAAAACACAGACTCAGGCGTTTGCTGTGTAATAGTTGACAAGCACAGCGAATAATACCTGGATATTACCTCTGGGGAAGGCTGCCGTCAGCGGCTAATCCGATTTGGTGACTCTTTTTCAGCTAGTTAGCCAGCTAACGCGTTAACGTGCGGGTACAGACAGCGGCGGAGGACGGCCGGCTCATCTTCCACACGCAGCCCGGTTATTGTGGGCAACAGACGGACAGCAGCGCGTCAAACCGCGCTTCGGCAGCAGGTGCAAACACCGAGAGTCCCTCCGAGCGGCGGGCAGCGTCCTGACAGCGCGTCCTCCTCCTCGGATTAGACCGTAATCTGACAGTGAGTGAGGAGCCGCGGTGGATTTCCTACAACATGGTGGAGCCGAGGTGACGTGACTATGGAAACGTACCACGTGGTGCAGGGCCGCGTTAAAAACACAAACACCTCCAGACACCGCTGCACCGGAGAACCGTCTGAGGCAGCTGCTGGGACAAATGTGGTCATATTCACGGAAAATGTCCGCAATGCTGCTATTCTTAGCTGTTAATGGTCTTTGTATCGTCATTGTTGCCGAGTTGTTTTTGAACGTTTCATGAGTTTTCTTGTTTGTGTCAGCTTCACCTAAAACTTCTGATAAACAAGCACACGATGTAAGTATGTTTGACTCCATTAGATTTCAGCTTGACCAGTTCAATGAAATGATTTACAGGTATTTAGAAAACAACAATAAGTCCTTACAAAGCCAGAGCAAGGCACGCCCATTCTAATGAGAGGTCCTGGTGGAGGTGAAGTGTTTTTATACAGTCTTTGCCCTGTAAATGATGATGACAGCGACTTTAGAAATTAGTTTAGTTTAGCTTTGAATTGAATTGTAATATAACGGGCATTAATATTCAGAAAGGCTACTGTTTTCTCTGTTTTTTCCTATAGCACATTCACATTCTTCCGTCCTTCAAATGGGACATGAATGCAACATTACGGGAGGCAGGGTGCATTCAAAAGCACAAGCTGTCCACACATAGTTAACACACTACATGACTGTAGTATATTAGAATAAGTCAAATTCCAGTATTACAATAAATCTCTAACAATGATTGAATATATAAAACAAACATGACTAATTCTATCCAAAACATAACTTTCAGAGTGTGATATTACCACACAGAAGAAGTCCTAATTAATCTGTTAACCAAGTACTTGGCCTGCCATTTAAATTCCTCATTCCTTAAAAGTAGTACTGCTACAAGAAAACATAACTTTGACAGTTTTTGCATTTAACACTAAATATGCCTGTGATTTGGTACTGTTGATAATGGGTATAAAGAGGGTACAGAATGAATAATATATATAGATTTTTTTAAATGAAGCAATGTATTGTCTGTTCATTTTAAGAGATGCAACCTTTCACAACAAAGCACTATGCAACTAGGTGTTCAAGTTTTCCTCAGTGTTGTGGAAAGATTTCATTCATTTTCAACCCAAGAACACTAGGTGGCTCTCTTGATTCATTTTCAAAGACATATTGCTCAGTGCAACATTGCAGCCAATTGTTGTTAGACATATACGCTGCATATGGCAGCCAGAGAAGAGAGAAGTCTGATGTGTTCAGTGTGTAATAATAAAAGCAGCTGGACAGAAAATAGATACAAAAATTTGAGATTTATTGAACTTGAAAATAGCATTAAATTCCACTTAAACATTCATTATAAGTAAATACCTACAACATTACACTGAAGATATCACCAACCACATATAAAACAATGGATACAGAGGATCAGTTCAAACGTAAAAAGCAGCTCAAAAGCTAAAAAAAAAAAAAAATAATTGAAGAGGAATCTTCAGACTGAACACAAAGAGCAAAGGCCATGCACAAAAGAGTTACCATTGTTAGTTGTTAGAAATGCTGGTTCATCGAGACGTTGATGCTTTAGCTTCTGCTATTTCTGGAGTTCTGCCTGCTCACAAGTATGCTTTATCCATTCTGTGGTCCACGTCTTGGCCTTGAGGTGAAGTATTATCATCCAGATATGACACATAACATTTCAGAGCCCTGTTATTTCACCAATAAAAAACCAAACAGCAACAACAACACATGCAAAAACCTCTAAAAAAAAAAAATCACCCCAGGCTAACTTCAATGCAAAGGAGGAAGAATGGAAGAGAAGCACCTCGAGGCACGCAGCCCACGGGTGTCTCTTGTCTCTCTGGCACATGTTCAGTTCACTCTATTCCGACTGTCTGCTTCTAGTGAGAAAGCAAAGCCTGACAGGCCGACAGACGCTGCCTTCTGCCTTCTAGTGGAACATGAAATCGGAAGCAGGAGGAGAGGACCAAATGCTTGGCCAGTTTTTTCTCTGAAAGGGTCTGGGGGGTTATGACCTTTACAGCTGAGCTTGGAGAAACATGAAGTTGTCAGCAGGACGTGATCAACGTCACTTCAAGTGTAGGCACTCGTGGCTCTTCGACAGTGCACAGCGATAGCAGTTGTGAGAAAAGAAAAAAGTGAATTTCTATCGCACCAGGAAAATATTCCTCCCAAAGCCAGGTTGCAAGTTCCTCTTGAAGAAATCTGGCTTGCATGTTTACAAAAAGAGTGTTTCAGCTCAACATCACAGACAGATATGTTGGGAACCTCACTTACATTAAAAAAAAAAAAAAAGTTTGAACAGAGTGATGTGGGAAGTCTTTGGTGCTCAGTGTGACAGGAAACTGAACCATGTATGTATGAGATCCAAAGAACTGTTGGCATTGTCTCAAATCCCAACTGAGTGTGTTCAAAATGACAGACATCATAAAAAGAGTGTTGTATTACAACAGGAACCCACAGAAAACAACACACATCAGAAGTGTACTTTATGGCTATACATAAATCCTTCATTTCAGGCAAGGCTCCACAGGCCCAGTCATTTGTTACAACAGCTCAGTCACCAATACTCTCCTTCAGCTCCCTTTTGACCTCTGCCCTGAGATGGACCAAGTACAACAGTCAGCCATCTTGAACCAGGCAGGTCTGGACTCTTGAGACACACCCACATCCTGAAGAAGAAACACACCAACCAAAGCCCTCCTTTACACATGTTAATCAGTCTATCCTGGCTATTATTAACATATCTCCATTAGTACTAGATCATAAAAAGATGCTGAAATTCAAAGATTTCTATGTATCTTGTGAATTGTAGATTAAAAATAAAAATCACAGCATAGATGCAGTTTCGCCTGAATGTATTCTGGGAAATTATATTTTCATCAAAACTGCACAGTAATTAGGGTCTCTCTTTGCTTGCATATACATTACCAGTAAACTAGTATGCTGCAGATGGAAATGATTAATTCAATCCTTTTTTTGAATGACTTCAATGTTCTACAGGAGCTTGAGGAACATGTTTGAAGGAAGGTGAGAGACTAAAAACGGGCATGCAGAGCTGAGGGCACCAGGAGGCAAAGAGTGCTGCTAAATGGACAAGTCCCAGCTCAGTGGCCCATAGCCTGACACTTGTTCCACTACAGCCCGCAGTGGGCCCTCCCACTGAAGGGGACAGTCACATGGCAATCCTGTCGCGTCTTTTTTTATTTATTTATTTTTTTGGGAGTGTTGATGGGAGTGACGAGAGGTGAATGCGAATCCGGAGATTATTGGAGATCTGCTTCAGCTGAACGCGACCAGACCAGCCAGTGCAGGTCGGCCTTCTCGTGATGGGATTCGTCGTATTCCGAGAAGGCCGACGACGTAGAAAAATAGTTCTCAGAGGAGTTCCAGTAGTGAACAGTCCATGACACACACACTGCATCCTGTGAGTGGCAGCTGCTTTTATTTACTGCATGATGAAGCCAGGCTGCTGGGCCATACGGGGTGGGGGCCTCTGGGGCAAAGCCGGGGGGTACTGAGAGAGGAAGTGGTTGGGGTAGCCAGAGGAGACGTTGGGGAAAGGCTGGCCTGTTCTGGGAGGAACTGGCGGGTATGGTGATGCCGAGTAGAAGACGGGAGGCTGGGGGGCAGCGGTCGGAGCTGGATTTAGGACGGGGGCTGGCTGAGATGGAGGAGGTGGGGGTTTCCTTCTCGGCTGGGCAACGGGGGAGGCATTATTGCTGGCGTCAGAGAGGAGGGAGGAAG
Organism: Scortum barcoo; assembly: GCA_023238725.1. Classification (NCBI taxonomy): domain Eukaryota; kingdom Metazoa; phylum Chordata; class Actinopteri; order Centrarchiformes; family Terapontidae; genus Scortum; species Scortum barcoo. The sequence goes on from CM041535.1 coordinate 3,664,462, forward strand.
ATGAGGGTCTGGCCGCTGCGGACACATCCTGAGATCGGGAGGCGGGGACCGACGCCTCGGGCAGCCGCTGGCCGTTCAGCACCATCTCCTGCAGCTTCTCGATCTTCACCCTCCTCAAGTGGGCCAGCTTCCTATTGCTCTGGTAGGAATCAATGAAGGAATCCAGGGTCATGTCGCCATCCAGGAACGAGTCAGCCATATTCTGTTGGCAGAGCAGATTTGCGACAGTTTGAGTGAGAGAACAGAGAAGTCCCTTCAGACTCTTATTCAACACCAAAGCTGAGAGCCAACATGAGTCATAAAGATGGAAATAGCATGCTGGGAAAATCACAATGAAACAAAGCCAGACACTGATAAATTGCTGTGGGATTTAACATTTTTGAAAAAATTGAAAAAAAATAGTTCTTTGATCAACATCTTAATCAGTCAAATAAAAAATATAATCACAAATCATGATTGACTAAATTTGTATTTTTCAAAGGATCAGAAACCTACAGTTGTGCTCAGAAGTTTATATACCCTAGCAGAAAATGGCCATTTTTTGGAAAATATGAAAGAAATTGCAGAAAACTTTTCTTTTATTTAGAGATAGTGGTCAGGTGAAGCCATTTATTATCATAAAATTATGTGTGCTCTTTTTAAATCATAATGATAACTGAAATCATACGTCTTCTTTAAAGAATGGTGCACATCTTACAAATTCTTCCAGGGTATGTAAACTTATAAGCACAACTGAAATTACACTACAGATGTTTATCTGAAGTTAGATTTAAACTCAGTACATTCATACTGCATTCACACCATGTCAGTAACAGTCACACAGCAGCTATGGCCCAGCTCTCGTGTGCTCAAATGGATCTACCTCTACACTACCTGGGCTTCATTTACAAAAGCATCTAAAGAACAAGATCAAAATGTGTCTGTACCAACAAGAGAGTTTAAATTCATCACGTGTACATACAGCTTCAAGCACTGCACCATCTTCTGGTGCACATACAGGTTTATTTAAATACAGAAACACACCATCCCATCAAAAGGCCTGGTAGCCTTAATGTAGAGTTATTGTTGTGGAAAAAAAGTAGTGACAGAGAAAGAGAAAGCTAAACATAAAAACATCATAGAATCGTCCTGAGCCTGACAGGCTCTGGATCATCCTGAGGGCAAGTATGTGAAAAAGCTTCCCAGCATGCTCTAGTGTTAAAGATTCTTGGACATAGGTCTCATTTCACTTAATTTGTTGTGACAGGACAGTAATGATGCCAAATGCCTTACTCAGAACAGGAGAACGCGAGTAGTTCAGAAGCAGAAAACAAACTCGCATCCTGTCTAACTTCATTGTTTTGGTGCACCCAAACATCACAAATAAATGTATTATTGCAAGTTACGCAACATGTAGGAGTTTGTTTGCTTTTGAGGCAAATATGTTACACCACAATTAATGTGCTGTGTATTGGTCAACATTTTGCTACAATGCACAATTTGAATTTGTATGAAATCTAGTTCGGGCCACTGCTTCTCTACAAATACTGTATAATTGCAAGCTTGATTACTAAAAACATCATGAAATCAAATTTAATGGACATACATGTATATATTTGCCATGGATGCTCAGAGATGAGAGGCAAAATGAAACAGAGGCTTAATGATATATTTCACTCTAAAAGAAACTATCAAATTGTTTTCAATAATAAATAACCATCTATCATGCTTACAGTGCTCAACTGTATTACAGAATTACTATATAACCAGAATTACACCTGTGTACCATTGTTTTTTTTTTTGTTTGTTTGTTTTTTTGGTAAGCATGGTGAGGGAAATTTCTAAATATCCACCAATTCTCAAGTACAAGATGAAATAAAGAAATCAAACTATGTATTTTATGTGTAGGGCACTGGGCCATGGCATCTTTAGGTGAAGAACCCAGAGTCCAATAACAAACACAGGCGGTGCACTGGTGGTGTTTCTCCTATGGTCTAAATGCAGCATTAACTGCAACAGCTTGGCAACAAGCCACTTAATGACTGGACTGACAGCTCAGAAACACTGACGGGACAGGAGCTATTAGTGGGATAAATAATGTGAGCTCTATGTTAGTCAGCCATTCTGCTGCCCACATCGTCTCCAACAAGAGTCTTAGACTGGAACAATGAAGCCTCTGTAGGAGAGGACATCAGGAACTGTTATGGCAGGTATATGCATTACTGACTGGTGTCACTGAGGGACACATGAAGTCATCCATGTATAATGCTTACCTCTGTCTCTTCTTCTATTTTGGCTCCCTCTGCCTGCAGCAGGGCCAGCAAAATGTCCAGGGAGGTGTTTCCTGACTTGTGATCTGTTTAATGACAAAACAGAGGAGCAGCACAAATATTATTATTCTGATGCACCTGAACGGAACAAAGGCACGTCCAGTCTTTTTAGCAGCTCAGCCCTAACACTGTGTTACAAGAATGTTTATCAGACCAAGAAGAACATGTGTATTAGTTTTCAGTGTGCAGTCAAAGCAAAGCTAGCCCACACATGTAAAGACAGTGAACTGAAGCCTTATCACAAAACATCACACACTAATCAGTTATCAGTTATGTACATCATCTTTTTATTACGATTTTAAGACTGATATTACTTGTAATACTTAAATTCAAAAACTCAAATATTAATATTAATTAATATGTGTTAAAACTGCAGATACAGTAAGTAGTCTAATAAAAATATTGCATGCCCTGATTTTTTATGACAAAAAAAATTGCAAACGTGTATACACACTCATGTTCTTTTACTCTGTTTTGAGCCACAAAACTCTCTCGTGTACTGTTTGTTCAGTGCTCGCAGTAACACAGATGCATTGTGGATTAAGTGTTATCCATGCCTAAATTAACCAAGGAGCTCATTCTCCAAAAAAAAGCAAAAACCCAACCAAATATTCCCTCAGTTGTCTCGCTGAAATAAACGTGTTAGTAATAACAGATTTCAATGAGTCTGTCACACAAAGCTGAGGCAGGATATGTGAATTGTGCCGGTAATGGTCCCGTGACTGGCACATCCAAACAACCATAAGGCCTCTCTGTTTGCTGTGAACTTCTGGAGCCTCACTGAGTCAACTGAAACTGACTTAGTGTCTCTAAGGAGGGAGCCTGTTTTGTTTGTGTTCCTAAGCAAGACTGAAAGTCAACACCAACTGGGGCTGGGACTGCACACACGCATGGTGGCTCTCCAGCAGTGAAACCAATGACACACCACTAGTTACTGATGTCCTCTGTGGCATTGTTAACTCAGACATAACATAGTGGATCTCTAATTACAGGAGACTCCAGTCTAACCTGATCTGCTCCTCTATCGTAGGCTTCCATCTATGCGTGGCAGCCGAGTGAACAAAGATCTTGACCGAATTATGCAGTGGATACTAGGTCAGCCCAAGTTTTCACAAATATTTCTGCACTCAAGCTTCCATAATCGATGTTGAATGCCTTCAGCTCTGTGAGGTTGTATGTTGGTACAGTGCTAAATGTGTGCTAAATGCTGAAGTCAGAATGCTCTCAAAAAAAGAAAAAAAAAAGAAAAAAAAAAGAAAGAAAAAAAAAGCTGATTATAAGATGCTGAGGCAGTTATATTTTTCCTGTGTTCTCTATGCAAGTTTAGCATGTTAGCGTACTAACTAGCACAAAAAATACAAAGTACAGCTGAGGCTGATGGGAATGCCAGTAGTTTAGTTGATAATCCAAGGAAACGGCTTTTCATATAATTTTATGTAATTATTATTTTTAAAAAAGCAAATGTCAACCTCATGGTGGCGCCAGAGGAGAAATCAGGGGATCACTAAGTCATTAAGTTTATCCTGTTGTCCATTCTGTGACAGTGGATGCTGAGATATTCAGGCCAGACAAAGTGCTGACCTGACAGACAGACATACAAACAAACAGCCACAGCTACATGTCATGATGCAACACCAAGACTTTCCACTGGAAGCTACTACCTTCTAAGGTGTGTTAGAAGCTTTTCAGCTTAAAGTCAGCTGGTCAAAGTCCTCCATCACATTACAACAAAGATTTACATGGTGCAATACAAAATAACAAAACAATTACTATCCGTGATCTTAGTCAAAGGCAACCTCCAGCATATCAGGAGGCACTGTGCTGGAAATATTCACTTTTAAATCATATAACCTCTAAAGTCCTAACTGCTTGACTTGGAGTACGGGCAACGTACAGCTCTCTGTCACAGTTTTGCCACTTCTGACTTCTTAAACACATACCCGGTTAACTATGGGTTAAAAATGGTAAACAAGTGATGGTGATTTAGTGTGTGAAAGGCAAAAGAAAATAATAAGGCACGGTGTTGACAAAAGGCCTGGCCAAGCTCCCTTCTCCTCCACACGTCATATATCTGCTATATAACACGACAATAAAGCACACTGGACTTAACGGTATTTGATGGTGATTATTACCGCTCTCTGATAAAAGGTCAGGCAGTAAAAATATAACTTAAGTTCAAGCCACTTGACTCAAATGCATCAGATAATCCACTCTTTTGTGGCTGGACAAAAGTTTAAATGACTAGCTGCACGCCTGAATGCTGTAACCGCTTTTTAAACAAGCTCGCCAAACCAGCTCCAGTTTGTACCGTGTCAGTTTAATGCTGAAACTTGTGAGAATCCATAAGACCAAGATAACTGATGGCAAACACTTAAAGAGCACTAAAAGCAGCCTGTGCATCATGCAGAACTGAGGGATTCATGATTAATGTTACATAAAGAGCAGATTAGCCACTTTTCCTGTTAAATGTGTCAGCCAGCTGTCCTGTGGGAGACAAACATTAGAAGAACTTATTCAACTTGTTGTATAATTGATGCACTGACTTGGTTTTGATGAATAATAAACCAAGGAAATGGCTTTGAGGGATTCCAGAAACAAAGATTGGCCAAACCAAAATCTCTATCAAATCGGGCAATTTACTGGTAATGAAAAGTGTTATCTCCAAATTGTTGGCCCCTGATCGAACCTCATGTTGATTTGCCAGGGCAGCCGCTGGCCGATCTGAAGCAGATCTTACTGGCAGAGTTTAACGCATTTTGAAGGCATTCAAAGACGGGCCTCATTCTTGATACAGCCTTTTTCCAGGGTGAACTCCCATTCCCTTCTGTCTCCCTCCCTCTCCCATAACAAGGCGGACTCTCAGGCATATCAGCAGCACTCCTCCACACAAAGCTGTGATTCTCTGGCTGAGCGGAGGGCCTGCCGAGCGCCCAACACACAGTCTGGGATGGACATCATGAGACAGCCATTTAGTAAATGAATCCACATCGACCTCTGCTGTGAATCTGAGGGGGGAGTTTTGGACTGCCTCGCTGCCTTCCTCTCCCCCCCCCCCAAATTCCCTGCCTGCCGGTCCCCATCATCCACCACTCCCTCCTACCCACTCGGGCTGTTTTACACCAGCTTGCCTGGCAGCACAATGGCCCACTGTGGGCTGCTGTCCTCAGAGGCAGTGGATTGTGGTGGTGGTGATGGTGATGATGATTGGGGTGCCATGCCCATTTTGGCCTCTACAGCCTAATGGAGAGTGAAGGGTAGAGGCCACACATTTCCTGGAGAAAAGGTTGTAGAGGGCAGCGCCGGTGGCGTAACTGTACATAAGCATTAACACAGCCAGTTACTATACGCTGGCTCTTTCATCTGGGTCAAACGGCTGTGTTTTCCTCAGCTCTGAGCATCGCCGTCAGCCGCCCAGCTGCTCTCCAGCAAATCCACAACTAGGACGGTTAAAGCATAGAAGGCGGGGGCGGGGGGACACACCGGGTAACCTACATTTGACAAAAGCCATCGCTTGCTGATGACAGACAAAGCTGCAGACCTTCAGAGCTACAGTCATGGCTGTCCTTGGATTGTAACGTTGCGCTGCTTCAGTCATTACTGCTTTGTAACATTAAATAAAAAATACAAACTCAAGCTACAGAATTTGAGAGCTTACAAAACCTGTGAAAACCTTTGAGTGCATTGTATAAATGATAACATCAGACTGTGTGCCTCGCAGGGAAGAAGGCAAAGTGAAACTTTTATCAGCGTAGCCGAGCAGGGAATGGTTGCCGTGCTATTTTCAGAGGGCTGCTTGGCAACCACTGCGTCAACAAGGTCACAAGTCTGTCTTATTCACACACCAGGAAGTGCTGTGAAGGTGTGTGTCATGACTGATACGCAAGTCTTTAGGAGATGCCACAGCGAGGATATAAAACAAATCCAGAATGTGCTCAACTCGAGTTCAATAACAGCGACTCCTGCAGTCACATGACAAAGAGAGCTTCTGGTAAAAAGGCAGTTACAGCCTCTGATGGGAAACCTGAGAACTGGTGGAACAGGTCTCTTTAGCTCCTGCTCATGCAAACGTTATGCATCTTCCTGTGATGATGACTGACAGTATAAAAAAGTCTCACTTTTAACCTCCAGTAATCCTCAGCCTGGATATTATCAGTAAGTTCAAAGTAGAGCTGAAATGTTTCCTCAATTCATTTCACTAGCTTATTAACAAACATTTATAATTATCTAACAAATCTGTAGGTTATTTTCTCATAAACCAATGAATCAGCACTCATAATTTTTCATTTTTCTTCATCTTATCTTTCTTTTGTCTGACTGGCAGTTGAAAACCTGAAAAATATATATATACATTTCATACATAAAAAAAGCAAACAGAACACCCTCACAGTTGAGAACCTGGAGCCTGACAATGTTTGGCTTTTTTTTGGCTTGCGCTATTAATCAAATATCAAAGTAGTTGCCAATTACTTTCTGTTGATTGACTAACTGATTAATCTATTGATCATTACAGCTCTACTAGCTTTGATCTTTGGACTGTTGAAGGACATCATTATAGTTGATGATTTTGAACTATAAGCCAATGTTTTATAGACCACGCGATTCACTGGTTAATCATCAAAGTAGTTAACAGA
>CM041535.1:3676401-3696401 GCA_023238725.1 Scortum barcoo
GACACACTGGAACTAAACAAATTCACGACGGCACTATTTGCATTATTCAAAAGCCAAGACATGCACTGCCTTCAGTGTGTGTTTTGCAAAATTAGAAGAGTATGTGAGAGCATGTGTCTGCATCTCAGACAAGGGCTTGTGTCTGTGTACTACAGCTGTACACTCGGCTCTTCTCAGCACTCTCAGGTTTCACTCTACTGCCTTCTGACACCCACTGCCTTTGTTCCCATCCAGGGCTTCGCACAGAGAGAATTTCCCAGACAGTTCCACCTTTGGCTCAGACATGTCTTTACTTGGCTGACTCTCCTCCATCTCTCCCCACAATCTTACGACCAACTTAAGTCAACAACTGCAGCGTCATTGCAGTAAACAAGTCCCTCCCTCTCTGTCACCTGCGTGAGGAGAAAAAACAAAACTATGGAGACCATCAGACAGGGTGTGGATGAAAAACAGAACTGACAACACAAAAGCATGCGTCACAGCTCAACAGCTAATAATACCATCCTGTATTCTTTCTGCTTTTTGTCAGAAGAAAAAGGATCCAGAGTGCCTACATATAATATCTAATGGAGTCTCAAGTATGAGAAGAGGTGCTCTTATCACAAATTTAGACAGGGAGTCCTCACACTTACACAAAATGAGCTTCAATGAAAATGGAGTGAAAGCTCAGCGCCATGACAACAGGTGAGAAAAATCCCTGTGTCCTGAAAATGTGTGTTTAATGTTTGTAATGAGTGATCAGGTCCAAGCTGCGGGGGAAGAAAGAGAGACTTTACTGTAAAAGAGAGAGAGAGAGAGAATGAGTAGAGTGGGAAAATTCTTCCAACAGCGGGGACCTGGTGGGGCTGATTGAGGAGGAGGACATTGGGGTGGATTAAAGCCCACACTGGAGCTGACCAATTTGGAAGAAGCAGTGACAAATCCTGTATAAAAATCCATCTGATCTGTTAGCACCACCACTTGATATGGTAAAAAAAAAAAATCTGCCTTCAGTATTAAAAAAAAAAAAGAAAGACCTTTCCAGGGACTCTGGCATGTAATCACCGCGAGTATGGAAAAACTGAGGCTTATCAGCTGCTTATCGTGACGAGGACAGACTTGTGATTGAGGGCGAAGCAGGTACATGTGAATTGGATACTGCTGGGTCTCTGTGCCTGAGGAGCAAGGCCACAGGAGTCCAGGTATGAGCCAATGCGTGGAGGAGAAACTGTCAAAGTGTCAATAAACACTGCTCTGCTTCACATACCAGCTTCATCTGAAACTTTAGACCTTTTTAGATTTAATCTCAGTGTCCAACATCATGAGTTCAATACAGCAACTGATGGGAAGGACACCTCTGTTGTAAAGATGCTGGAAGTATGACTTAAGGTTATATAGGGCTGGTTAATGATTCATGCTTTAGATAAGGCTGTTCTCGTAAGTCCTGTTTTCCTCTGTGTCTGTCTACCCCACCTGTGCCCGGGCAGAAAAAGTCAGCCTTAAATTGGCAGATTTGTGAACGGAGTTTGGCACAAGCACCAGAGTGTCCAAGCTAGGCCATTCCCAGAAATGCTTCCCAATGTTTGCAGAAAATGACTCAGCATTTCTCTTAAATGTATGCTTCACCCTGCATGTCTTCTGACTCTGAGCTGTCGTCTGCTGTGTGGGGAAGTGCAGATATTTACAGCAACAACGTCGAGAGCTGGGAGTCCTGGCGTGTGAAAACTTGAGACAATGCTCGCCCCCTGCCCCGACACAAGGTTAACTCACTTCACCTCATTTTCAGGCTTTTGTTGCTTCGAAGTTCGCTCGACAACACTTATTTACGTTCAAATCCCAAACGTTGTCCGGAGCAACCATTTCCGTCAGGGTACCGGGCGTGTGTTGGGAAAGCACAACAAAGGGCTGAAGGAGAAAAGAGCCAGAGTGACCGAGAAAACAGCCCTGAGAGGCTAACGGAGACTTTCAACATACCTCGTCCATCTCCTGAACCATTTGAATGAGCTTTTCGTCGTCCTCCAGTATCTCGTTGAGCTGAGCCATCGTGTAGGCGCTGAACTTGTTGGAAAAACTGGACATTTTGGCTCCTGCGGTGTGTTTCTGCTCGGCTCTGATCCCTCTGCTCGGCTCTCTCACTGTGACAGCTGACTGAGCTTCCCTTATAGTCACGGCGCAGGCCCCGTGCTGCCTTCACGGGCCCTCGGAAATGTAGCGCTGTCTGAATCTTTGACTGACAGACTCATTAAAATAATACACATAACTGTAACAGGGGCTTAAACAATAATAAATAATATAGCATTAAGATGTAATAATATAGCTATATTCATTTTTTATTCATAACATAAAAGAATATATACTTTATCTGCAATGTGCAATGACAAAACAACAGATGGCAATAGTGAGGTAGAAAAAAAAGAGAGAGCGAGCCTGAGACTGAAGGGAGTCCCTTTAGATTTGTGATTGACAATAGTGTAAGCATGGTTGCCAAATAGTGTTTTATATGACATATAAATATGAGTAAGAAAATCATAATAATAAATTCTATTTCACAGACACCCACTAAAATGCTACCAAAATATAATTCACACTCAAATCAGAAAAAAAGACAGTTTTACGGGGAGACATTAAATGCAGCATTTTGGAATCAGTCCAACATGTTTGTTTCCATCAAGGCCAACATGAAGTACATTCATACAGTGTGCAGTACATGTGTTTTTCATTTACAGTGATTTATACTATTACATTATGAATCTCTAGTGTCATTCATAGATTTATCCCCACCACATGCATCCACATATCTCTTTAGTGCATTCAGTTCAGCAGACAAAGGCATCTGTTTTTTCTTTGCAGTGTTACTTGCAGAATTACAAATGATATCAATGAATAGCCTTGAAAAGTAACACACAGTAAAATCAATATAAAAGCATCAACAAATCCTGAGGAGGACTTCACTAAAAACATTAATGTATTCGTCTGGAGAGTGATTATGAGGTATTAAAAAATAAACACAACCTTATACAGTACGTAAACTGCAACATATTGCCTACTCTTAAAGCTTTATCAGTTAGTGATTACATCAGCCATTCATTCAAGTTTTACCTCCAGTGCAATGCCAACCCTCTTTGATAGGTTATGACACCTTCAACTCCATATTTTGAACTTTCTAATGCTACTGGTCTACGAGTGGCTCTTATCTTAAACTGATTCTGACAACTTGATCAAACACCATATTAAAATATCAAGTTTCTGGATTTCAGTGGAGCCCACCTCCACACTGCTGTTCATTCTCAGTAGCGCACATTGCACTCGGCCTCACTGACGCTGCTGCTGCTGCTGCTGCATCTTCTCCGTTGCCTTCCTCCATCAAAGTTCCAAGGTTTTTCGGGCGGGTTGAGAACCTCCGCCTCCGCCCCCGTCTCGATGCCCAGGACCTGCCTCTGCACCAGCTTGTAGTATAACCCCCCGCTGGCCATCAGCTGACTGTGAGACCCCTGTTCAGCCACAAGGCCCTTGTCGATCACGATGATGTTGTCTGCCTTTTCCACTGTGCTGAGCCGATGGGCAATCACCAACACCGTGTGCTCCTGCATGATGTTGTTCAGAGCCTGCTGAACCTGTGGTAGATACAGCAGAGATGAACAAAAGGATCACTGAGATGAATCAACAGCTCTCTGACACATTCAAGAGTTTACTAATGCAATATGTATCGCAGGGTTAGGTTACTAGATTACTGTGATTCTTTTATGCACCACGTGGACATCAGTTCCATTTGACATGAGTAAATGTTGCTTTTCACTTACAATGTGTTCGCTCTCTGCATCCAGGGCGCTGGTTGCTTCATCCAGGATAAGAACACGAGGGTTGCGGACGAGAGCTCTAGCGATGGCCACCCTTTGTTTCTGCCCCCCTGACAACTGGGTGCCTTTCTCTCCAACACCTGGATAACAACGAGGAACCATATTTCACCTGAACAACTTCATCCCATGGAGCATAAATGACAGTTAGATTCATTTCCCTTTTAGAAAACAATGACATATAGGTACCCTTTAGGCCTTTTTTTAATATATTGATGTATCCACCGATCAAATGCTATTCCCAGACCTACCTTTCTTTAAATTCTCAAACTAATTCAAAGTACCAGATCGTACCAACACATGGACACTTTTGCCTGTTAAGTTGAACCTCTCACCCTCTTCTCTAGAAGAACAGCAGGAAACCAGGGGCCCAAACTAATATGCTGCGGTTTCTGCAACTGACTGACACACTGTACCTGTCAAAGGAAACAAGCTGGAGCGGTGAAATGTCATGTTATGTTCTTATAATTTTAAACTGAAGTTTAAAGTTGCGAAACATCATTTCTAAGAATTATGATGTGTAATGCAAAAAAAGAATGATCCAAAAGCTGTTGATTGTTGATTGATGATGTTTAATCATATATAGATTTTGACAAGGACATGACATGTTATCAAAAGAGGAGCCGAGGAAGGCTCAGGTGTTTTTTTTCACTTTTTTTGCTTTTTGGCCTCTTTTTGGCCTCCTTTTGGCCTCTTTTTTTAGCCATTTGCTCTTTTCTCCTCCTTTAGATACTTAGTTCATTTTATTGATTTGTTTTACTTTTTTTGTAACTTATAATCATATCAAAAATTATAATCATAGTATAATTAAATAAAACTGTATTGTATTTAGTACATTCCCAGTAAAGTACCTGTGTTTCTTCTCCCTGAGATCATCTCAGTCTTCTCTTCCCCCTGAGATCGGCTGACATTTGGTTTATAATTCTGCCTTGAAATATTAGAGCGATGTAGTTACTTGCTATGGATAAAAATGTGATGAATAAATTGACTTGACATTTAGAACAGGTTCAGTTTGGTTGCCTGAACCTTGTTGTGTAATGATTTGGGTACACTGTGGTTTTCTAATAAAGACTATGATTATGTTAGGGTTGCCCTAGAAAACCAGGGGCCTTTAAGAGCTTTCTGGAGTCTCCTAACACCTATTATACCTATATGCCATTGCTGTTCATCTTGTTGGCACATAGCCACAGTCCTGAAGGAAGTGATACAGCAGTAATGAAACTTTGGCTTCCTAAGTGGGCTGCGGTAGTCTTGCGTGTAGATTTTGAAAACCCTGTCTGACACCTAGGTCAGAGGTTACAGAACAGCTGTCATTCAGCGTTACATCCGCATTGGGTGGGGGTATGGCTACATATATATATATCATTTTCAGGGGCGCTCTTGACTTGGTTTGTATAGTGGACAGTGGAGAGCTGAAAATAAGCGCAGAGAAAGGACAAATCTCATTGGTCATTGGAGTAATCCCTTGTCAAATTGGAATTACATACTGGAATTTGAAATCTGATACCAATATTTTTTATATATAGTAGTTCTCAAAACAAAATAACATAATTGAGATGCAACTTGAGACCAGAACAGGGAACCTAGTATGAGTGCAATACATTACAATCTAACCCTCTAAGACAAGGTAAGTCATGCAAGTGTACATACGGTGTAAAGAAAACATTACTTAACCCCTTTTTTAGCAATAATATCTGTTTCCATTGTGATGATCTCTATCTACTTTTTTCAATAGCAATACATCAATGGCTGCCTTAGAAAGGAACACATGTAATACTTACTTGTCTGATAGCCTTTAGGGAGGTTTCTGATGAAATCATGAGCATTAGCCTTGGTGGCAGCCTGAATCACAGCCTCCGTGGAGATGTCTGTCAGGCCATAAGTGATGTTCTCCTCGACCGTCCGGGCAAACAGCACAGGCTCCTGGCCCACAAGAGCCACCTGCAAATGACAAATGTGTAAAAAAAAAAAACTATAACTATCAATGAAGTAATGCTAATTAGTACAGTCTGTGGCAAAAGTCTGATATATCTTATCCGTCTGAGCCACAGAGCTCCATTGTCCAAAAACTATTAAAAGCACATCAATAAGCCACACTGTTGGTCACATGTTCTTTCATTACAAGTAACGTGAGCAGTGAAGTTTATTTTGAGTCCATCTCTGTTACACCGTCCTGCTGACCATAAATACTCACTAGAGCACCCAAAATGTATTAATCCATTGTTAGAAATAGTCCTTAACAAAAGAGCAATGTTTGCTATAATCTAGTGTTCAGTTATTTTAGGATTTCCCCGGACCTTTTAAAAGATGAAATTACATATTTGCGACCCGTTTTTAGAAATCAGCATCCCCAGTAGGAACCAATAGGCTTGGGTTTGAGTCACAGACAGGGTGGGCAAGTTACTGAGACATATTAGTTAATTTTGGTCTTTTCATGAAATCTGTTACCGATAAGACAAATAAAGAGTTTTTTTAAATCTCAGTCTGTCTTAAATGTTCAATGCCATCAATTTCACTGACGTAGACTGACCTTGGAGTGAAGGTAGTCGTGCTGGAAGTTGTGAACTGGTTTTCCATCCAGCAGCACCTGGCCACGCTGAGGAAGGTAAAAGTTTTCCAGCAGACTCACACAGGAACTCTTCCCGCTGCCTGAGGGTCCCACAAGGGCGGTCACTTCCCCTGGCCGCAGAGTGAATGACACTCCCTGCAAAACACACCGATTCAGGAGGGTTACAAGACTACAGAGTAAATGATATTCAACTGGTGTTATTAGAAGCTGATAGTTGCACACATAATTAAATTATTCTCATTTATGGCGGTTGTCGTGTTCAACTCTAACTACAACTACAACTGCATGCTTGAGTCCCCCAGAACTGCACTCCTGAAAAGATACAAAACAGTTCATCACTGCAGCTTTTACACAAAGAAATGTAATGCATATTTGAAATAAAAGGTTTTGGCCTCATATTTTATTAAAGATATACAACATATCACTCTGACCTGGTATAAGTGGTATCAGCGATAAAACTGATTGGTTTTGAATAGCGTGACAAATTACACACAATTTATCACCACTTTCAAGCAGTAAGATTCCTCAGAACAAACCTTCAGAATATCAGTTTCAGGGCGTGTTGGGTAGGCAAATGTGATGTCTTTAAATTCAACCAGTCCGGTGCAAGTCTCTGGAAGCTCTGTGCCATCTGCTGGGTGTTTGGGTTTCCTGTCCAGGTACTCAAAAACCTTCTCAGCAGCTCCGACTCCCTGCATGAGGCCTGTGTACACTGATGCTATACTCTGGAGAACAAAATACACATGACATGAGACAAGGAGTGTCTCCTACGTGTTTTCATTCACAGATAACATGATTGGAACCGATGAAATACCTCAAGACATTCTCCAAGTTCGAGCATGTATATGAAAAAAGATATCAAGGTGCCGCTGCTCATCTGACCGGTTATTACAAGGTGGCCGCCATAGTAAAGGATAGCAACCTCTAAAGCAACCTCGGAGATCTGAAACAGACACATGCATACAATAAATATGATAAATATACAGAGCTTTACAGCTTCATTAAAAATGGCATCTGCTGATACCTACACAACTAGACCACATGTAGCAAGCATAGGCCAGAGCTTGTTTTTTGTTGAGCCGGAACATGACCAAAAGCTTGGCATAGTAGGACTCGGCCTCCCCACACTCGTTGGCAAAGCTCCGCACTGTCCTCATGGCTGAAATGGTTTCTTCTGCAACTTTATTGGCCTCTGCGAGGGTTGTTTGCACCTCTTTCGTCAATTTCTATGAAGAAAATTACAAAGGCGTTCATTCAATCTTGTCTGTAAATAAAATGGTCAACATGGACACAGAACTACCTTACCTTATAGTACTCGCCATAAAGCTTAGAGACGAGGGCGATGAAGGGGAATCCCATGATGGTCACCAGTGTGAGTTTCCAGGACATCCCAAACATGAAGATGAAGAAGCCGACGCCCTTGATGATGCTTCGCAGAAAGATGTTGACATTTTGGGAGATGAGGTCACTCACCTGGGTGGTGTCAGCTGACAGTCGCGAAATGATGTCACCTATAGCATGATAAAAACATGGAATAATGTGGGACTCTTTATATACCCACATACAGAGGGACAAATCAATAATACTGATGAAGGGATGGATATATAGTGTTTTTATATCACCTGTATGGTTTTCATCGAAAAAGGCTATTTCCTGCCTCATCAGAGTTCTGAAGAGACGGTTCCTGAGCCGAAGGTTTAATCTGGCAAATGTCAGGGTGAAGACTCCTCCCCGCACTCCCATTGCAATTGAACTGAGGAAAGAGTAACAACGCCATAAAGCGTGTAAGTCTCTTTACGTCTGGCACATGCAACACATGTGACATCCTGGCTTCAGGTCTAGTCGAGCAGCTTTGTCATATGTCATTATATCATCGCACTGCCCTTCCTGATCCCTCCCACTTCTGTGTAGACAAAACATAAAAAACATTATAAATTCCATTACAGTATTTACATTTAAGTAAAAAAAAATAGTCCTAGTTGGCAACACATTCATATAAACACATGCCTGTGTCACCTTATATTGATCTGTAATTACAGTGCCTCTCTAAGTGTGTGCCATCAGGAAGGACACTGAGGAGCCTGCGAGCCAGGACCAGCAGACTGAGGGACAGCTTTGTTCACCAGGCTGTCAGGATGCTGAACTCTCTCCCTTCTCTTGAACTTTTGACACCCTCTCAGGTTGACACCCTCAGGTTCCCTGAACAAGCACACACAGCCACTTTAATCACTTTAACCAGACCATAAGGTAACTCAATCTTCTTTTTGCACAATAACCACATACATATATTTGTACTGACTGTAATTTGCCTTGTCTATTTATTATCATGTCTTATTTATTCTTCTAGTTTGATTGTACTTGTTTAGTTTATTTTGTTTATTGGCTTTTTTTTGTATTTCATTGTCCTGTACATGCTGCAGAATTGACAATTAACCAGGCTTTGACTTTGACTTTGATTAAGTCTATGCATTTTATTTTGAAATGCGTCACTTCCCACCCTCACCGCTGATTGCACCATCAGAAGATGACCTGTAGACACTCACCTGGCAAAGGCCAGTACTGTCAGCGTGATCACAGGCTTAGCGAAGTACTCCATGCTCTGGTGAACCACAATGTTGTCTATTGCTTTCCCGTAGTAGAAAGGTATGAAGGCCTCACCTGCACATTGAAGAGAGTGATTCTGATTTTTTTATACATGTAATGAGCTTTCCTAAATGTCATCAATAATCTAGATTCTTGGTAAGAATAATGAGAAATTTGTTTTACACAGTAATTTCAGAACAGTAGAGCTGCAACAATAAGACAACTGATCAATTAGTAATTGTAATTTTGAGATTCCAGTTTCTCAGTTTTGATTTGCTGCTATTCTGTGTCTTTTGCGATTATAAACTAAATGTCTTTGAAATTCTGAAAAAGTGCCCTTGTGCTCAGAATTTTGACTGGACTTTTTTTTCTGAAATTTCATTGTCCAGAAGATTAAATAAGAAATCAATCAGCAGACTAATCAAGAGTAAAGTCTTACTTTTCTGATTATTTAAGTTAATGTGTAATATGACCTCAAAAACTCTGCACCCATAAATGTACTTTATCATCAGTGAGGTGCTACAGATGTTTGACAAATTAAAGGAGAAACCACCATAAAGTGTCTCAGTAAGGTAGGTGGTCCCCCCACCTTTGTTCCTATCTCTAATATGGTTGCTATTTTATATCTGTGGTATAACATAAGGAAAATATGTGTCCCTTCTTATTTTCTTTACACTTAAATTTAACTACTGTTGCACTTAGTTGCTGACGAGGAAGGCAAAGATAGAGCCGTGTGTAACCTGGAGTGAGTCATAATGTACTATCATCTATCATCTATGTACTATCTAATACACTGTACTTTTCTCAGAAACAGCTGCCATAAAAGCTTCTGTTGAGGTATTGCACATGAGTGTTGCAATCCTTTGTAACAGACTAGAGTAAACAGTGATTGGGCTGGTTTATATTACTGTCAGGGTCACTCACACACAGCAGAGATGATGAGGAAGACGACGGCAACAGACAGCAGCCCACCATCCTTTTTGCAGTAGGTCAGCAGACGTCCCAGTGTAGCCCCAGAGCTGGTCTTCTCCTTCCCCTGGCTTCCCTCCTCCTTCTTATTCCTCATGTCACCTCCGACTTCCTGCTCCTCCTCATCAGTTGTCTCCACCAGCTTTTCAGTGTCTTGGTGTTCAACGCCTCCTCCACTGCTGGCGCTGTTACGACTGCTTGTTGAGTTGGACTCCTCCTTCTCCCAACAGCCGCCAGGGCAGCATGACCCCCAGAGAGGAGACACAGGTCCAACATATGAGGCTCAGGAGCCACGGGCGCTGGGTCAGAGGACCCAGCTCGGACAGCATCAGCAGCTTGGCCAGTGCGTAGGTGATGACAATCATGCAGATGAGCAGGATGAGGGTGGCGAGCGCAGTGACTCTCGACGGGCCGTCCTCTCGGTTCCATGACACCCCAATGGAGGCTCCCAGCAGGAGGGAGGCTCTCTGAGCAGTAGAGTCCCCCAGAGGTCCAACGCTGACTGGAGGATGTTGAAGTTCAGGGCATCCTCTCCAAATATGCTCAAGTGTGATCCCTGTGTGTACAGGACAGTGGTGACAACCACGTCCAGTAGGATGTACAACACAGTGCAGCTCACAGCTACTTTGATGCCCATGCTGATGATCAGGACAGAGTTACACAAACAGTTATAATACCAAACTGTCCAAGGTGATAATAAACCATGTGGTTAGTAGTTTCATTCAAGTGTAGGAAAAACTTAAATCAGATCTTTCATTCAGACACATGATTACAAATAAATACAAATGTAAAAAAAAATAATTCAAGGGCATCTAAAGACCTTTCATGAATATTTTTATTGTTTTTTTTATACTCACTTTTATTTTGAAGGAAATTGCTTCCGGTCTCCTGCGGCTGGTGCAGACGGGCAGAAATATAAAGCAGTGGTCCTTTAATAACAAGTAAAATTGAAGCTGTCAGCACGCTGTAAATGATTGTCCCGTAAGGTCAGAGCAGCAGGCTCACACATGTCCCTCTACATCTTCAGACAGCTGCGTTAGCTGTTAGCACAAGAGAGCTGCGTCAGGTTCACACCATGGTTTTAAATCCCTTATTATCCACAACAACAACAAATAACTTACTGCAGTCTTTCTCTAGTCATAATAAAATACACAGCAGCGTGTAAATATAAATGATACTTGCTTAAAGACAGCACCTACATCTCAACCTGAGTGAAGTTAGGCTTCCGAGAGTGGAGCTTACTGTGACACAGGCACCGGTATCAAAGATCGTCTGTGTGACAGAGGTGTCACACAGTATCTGACAACTACGAAGTCATGTGACATTAAGGCGCAACTGAAGTGTCTGGACCTGAGTGTGAACCACCAACAAGCCGGCGGCAGTATTGTTTTATAAAATTGTATTTAGCATCAGTTCTGTGACTTTTAAAAGAGAAGCCCCCTTACCCTCTTACTTCAATCAAACCATTTGGCATCTGATATTGAATTGTGGTCTGTGTTAAGTGTCTATTAAAGTACCTGGTCGACGAGTGAATGAAAAGTTACACCGCTGTCGTCTCTCTCTGAGGCCCCCGCAAACATTCAAACGTGCAGCTCAATCATAAACTCGGACAGACACTCCAAATGGTTTATGTGCACATAAAAAGGGGCGGAATGATGCCTCTCATATTTTTTGCATCTCTGACCTCAGTTGCGGGGAGATAAACGTCATGTAGCTCCTCCCACCAGGTATTTCACTGAGTGTTCAAGAGCTGCAGGTCAGAAACACCAACATGATGTTCACATACTCCACAGGGATCCTCCACAGGGTCATGACAGCACTTGTTTTGTTAAACTCCAGTTAAATAGATACATTGTAAATCTCTTATAATATTTGGTTAAAATCATGACTCTTATGATAGTTTGTCACTATATACCCATAATGAGGCATTAAATAATATTTGAGGCTCTTTCAGCCCAAACAGAACTTGATCATTTAGTACTAATTCACTAAAGGTGCCTAAATGTGCAGTACATAAGTGATGTTTATGGTATTTCTAATGTGTATATGAAGTATGTATTTGGAAATTTAAAAGTGATATCAAAACTTTACAACCACCCTTTTTAAAGCTGCAATAATCAATATTATTTACATTGGTAATGGATCAAATGACTGTGTGAAATGTCAAAGTGGTCATTCGAATGACAGCTGCTCAAAAGTAAAGTCATGACATCTTGATTGCTGGCCACAGTGTAGGTCATAAGTCCCACATCCTTGGATGTTAGCTGATGGGACATGGACAAACCACAAGCGATCTGAAGAACATGTCAAATAAATTTTTTTCCCCAAAGATGGTTCCTGTCATTTTACATAGTTTTGTTCAAGTGTTGACTTTAATTACTGACTTTAATTAGTTGACACTATAAAAAGGGGATTAAAGGTCAAAGGAAAACTGTCAATCACAGTGAAGTAGTCATGGAGGCACCTGCAGACTTTTTTTAGCCACTGAATGTAGAGTAGAAATGTAGAAAAATGTAACTTTATCTTTAGCTGGTGATTCTAACAGTCATTAATTACTGTTTACCTATCGAGTCAAACTTGTGTGTGGGTGGGACCTCGACACCGAGCTTCCTTCCTCGATCACAGCTGCAACTACACACTCCGGCTCCAAATGATTTCACCAGCGCAAGATGGCGGTGCCTGTATCCTGGATATTTTGGCTTCTTTTTTGGACAGTAGGATGAAATGGAGATGTGTTTTTCATCTTTATGCACAGTCAATGTAATAAACCTGAAATTAACTCACAACTCTGCGACTCTAATTGTTTTTAGTTTTCTCTACATCACTAAAAATGCTCTCTTTTAGTGATGAGAAGACTCGCTCTTTAGAGTTATCTGGTTTGATTTGTTCACCCACCACTAGAGAATCCACTCATGAATGACTCTTTCAGTTCTACATTGTTTATTATCACAAGAGGGACTCGTTCTTCGACTCAGTTGGTGTGTACTGTGATACTGAGTTATCACATAACTCAGTTTTTAGGGTGAGTTTTTAGGGAGAGCATTATAAAATCTGAACTTGAAATCAATTAAGTCGTGCTCTAAAATTGAACGACCACACTCCTGAATAAAGATAAGAAGACACCTCCATACTTTGACACTTAAACAGCAGGTGACGAACACCAGAAGGAAAGTCAACATGGGACTCACACTGGTCAAGCAGACAGACACATGGCTCCAAATGAAAGTGAACGTTGCTGTTTATATGCTCCAGTCCTCTTCTTCTTGTAGGAGTTTGCTGTCCTCACGCTGAGAACTGCCTACTGAGAGCTGACGTTAACCTGTGGCTGTTCAGTGTGTTAACGAGCAGCTGTTTTACAAACACGCTCCCTATGACAGCTTCATGTCAGATGTGTTTCCAGCTTGTTCTGCTGCCCTCAAGTGACCAACGAAACAAATGAATGAATGAATGAATGAATGCAGTGTTAATATTTATAGGTGTGACCTTAATGTCTCGTTGAATAAATTTGTTGGTTGTAAGATCTGATTTAAGGAGGCATTATTTTAGTTAACATTTGGAAACCAAAACTCTATTAATGCAAATGACCGTGACTCATTTAACAAGTAAAGTGCATATTCTCACTGCTCAACAAGGAAACACTTAGACTAAGTTACTTAAGAATATGAAGAGTGTACTGTGCAATATATTTGGTTATTTGAAAAAAAAAAAACGACTCTTATCAACACTAACAACTGCTCATGAGCAATATTTCACTTCCCATTATGCAATAACTGCACAACAAGGCTACAAAAATTAAACAATACCTTTATTTTAAAGTATTGCAGCTTGAAAATCTATTGTATGACAAAGTGAAAAGAAATAAGTTAATTTTTACGAGAAACATCGTTTGTCACAGGGAAACAGGGAATGAGGGTAAATATTTACTGCCCTTGCGTTGGCCAGTTTCTGTGTGAGATTAATCTACAGGTGAAACATCAACCAGCAGTCTGTTCAACTGACGTGAGCTTTAGTAGCACTCATCACCACACTCACTTCACCAGCACCTTCAGGCCCATTTCCTGTCCAACACCTCGGGCGGCCCGTGGCAACATGCAATCACGCTCCACTGACGTGTCCTCTCTCTACAACCCAACGCTCCTCATCAGTGGACGTCGGCCTCCGCTAAGTGATACGCTAACTCAGTCTTTATGTCTTCTGAGCTGCTTTGCTCGGTGGCCAGCACCGTCTCAACAGGAAAAGACAAATATAAACTCTCTTTCAGTTTTTTAGAGGAGGGGGAGTCTCCTGCGCCGAACAGAGGATCTGCCATTTTAAAGGTCATCGAGGGCATGTGGTGTGGCCTGCGTTTGGCGTTCTTCTTCTCTTGTTTGTAGGCTGAGTTCATATTGGCAATCACCTGGAAATGGAAAACAGACACAAAGCAGATGTAAAAATATAAAATGTAATATAAAACACATGGTGGATATTTTCTCTCTATATGTACCATATGTTATTCACAGTTATGTTCACGAGTTAACCAGTAAAGCCCATAAATGTGTGTATTTGTGAATAGTGTCACATAAGATGTCTAAAACTAGTGTTTACGCTGTATCTTGAATAATTGATTGAGACTCTGTGACAGGAAGCTGTGTTGTAAGAGTTAAGTTTCCTTCATGTAATACACCTGACTGTGTTCACAGGGATGGTGTATAAACATCACCATGACGACATCATGTTCGACATGTCGTGAAACATGTCGTTTAACATGTCTGGGAGACATCAAAAACATACAATAAAACATGAAACCTGCAGTTATGAATAAAGCCAGTATAGTATACAGAGGCTTTGTAGAAACATTAATATTTCCAACTGGCCTTTTATTTTTAACCCTCACAGCCTTTTATGTTGGTTGATTTCACAAATGATACCATCTCCTTCTCTGCACCAAACAGACAGACAGACAGACAAAGTTAGTGATTAACTCAGTGTAGCATTTCGCAGCTACTGAACCAAAGAGGAGATTTTTGTTTGTCAGGAGGCCAGAAATAAAAGTATGAACGTTTTGCTCTGCCTGTATGAATATAACAATCTATAAATGATGTTTTAAAGATTCACTGATTTCAGGCATTTAAATGTCCCTTAAAACACTGTATCTTCAGTGGTGACATCACATTGTGTAACTAAAAAAAAAGCAACTGTTCTCTCCATAATTAATAAATAATAACATTGTTTAACACCCCAAAACCAAAATATACCATACACCACAGTAAGAGGGCATTGTCACCCCTTCACTGGATCTTTTAAGACTCAGAAATGAGAATCATCACCCCTGAACTGTTGCCAAAAGCCACAGAGCAGCGTCTGATGAGCCATGTGAAAAACAGACAAACACAGAACAGGCTCCACCACCAGCATCTATTGTGATAGTGCAAGACAACTCAATGTGGATTACCAGCTGCTTCACAGAGTTCTGCTGCTCCTGCATTATGGCCATGTGTGTCGAGGCCTTCTCCTTCGTGGAATACATGTCCTGCTCTTGGTCGTCATAATTCAGCAGGCTCAGTGTAGTCTACAGGAAAGGGAATAAAATGAGTGAGTAGAAACAAACCACACTGTTTTTTTTTTTTTTTTTTTACTTTTTAAACAATGGAGCCTTACCTCGTTTGGTAAATTAGCTTTCCTGTTGAACATGAGGGAGTATGGGGTGAACTTGGTGGTGGGGTTGATGGACGTCCTGAACAGAAACAGCACGGGGTCCAGGAAGTCGTCCCATTCGGCCTGCTTCTCCGTCACCATCTGAACAATGGCTTCCTTCAGTAGAGGGCCCGTGCAGTCGTGGAGCGGGTTGAGCTGAGGTTGATCCAGACGAGAGACCTTCTGCACGATGCTCCACCTGTCGCAAAGCAGCTTCGTCACCTGGAAAACACGAGTATGTGCACTGATGAAAGCAGCCCGCAAACTCGCCACACTCTCCGACCCTTTTATTGATCTGTTTGTTTGAATCAACTTTGCGACTCACATCTCACCTCGTCACAGAAGTCTGCATTCTGCGTGCACACTATGGTTTTAGGGGCACCAAACCTGATAAAACATGGAGTGGAATGAGTTCAATTACAGGTAAAAAAAAAACCATGCATCAACAACAGTCAGAATAAAATGCCACTACCCTGATTGCCATTGCATGATTTAAGTACCATCAGAAACACTAAATAATGTACAGCACTAAATAACACAGACTACAAAAATACATTTAAATACATTAGTAGATTATAATTGTAAAAATATTTGTTTCAACCTAGATATAGTTATTCAGGATTCTGTTAGATGCTTTTACCTGTATATGGACTTGGCAATGCATCTCGCTACAGAGAGAGTGTCTGTCTTTTGCACTGGAAAAGCTTCTGGCCATTTACTAAAGTAATCGATGAGGACTGTAACGCTGGTGTTGCCTTGCTGGGTTTCTGGGAAAGGTCCTGGTGAGGAGAAAAGAAAGACAGACAGACAGCAGGTGTCAAAGTGTGGGAGGAAAATGAAACAGCAGAAAATAATATATATGTAATTAGATTAAATGAGTTGAGGCAAAAACCTATAATGTCAATCCCAACAATGTCCCAGGGTGCGTCCACTTTTATAGGCCGGACTGTCCTTGCCAGGTTTTTATTCCTCTCCGTGTGCTGACAGGTCTCGCATACTTTGATCTGTAAACAGAAAACAACGATGATAATCTTCACGAGGAGTACGTCCAAGCGATGCTAATAGGACGCCCGAGACGTATAGACGTATTACCCAATCCACTACGTCCTTGATGATCCCCAGCCAGTAGTACTTGCTCTGGATCCTGTGGACAGTCTTCTTCTGGCCCAGGTGATGGCCGATGTCATTGAAGTGGCAGTCGAGGAAAATCTGCCTCTTCCTCTCAGCCTCGATCACCACTTCCCTCTTCTCGTCTTTCTTGGGTCCCACGTAGTACAGCTTGCCCTCTTGGATGAAGATATGAGTGAAGGGTGGGACATGCACTTTTGGTAATCTGACAATAAGACGCTCCTGAATGCAGCCTCATGAGTAATTGAGGCAGACGGAGAGAACCAAACTTCATTCAATAAAATCAGTATTTAATGTCTTGTTTATCTTGAAAGGTTAACATACAAATCAAACATAACCTGGACCTGCTGAAATCATTTGAGGTCCACCTTTAGTTTGACATACACTCTATTTATCCAGATATCACTTATCTCCGGAAAATCTAAACTTTTAGAAATAGTTCAAATGTTGTTCCCATAATGCAAACACCTAGAGCCAAGATTCAAGTTGAGATATACCTGATATAAAGTGTTAATTATGGTGAAGTTAGTGAGCCGAATTTTCCACAGGCTCCTACAGATTAATTCAGTATCTCACAATATGTCCTAAGAGGTAAACACTTGCCAAAAAAACAGGATGATTTTTAATTGCCAGGTTTTTTTAATGGACCTCTGTGATGCCAGCAGACGTTCTGGGGAAAGCGGTGTCACTGTCAGGCTGTAAAGTGAGCCTTACCATCAATGATAAATTTCTGGGCGTATCTTTTGAGGTTCTTCTTCCGCAGAGGGTTCATCGTCTGAGGGAAGCAGCCCTTGGCCACAAAGGTGTAAATGTCACCGAGTTTATTGGAGCTGGACTCCACCACCTCCTCCTCGGCCACCTGCAGCGACTCCACGCTCAACATGACGCCTCCCGGGCTGCGCACACACCGCTCAGGCGACACACGCGGGCTGGCTGCCGGTCGGCATGTTTCACCAAGACAGATAATCCACAACAAAACCTCCAGAGGATGAAGACACAAAGCGTGTGTCCGCCCGCCCTCTCTTCTTCTGCTCATACATGTCCGGGGCTGCTATCTGTAATGTTTCCCCTCAGCGCCCCCTGCCGGACAACAAGAGACAGCCCTGTTTTTAAAACCTCCGGCTGTTTATTTTTTATTAATATATAAAATAATATTTTCCTTTATTAGTCCCACGGCGGGGAAACTCACAGTGTTACAGCAGCAAGTGTGTTGCAAAAGTAGAAAAGTACACATGAAACAATAAATAATAAACTAGTGGACAATTTAAAGAAGAGAATGTATGAAATGATAGCAATATAAAAAGTATTGCACATTAAATAATAAAACATTATCAGTGTGATAAAAGTGCTTCACTGTTAGTACAAATGGAGAAGTGATGGTTATAACACACACTAAAGCACACACACACACAATGGGATAGTGGCATCACAGATGTATTGAGAGAGTTTCATATATTAAATCCATCAGTGATATCTGTATTACTGCAGTATGGTTATAATAAATATGAAATATTAGTGTGTATCGTGCCTGTGTAGTTAGTCAGACAGAGGTGTAATTACACTGTGTGTCCACTGGAGGGCGACCAACAACAACAAACGTCAAGGCAGGCATGAAAACATGCTTTCACGTCTGGTGAAACTTTCAGAATAAACGCTGAGAGATAGACCCAGATGTAATGACACACCGTGATCATTACACCTGATTACAGCAGGCTCTAACTCCACCCAGAGTCATCGGAAACACAACAACATATTAAAAGGCTTCCAGTGAGGACCTTCAAAATAAAAGTTCACAACTGGCAGGCTACTGTAACAACTAGACGGAAAAGAAAGACACCTTTATTTTAAAGAGTCTGATCCGGAAGTGATGTCACTGCTGATACAGAGTGCGTGTGTCGCTGCTGTCAGGTGTTTTTGGTTTTCTACATTTATCTGCGTGTTTTATCAGAGGTTTTTCCTCTCTTAGCAGCAGTGATGACGGACGAAGCGGACAGAAGTCGTCAGTTTTACTCGTGTGACTGTTTCACCTCTGACAACATCTTCCTGGAGGACTACAGGCTGCATGTCCGCTTCGAGTCCGAGCAGCAGTTCAGACGGGACTACGAGCCGGTGAGCGGACAGTGTTTACTGTGACGGACAGACGAGGTGTGTGTGAGCTCTGAACTTCACTCAGGTGTGTGTCGTCTCTCTGTTGTTGCTCCGCAGCTGCTGAGGAGGCTCGGCTGCTGAGAGAGAGCAGCAGTTAGAGGATGTGCTCAACAAGGTGGAGAGTGAGAGAGAGTGTGTGTGTGTTGTGTGTGTGTGAACTGTGTTTGTGATCTGTGTTGTGTGTGTGTGCACTGTGTTTGTGATCTGTTTGTGTGTGTTGTGTGTGTGTGTGTGTGTGTGTGTGTGTGTGTGAACTGTGTTTGTGATCTGTTTGTGTGTGTGTGTGTGTGTGTGTGTGTGTGTGTGTGTGTGTGTGTGTGTGTTTATGTGATCTGTTTATGTTTGTGTGTGTGTGTGTGTGTGATCTGTGTGTGTGTGTGTGTGTCTGATCTGTTGTGTGTGTGTTTACCTTGTGTGTGTGTGTGTGTGTGTTTGTATGTTTGTGTGTGTGTGTGTGTGTGTGTGATCTGTTTATGTTGTGTGTGTGTGTGTTTGTGTGTGTGTGATCTGTCTGTTTATGTTTGTGTGTGTGTGTGTGTGAACTGTTTGTGTTGTCTGTGTGTTTGTGTGTGTGTGTGTGTGTGGTGCTGTGTTTGTGTCTATGTGTGTGTGTGTGTGTGTGAACTGTTGTGTGTGTGTTGTGATCTGTTTATGTTGTGTCTGTGTGTGTGTGTGTTTGTGTGTGTGATCTGTTTATGTTTGTGTGTGTGTGTTTGTGTGTGTGATCTGTTTATGTCTGTGTGTGTGTGTGTGTCTGAACTGTGTTTGTGATCTGTTTGTGTGTGTGTGTGTGTGTGTGTGTGTGAACTGTGTGTGTGTGTGTGTGTGTGTGTGATCTGTGTGTGTGTGTGTGTGTGTGTGTGTGTGATGTTTGTGTTGTGTGTGTGTGTGTGTGTTGTGTGTGATCTGTTTATGTTTGTGTGTGTGTGTTTGTGTGTGATCTGTTTATGTGTTTGTGTTTGTGTGTGTGTGTTGTGTGTGTGTGATCTGTGTGTGTGTGTTTATTCTGTGTGTTTATGTTTGTGTGTGTGTGTCTGTTTATGTTTTGTGTGTGTGTTTTGTGTGTGTGTGATGTGTGTAATGTGTGTAATGTGTGT
>CM041535.1:3706401-4178060 GCA_023238725.1 Scortum barcoo
GGCAGTCTAACACAGTTAGTGAGTCCCAGAGGAGACCTCAGTGTTATGACATAATACAAGAATGATCACTGGAAAACATTTT
Source organism: Scortum barcoo (assembly GCA_023238725.1). Classification (NCBI taxonomy): domain Eukaryota; kingdom Metazoa; phylum Chordata; class Actinopteri; order Centrarchiformes; family Terapontidae; genus Scortum; species Scortum barcoo. Next base: position 3,706,484 of record CM041535.1, read on the forward strand.
ATCTTAGGATAATAAGCTGAAGTTGTGATCATGAGGACACTTATTCTTCTTCAGTTTGCAGCTCTTCATCTTGACAACACTGTGATTTAACTGTGTGACTGTTTAGATTTCGCAGGAAGTCGAGAGGCGAAGGCGTCTCTGTGTGACGTCTGCTGAGAGGGCTGCTGCCATAAAAGACATGTACCAGCCTCTCCACCCCCACGTCTACCACCTGCAGGTATTTACTGCACCCGCCTCTGCTAACAGCCTCATTAATAATGTGTCATTAACACCTGGCTGTGACACACCTGCCTCTCCTCAGGAGTCCTACCTGGCACCAAAGTTCAAGCAGATTGTTGAGTACTGTCGGAGCAGGGACCCCACTGAAGAAGGTCTGTCAGAGCTGTTGGAGGAAGAGGCAGGTGAGCTGGAGTGAAAAAAGGATATAGTGACCATTTAAAGTGATACTCATCTGTGGAGGCCCAATGAAATGTTTTTATGTGCATCCAATCACAGTTTATTGGCCAATGTATTTACAACATTTAGTCTATCATTTCTAGTTTCTTTTTTCTTCTGTGTTATTCATTGTTGTCCACAGTCACCATTCAAAAGCTCTGCCGTTGCTCCTACGTGACTAAGGAGACCGCTGGAGCTCTCATAACACATTCATTCAAACATTGCTATTATTGATTGTAAGAATAGGAGTAAAATGAGCAATTTTAAACTTCTGACACACTAAATATCAAAACTCTACTCTGAGCAGTTTTCTACATACTGAGCTATGCTTGTTGCCAGACATTCAGTCAACATGTGTTAACAAACATCTCTACTTATTTTTACATCACTGCCCGGGGAGCAGCATTGCAGCATAATTTCCAATCAGTGCAAACACCACCTCCCCAATGCTTGTGCATGCGGAGAATAATGTAACATCACAGCCTCAGTTTTTCCGCTCATGAATGCAGGATTTTTTTTGTGCTGTAAAGTTCGACTTGAGACAACAACATCTATTTTTACAGCATATGCAGTAAATAAAATGCAGTAAAATAAAAGACTTTCACAAGCAGTTCTTCCTCTGCATAATGTTGTAACTGCTTATTGTACAATCTTATAGAAAGAGAATGAGATAATTAGAGTGAGTGATTGTTGAGCCATCCACACACAGGTGGCACGGAGCATCTTTCATTCATTCCTGTTTCTCTCTGTGTTGAAGCTGTGAGGGTGTATCGCTTCCCCGTCTTTGAGAGGACCTTCTGTGAGGAGCTGGTGGAGGAGCTGGAGCACTTTGAGCAGTCCTCAGCCCCTAAAGGAAGACCCAACACCATGAACCACTACGGGGTAAGGTATCTGCTGGTTCTGGCTTAAGCCCCCCGGAGCGCCATTTAATCAGCGCTCACTCATTCATACTTCATCTTAATTGGGCTGTGACATTTGGATCCTTGGCCTGCGATGGTCCTGTAAGTCATCAAATATGTGAGACTCTATGAAATATTAGTGGTGGGTCCCAGGCAGGTACATGCAGAGACTTTGATGGATTTTCAAAGAAAGTCAGGGAAATTCAGGAGTCATTTCACAATAACACACATGTACTGCATGTCTATAAAAATACATTGCACTGTATGGTTGTTGGCCAAGAAGGAGCCCTTCAGCTATAACTTTAAATTAGGAAGATATAAAATGCTGAAGCTGTGAAAGAGCTCTGAGTTAAATATGTACAGTCGTAAGATGGTCATGGAATTAAACATGAGAGCGACATCACCTGCGAGTACTTTTATTCAAGATGTGCCTCTCATTTTCTCTCCCAGATCCTCCTGAACGAACTGGGCTTTGACGCGGGCTTCATCACGCCCCTCCGGGAGCGCTTCCTGCACCCGCTCACCTCCCTGCTGTACCCGGACTGTGGGGGGCGCTGCCTGGACAGCCACAAGGCCTTTGTTGTTAAATACGACATGAATGAAGACCTGGACCTGAGCTACCACTACGACAACGCAGAGGTCACCCTGAATGTTTCCCTGGGCAAGGACTTCACAGGGGGCAACCTTTATTTTGGTGACATGAGACAGGTGAATGTATGTTTAGGATACTGTGCTATAATACCAGGATTACTTCTGCTGTTATTACTGCAACTACTGCATCTACAGTCACCACTTCTACTACTTGTAGCATTATGTAATGGCCAAATATTTATTTTATGTGACAATGTGTGTATATATATATATATATAATATATATATAATGTATATATATATATATATATATATATATATATATAGAAAAAAAAGTTGGAGCTAATTTTTAGCCAGAATAGGAAGACATGAATATAGCTACTGTGTTTAGGAATATGTAATAATGCTGTTGTTCCACATAATGTCATCGTGTGGTGAAAAGATATGAACATAAAACGGTCTCTAAGAAATGCTGAATCATGTCTAAAGGTCGAGGTTTCATTGCCCCTCAGGTGCCTTTAAGTGAGACGGAGTGTTCAGAGGTGGAGCACAGGGTGACCGAGGGCCTCCTCCACCGGGGCCAACACATGCACGGGGCCCTGCCCATCTCCTCCGGCCAGCGCTGGAACCTCATCATCTGGATGAGAGCCTCGCAGGAGCGCAACAAACTGTGCCCCATGTGCAGCAGGAGGCCGACGCTGGTGGAAGGGGAGGGCTTTGCTGACGGGTTCACCAAACACTCGGACACACTACTGAACACTTCATGTGTGCTGACGTGACGTGCTGCTGCCAGAAATTTGTGAGTTTGGCATCGCCAGGTGGTAGTATGTGGTAGACACCATAGCAGACAGCACATTTTGAAAATGATTTAGGTTTGTCCAATACAAATTTTCTTTATGTGACAGGGCAGAATAGATGGATATGCTGCTGTTTGATTGTTAGAAAGTCAAACAAGATTAAACTGTAGAGAGCCATTAAATGGAATAAATTCTAATGACACATTTTGACTTTATTCCAAATTGGAATGATGGATATTTTTTATTTGTACTATTAATATTAATAATATTAATTAATACTATTATAATTCTGTGTTCCAGGCAAAGTGTGTGTATTTATGACACAACTGTCTCTAATATAAGTCTTACAGTATGAAACAATCCACACTGGTCAGGCCTCTGTGTTTATATGCAGGATGATCGTACTGTATGTTGTGCCAAAGAGGATGACTAATTCTGACTGCCTCTCTCTCATTACCAATTCCATACCCAATGTCAGAGTATCTTCTTAAACTGAGCACTCATCTAATGCCTGATCTCTCTTTCCCAAAATATAACGTCTTTTAAGCTTTTTCATTTTTTTTTTTGCAGAATGACTAATTTATTGTTATTACTTATTATTATTATACAAGGTAGCACTAGGCCATGGATGCTGAAACATTCAGTCACAGTGAATATATAAGGGAAATACTTAAAGGTACCTTTGTACTAATTGTGCCGATGAACACTGTATTTAGGAGCGGGTCCCCGTTTAGTTTGTGTTAGTTTGCGTTTTGTTGTGAAGTTTTTTCGCCAAGCCATGGATTCGTTATTAGATTAGATTTGCCTTGCTATATATTTAAGGGAACTACATGAGTATGTTCAAAACAAGACAAGTCACATCATTTGGAATAATGACATTTTAATCACATAAATTATATCTGTCAATTCAAGAACATCCATCGTGTGCATCTCTTGTTAGTCGTCATATGCATGTAGTGTTGTGGTGGAAGTTCTGTTCTGTGAGAGTAAAAACACAAATATAAACCTGTACGCTACATCTGACACAATAAATGGATCCTTTTCAGCAACACCAGAACATTAGGGCTTTTTGGTTGTTTCTTTTTGTTCCAGGTTATGTGTGGAGTGTTGATCTGGGGAGAAAAAGGGAAAGGGGAGCTGGTTCTCTGGGGTCAGAGGCATCTACAGCATCTTCAAACAAACACCAAAACACAAATATGCAAAGGCTAACATACAGTAGAAGGCATGACTTTGTACAGTAGACTTCACAAACCTCATGGTAAACACTTCTGTTACTAATATGGTGCTTTTCATGTTTCCTGCCGCAAAATCAAACTGTACACACAAGCTGGTGACAAGTTGTGACATTGCACTGATTTCAAGATCAGTTTAAATGGAGTAACTGCATTAATAGCTCAGTATCAATATATAGCTAGTATGTATAAAGATAAATATTTTCACATGGAATACATTGTCCTATACAGCACATACAGATAAATATTCTCTCTCTTATTATGGCTTTTTACATCATCAAGTAAATAAATAAATTTGGTATTTAATATATTCTATATTATTTCAAGCAAAATCTGTCAAAGATGCACCAATTTAAGAGCAGATGCAACTTAAACTTCTCCGGCTGCATTGATTGGATCGGTGCCACTGCAGCCAGTCTGTTAAGGTGTCAGCTTGTTCACAGCCGCTCTGTGCCACCTGGTGCAGTCTGTGGGTCAGCACCGGCTGCCCGCACCTAGTTGTGCGTTGTTCTGTCAACAAGACGCCGAGCCTCAGCTCTATAACGTGGTCTCGCTGCTCATGTCCCGAGGGTGGTGGTGGTCGATGTCCGAGTCGTAGTCCGACTCCATCTCGATCTTGACCTGGGGCATGGGGCAGGCCATCCCTCGGCCCATAGGCATGGCCGGAGATGACGGGCAGGAGATCTTCAGGTGGAGGGTGATGCTGAGGAAGGGCAAGCTCCAGTTACCATACACACCCACAGCCAAAAACACAGAGGGTCCGAGGGAGGAGGCCGGGAAGGATGGCGGAGCGTAGCCGTGACACATCATGACCTCAGCCAAACACTACAGCATGTCTCATGTCAGTCACGACTGACTGATGAGTGAAGTGAGCTGCTGCAGTGGTCGTCTGTGGCCAAGGTACCTTATGGTTAAGGGAGGCCGGGGCAGGTTTTATAGCATGAACGTGGGGATCTATCTGTTGTGGCTGTTTGCGAACCTTCACCACATTTGAATAGAGGACTGATTTTCAGCGGTTCATAAATTAAACTACATCTGACATCCAACAAGACTTTTTTGTGCATACTTGTGCAAATCAGTAATCAAGTGCATGGTGTAACATTACTATATACATATATACAAATGCTGTATCTTTTCCTTTTAATGGCTATTTTTGTCAAACAAATGGGTTTGAGGGGTTTTGTGATAGAAATGCATCCAATGCAGTCATAAAGCATTCAATAAAAGAAAATCACACAGTGTAATTTTCTTTTTTTAAATCATAGCTGACAACATCTTGCAAAACAAATCCATATCAACTAATAGTCAGTTACCCTGTCAGTTCCAAACCATGCCTCTTCCAAAGCAATGCAGACATGAGTGGCAATTTTAAAATCCTCAATCTTCCAAAATGAAAAAAAAAACAACAAAAAAAACCCAAAAAACAGACATGTTTAGCAAAAGAGCAAAGCAGCAGTAAAGCAAAGTTAGCAGTAATAGCCTCAGGAGAGTTCAGAGAGCAAAAAGCTCAGGGGCCTGATTTATAAACGTTGCATACGCACAAAAGAAGGCGTACGCCATTTTCTATGCAAAGTTTGGGATTTATAAAAAACAAACTTGGCGGAGAATGTGCGGTTCTCCACGCAAACTCTGACCCATGTGTACGCACATAATGTGGAGAAATGAGTCGGCAGAAGGATGAAACACAGAAACAATGTGAAAGTGATCCTATTATGTAGAGGAAATTTAAATATTACAGTTTCACGTATCATATATGAAGAGTTCATTTATTAAACGATTAAAAGACATTTTTACTGTGGATAAACCACCAAAAACACGATTCAGGATACTAAATACAAACAGCGATATCTGCAAAACACCCCTTATGTTCTCTCACTATTAAACGCCTGCATGCTCTAAATTTTATTCTAATAAATGAGGAGAACAGTGGGACTGATCACGTTGACACTGATGCTGTTTTCGATGCTTCAGCTCAGCAGATCTGAGTGTGTAGTTTCATATATTGTCATCATACAGGACTGCTGTGCTCCATAATGTGACTTTCCTCTGACGCTGGTGGTCGTGTTGGACTCTGAGCTGACCCCTGTCCCATCTGAAACACTGTGCAGCGTCTGGATGTGATGAGACACTTAAAATAAAAATAAAAACATGAGCTGTTGTTTCATTGTACAGCTCATGTCCTGCAACACATTTTTAATTCCCCTTAAATTCCACAGTAACTTCTTGATGGAGTCAAGTGTGTCTCTTTGCATCAGTGAGGACAGGCTGATGAGCTGTAATGGAGACACACAGCTGATCAGCTGCTGCAGCACCAAAACCCACCGGACACTGTTTTTATTAATGAAGTCACTGTTGTTTGTTGTTTGTTTATTTTTTAAATAAGTGTAAAAAACTTCAGTGCACTTGATTTAAACAAGGGCTTACAAATCACAAAGCTCCCTGTGTCATCTGCCCCCCGTTCAGACTTTTCCTTTATTTCATCTTCAGAGGCAGCAGCATGAACAGCGTCCTCCACATGCTGCCACTCTGCCACTAAATCTGAATAATTTTGTGCGTACGCATGTTCTGTGTTTCGTCCGTACGCCACCTTTTGACGTGAATCCTACGCGCAGTTTTATAAATGAGGCCCCAGGTCAGTCTACATTTCACATGCAGGAGTGAGCATCACAGACTGATTTGCTAAAGAGATTCAGCACATGGAGGAAAAAGAAACAACCAAAACAATGATGCTTGTTGCATGTGGATGATGATACAGTTGGTCTACAATAAATCGTCTACTTGTACTAGATATACAACATACTTAATATACCACACATTATTTTTATTCACCTAATTAAATTCCACATATCTTAAGTTAAACAAAGAACTCTGACCAATGTGCTTTAATACAGAGCAAACTATACAGCATGCATTTCATCACCCCTCACCTCACAGCCACTGCCATTCATATCCCAAAGCTAACAACACACATCAATGAAGAATTACAATATGCTGATTTTTGTGTAAAAAGGGCGGCGCAGTGCGTACTCTGTGAGATGTTTAGCACAAGACACAGGAAGAGCAGCAGCAGGATTACACAGTTAATAACATTACAGTGATCTGCATTGCCTTAAAGTGCATGGAGAGGAGACTGAGCCCAAACATGACAGTGAGGGGAAACTGGACAATGAGGACGGTGTTATGTGTAAAGAATCTGTCTGTTATTGTGGGTGCACACATCCACCCACAAAAGTGACCATGCATATAATTTACATTTATTCTGAAAATAGGAAAATCAACAAAGGAAGGAATAGGTTTACTTGTTAGGGTAATAAACCAATTCATTTAATTTAGAAGTAAACAACACAGTACACAACACAATACAGCTAAAGGTTTGGTTTTCATTAGGAAAGTATTTGAAGCATAATATAATGCAATGCAATCTAACAGCATGACAAAATAAGTGCTTAGACTACTGTTATGCCACTGTGTCTTCCCCAGTGTTTGACTGATGTCAAATAACAAGTTAAAGTTTATTTGTCCATATTCTTTTAAGGGGTCAGTTCACCCAAATAACAAAAAAACCTATTTCAACTTTCCCGCTGTAGTGTCTTGTCATGCATAAAAGATTTTTAGTTGGCCAGGTTTCTACTGTTATTTCCTACCGACTATCTATTTCTGTAGCCACTTCATTACAATTTAGGTGACCAGAATTTAATTTGTGGTGTTCAAAAGAAAATATATATTTCAACAGCAATATAACTTTCTAGAAACAATTTAGCTGTTAGTTTGGAGAGTCCAGACCTCACACGTGGACAATTTTACTTGGAACAACTTTCTATTGAAGAAATAGTCCTTGTGTTGTATGTGTTCTGTGGATAACAGTCTATTGGACAAATAATACTACTTTTGCTGAGAGTGTCACAAAAAATATCCATTGTTTTGGGGTGGAGGTAGAAATCTCACAGGCTCCTCATGCCTACGAGCTTCTTCAAGCAGTCAACTCAAGGCTGCTGCTGACTCACATGGCACACTCTTCACTCTGCAGCACATATCTACACATCCTTTTAATCATGGTGATGTACTGATGCCATCAAGGCTCTGTTCACCCTTTCACTGCTGCCCCACTGCCCACCTGAAAGCAATGCCGTCACTTGCTCGCTGTGCCATTTCATTATCACCATCTCAAGCCCAGCATCCACCTGTAGGCTGCGAGTCTACAGCCCCCCCGGGGGAGGTATTATCACTGCGCTCCACTCCCTGCTTGATGTTTCTTATAGGGAGTGATGAAGTCAGAGCCAAAATGTTAAATATCTTAATATATTTTTCATTCACATAATATTCTTTCACACACGATTTGTTTAACTGGGATATTAATAAAACTATTTCAACGGCTAAGTACTATTGGAGATGGGAGAGAATATATATTTTCTTTTCGTAATTTCGTTTTTGTGAACTGACCCTTTATTTTGTGCACATTTACTGTGTACTGTGTGCTAAAATTTTATAGTAGGTATTCTGTCTATGCCTGTGTGTGTGTGTGTGTGTGTTATAAAGCACTGCGTGTGGCAGCAGCCTGGCAGTAAGCTCCCCACTGGGACTGTGCAACATCAGGATAGACGAGATCTTTGTAGGGGATGTGCAGTTTGAGGACACAGTACCTGCGATCCAAGTCTGACTCTGAGCTGGGTGAATGGTTGGAGTAGACGTGGCATTTGTCCTGCAAAAAAAAAAAAAACACACACACAGCCAGAAATGGATCATCAGAAACTTGCATCATGATCCTTCATTCCTGCAGGGGGCAGCAGAAGCTCGAGTTTCTCACCTCTTCCTCACTGTCGTCTGCTTTGGGCTTCTTCTTCTCCTTCCCCTTCTTCTTGGCGTCATCCTTCTTCTTCTTTTCTTTCTCAGGCAGAAGGTCATCCAGCCAGGCCAGGTCGTGCTGGGAGAAGACCATGTCCAACATCTTTCGTACGACCATCAGACCCAGAATCTGAGGGGGTCCGACACAGAGATCTCTTTTCAGCTCCCATTAACATTCATCTCATATCCGAATGATGTCCTGAATGTGATTTAGCTGGATGGCATTTCTAAATGACATAAACATGAATCACTAGTATACACAGTGAAATCAGATCACTCTCTTACCGTTTACACTCTTTAAAATGAACTAATTGACATTAAACCTCTGTGATGTTTCTTTACATTCATTAACATCCTAACAGTCATTTTGATATAGATATTACATTTGAAAATGCTGATTAGATCTCTACATGAAAGGTTATTTCTGTTTCTACAGTTGTATGTGTAGACTGCAGACACTTTGATCTCATCTGGAGCATCTTCAAAGCATCCTGGAGACTCAGATAAAGCCTTAAATTCACATGTTTTGCTGCCAAATTCTAAGAAATTCTCTCATTGTACTGTGTTTAAACTTTGTGCTAAAGAGCTCAAACTGCCTTTCTTCCAACAACCACAATACAACAACGCAGGATTCTTGGAAAGCTGTGTTGCAAATGTATTTTCATCGCGTACCATAACAGGGAAGATGATGGCCAAGAAAGTGGATTTGAGGATCCAGAGCACAGCCAGACACACGATCTGGACCAGTGTGAACAGGTGTACCCTCCTCAGGGGAACATGACGGAGGTAGGAGAAGTCAGGCTGGTGCTTGGACGGCATCATGTACAGCTTAATTCTGTCCCAGAACTGTGGAGGACGATGGGACAAATGGAAGAGAAGAGCGAAAGGTCTGAGTGGTGCGGGTCAATTACATGCAGACCCGTATGAATCATTTATTCCAAACTATTTGGGGGGATTTGTATGCGCCAGAGCTCAGCTGGCTTGTGGAGCGAGTTGGAGGGAAATTACTGAGGAGCACCTGCTCAAGCTCAAACTCACAGAGCCCCATCATATAGGTTTTTCAGCCTATCTAAATGCATCTGTAAAGCTTTCCTAGACATTGGTTACAATAATGACACACCTGGCCGTCGGGAACACACACTTCAAGTTAATCCACCCATGCGTGCAGTTTAAATATTCCATCCTGGGTTTCATATCTCTTATTTCTCAATTTCACATCATTTGCACTTTTACTAAACCCAGAAGCTTACCACAAATCCCCCAGAGTATTTTTTTGTTGTTTTCATGGGATTCTAATGCATCTAATAATCATGTCTGCCTGACTCCTTGTTTGTTTGCTTGGCGGCTTTGAATGAGCTGCCTTTCTCCTGCAGTCAAAAATGTAGTAAGTGAGATGTCCAGCCACAACAACTCAATTTATTAAGAGGAACAGCATCAACAGCTGGCACACAGCGTACCTGGATTCCACTGAGGGAAGCTACGCCCATGTAGAGGAAAACGCCGTACAGCACAGGCATGGGGATGAACTGCGAGCAGCCGGAGGAGCAGAAAACACGTTATTACAGTCACAATTTAGACATTTAGGACTGACAAAATGTGTCTAAATTGCCAACATCATAGGCAGTGATGTATATAAATTAAGCAAGAAATTGTGAAATCATTTAAGAATGATTGCTCTGATGAAGAACAGGTGGCTTTGCCCTCCGTTACAACCCTGATTACAAGTGATAGAAAGAGGACACACAGAGCAAAGCCATGACGGACAACGCACACATGTCATTCATCCACCACATACTTCATACCTTAAGTACTGGAGCGAGGAAGATGGAGACTCCAGTGAGAGCAAACACCAAAATGCCTGTCATTCTTTGTTCTCTGTATATTGGACATTGATGAAATATACACAAGAGACTGTCAGTTTCACAAGCCTTCTCTCTATTTAAACTACAAAGACTTAGCGGAGGGTTTCTCCCTGATATTGCCGGTGGCAGCTTGACAGGATTAAGTTACAGTTTCTCTTTCTATTCCTGTTTTCTGTGATTTTATATTGCTGTGGACCAACCTGACCCCGAGGAACTGAGGCTGCTCTCCAGGAGCGCTCGACTCGCTCTCCATCTTCAGAGAGTCGATGTGAGCGATGGAGATGACGGTGGCGGCGACGTACCAGGGCAGGCCCAAGAAGGAGCAGGCGGCCATCAGCACGCCCACCCAGAACAGATCCAGGTGGTAGCCACAGCCTTTCTGCCAGGGAAACCGGACGCAGATCATTTTTAGAAAAACAGTAAGATCTAGTATGACACCATTTTAAACAGCACTCAAATGCAAATTGTGTAATTGTGACTCAATCTGAGCTTCCATTTAGATTTGTTTCCTTCATAGCAACATACATGAGGAGCACGCCTACCTTGAGTTTGTTCTCCTTGCGGTTCACAATGACGGCGCTGATCTGCTGGTCCATGAAGATGAGGATGGTGACGAGGAGGGCGGGGACGAAGCTGGCTAGATAAATCCACCAAGGGTTCTTACCAAATGGCATCACCAGCCAGCCACGGTCCGGCCGAGTCGGCTAGTGGGAGATGAGAAGCCACATTAACACGTTACACGGCCACTTTGTCCGGTACATGCAACCCAATACAGCAACTCAGCCACTGGTTCTACCTTTACAAAGATAATAATGATCAGATTTGATTGACAGTGTCAGAGAAGTATTTATTCTATCTATCTATCTATGTATTATATAGATTGTAGGTTGCAGTGGTGCTGAACTACAGGACTGCATTATACCCCGAACTATTTACAACCATGAAGGGGGTTAGAAGCACACAGCCAGGAGCAGTAACTTTGTGGAGTCTCTGCTGGCTGGCTGGCAACTTCACAGTGACTACAAAACTCCAGAAAGTGAGTGCCCCCAACCAAGAAATTGTGCACCAATAGCCCTTCTTAAAACCACAAGCTTGAGATTTAGAAATGTTAAAAGAGGGATATTTTTACCATCTCCCAGCTCCAGCTTCATATTTAATGGTCAGACAAGAGAGCGGTATCGATATTCTCATCTAACTTTCAACAAGAAAGTAAAAAGTATTCCGTTAAATCATGGATGATTCAGTCTTGGAGAACACGCATTTTTCAATCCAAACATATACTGTAAATGAAGACTGATACTTTAAAATGCCACGGGTTGTTTTACTTTGTGCTGTCTAATACTTTGTAAGTTCAATTTATTAGTTCCATATTTGATTTATTTTGAAAGAGTTTGAAAATAGCTTGCTGTACCTTAAATTCTGTGGGGACTATTAGCTTGGGAGTTTTGAGCCCCATCAACATGTCGAGGCCCACAAAGGTCATGATGGACATGAAGATAGAGAAGTCGCTGATGAGTTTTCTCAGCTGGTCCCGCCGACGGAGAGAAAGAAAACAGGCACAGATGAGAAAAATACATTTCTTTACAGATGTGAAAACAGAGGCCAGGGCTGAGGCAACTCATAAATACTGAAGGGGCTCAGCTGTGCCCAGCCTCACTGGGATCAGTGTTATCCTTGAATCTGGAAAAAGAAGAGCTCAGCTTCTTTGGTCTGTTTAACTTTCCACTTCTTGTAAGAGATGAGACCAGGAAAGATGTGAGCAGCAGCGTGGAGCTACATAATTAACAACAGGTCACTGTTGCTAAAAAGTATAATAAATCTCAAAAGAGATGATTAGTGGACCATCTGGCTAAGAAAGTGTCACACTCTCTGTTTCGTCTGTTTCATGCACATTGCTTGTTTGCAGTCATTGTCCTCCAATAAAACACTGAAAAACACTGTCGTACACTTACTTTCAAATTCTGGTACTACATATTGTACTGTGGTTTTTAATCAGTATGTACATTTGCCCTTTAGCCTCTAGCCTGCAAGCTAGAGAACATGAAAACAAGCAAAAATGTAAGAAATAAAATGTTTCTTGAAGGAAATGCGAGAACCACTTGTATAAAGTTGTCACTAGAATTAGGTAAAACACAAATAAATGACAACTTCATGCTTTTCTTTAATTTTATTAGTATCGCTCTCCCATACAGTTCAGCAGTGGTTAGAAAAGTTCTCTCACTCTGACAGCTGCCTCAGGGTCTTTATGCAGGTTGCAGTCTAACACCTGGCAGTATAACTTCACATTATCTAACATTATACTCTCTTGTTTATTTCTGTGACTGTCTCAACAGATTTACCTTTCACCTGCTTTGCACATTGTTGGCAGCTGTATTAATAATATCTAATTCTTTTCAGTTGCCTAGTATCACTAATGACATGGTTAAATTAGTTACCTTTTTTTCTGCTGGTTTTTGACAGCAGGACTTAAACCTTTTTACCATTTGGTAACATAAAAAATTCAGAACAGGTAGCCCTGCGAACCGAATTGGTGCCCTGATTATTCTAATGATCAAATCCTCATGGACAGGTGGCTTAAAATGAGCAATTTAACAAATTTAACAATTTTTGCAGTCACAAGGGTTTAATGAGCCCAACTTGGAACAGTGACTACCAAACTTTACAGGAAAAAAAGTAAGACTTAGGAAGTGATTTTGCTTTTTTAATTTGTTCTAGTGAGAAACACTGAATGCAAACATTTATTTAGGCTCCACAGGGTCTCTGCCGTTTGAAGTGGATCTGAACTTATTCTGCTAATGATTTTGTAATGTTGTTTTCTCAATGAACAACATTAGATTGACAATTTTGTCACCTTGGTGGGGAAGTAGCGGCTGAACTTGAACTTCTTGAGGGAGACGGTCATGGAGTAGGTGCCAAAGAAGAGGATGAAGGACATGAGGGCCAGATCAGGGACGTACTTGCAGGACTTTCCCACCAGAGAGCCTCCATACGTCAGACACTCCTTCTTGCTCAGCTGGCTCCAGTCCAGAGCTGTCACATTTAACTGGTATGGTGGGTGGCAGTGGTAGGGAGACAGGAGAGGATGAAGAAGAGTGAAGTGTTTTGACAAAGATGGAAAGGAAAATGTAAACACAGACAGAGTGAAAATTGTTGGCACGGATGTGAAGTTATAGTCCACGGAGTGAGAGAGGATGGTGGGATAGATGGTGAGAAACAAAGGAGAGAAAGAGGAGAGCAAAGCAACTTCTTTATCAGACAGAGGTGATTCCTGGTTTGGCTGTAAACATGTAATTTATCTCTTTTATCTTTTTATTTGTTGTCATTTGGGCATCACCACATCCACTGCGATTCATTCTGAAAAGCTACTGACCTTTTAAACGTTCAGCCTATGATACAGTCACCAAAATAGAAGCAAAAAAAGGAAAATGGAATGAAAACAAGCACTTACCCCAGAGACACTAGAGCTGTTATCTGGCATTGGAACTAAACCATTGAAGATCATTGCAGCCACTGTTTATGAATGGGAGAGAGACAGGCAGAGACAGGGAGGTAATGAGACAGAAAATAAAAAGAGGGGTTGGGGAGGAAAACAGGGAGGGATAGAAAAAGAAATGCAAAACATAATGAGAATCCAGCTGCTGGACATTGCAGGGAGCACTGCAAGGCCCATGCTGACAGAGGTGCTCTGCAAACAGAGAGGTACTCACTTGCAAGAGATGGCAGCCAAATTGTTTGTGCATGGCGAAAACAAACAGGAGACAAATCAGTTACAGAAATCAATATCTATATAAATTACTGCAAATCACTGGCATTTTGACAAATAGTGAGATGAGCGAACATCTGGGAATTTGCGGAATGAAGAAATGCTAATCAAGTTTCAAATGTCTCTGCAGGTTAGAAACAAAGAACTCTTGTCTCAGTTTCAGCACAACATTGTTACTTAGGCTGATGTGACGAATGTCCTCTAAGATAAAACAGCTCTTTAACCCTCATGCATCACTATGGACATTTTTGTCCATTTGAACCCATTTTTCCTCTTGATCTGACCATCATTTTGGCTGTGTTAGTGCATATGGCACATTTTTTGTAAGAAAGTCTCTCTCATTTTTTGGAATTCAGATTTAAATGTTTCTAATAGATCAATAGAACACTGTGAAAAAAATGCATTACCCACTTAAGTCATTTGAGGACAAAAATGTCCCATTAAAACCAAATTATTAATCTCATAGCCATTATAAAATATAATCATGCATTCTGTAATGTTAGGGCTTCATTTTTGAGAAAAACAGTAACATTTGTCATTTTTACTGTTCACCACTAAAATCAGCCATTTCCCCCATTATAGGCCTATACATAAATGTTTGTCATTTCCTTAGGTTTTGTGCTTGTGTTATTGAGCTTAGGAAAGCCAACTAAGCTCAATAACACAAGCTTAACAATACCTAAGGACTTTAGAACTTTATGGCAGTTTTTGGAAGTGGACATTTTTGTCCTTAATGACTTAACTTAAGAGGGTAGTAAATTTTAAATCTGATGCTACACAAAAACCAATAATGCATCAAAGTCAATATTTTAGCTAATCTTTGACATATCCAAGACTGATTTAAAAAAATCCCCCAGCCCCCCAAAATTTGTTATATGGAAAATAACAAATTTTTGTAGGTTTTTTCTCATAAATAACAACAGTGACACCAAGTAATCAAACTGGCATTTATGCAGAAAAAAAGCAGAAAAAAATATGAATCCATAAAGTTTTTAAAGCAGTTTTTGCAAGTGGACATTTTTGTCCTTAATGACTTAAGAGGGGAGTAAATGAAACTGATGCCTGAGGGTTAATACACTTTTATATGGTGGTTTTACTCTCCTCTACAACCTGCCTATCACAGCAGTATACAGAACATCTTTGTGGGTAACCCCCCTGTATCTCCCTGAGCCAAGGGGTGAACTCACTCGGGTCTGGGGCCACGCATTCGCACTTGTAGGTGGTGACGTAGTCAGGCTTGAAGTCGGTGTTGATGGGGTAATATTTGAAGGAGCCCACCATCTTCTTGATGGCGTCAGAGATGAAGATGAAGGAGATGAGGCTGGAGAAGCCCTCCTCGGTGAAGCGCGTCATGTATTTGATGATGTAGCTGGCGTCTGTGGCTACCAGGATGAAGCACTGCAGGCAGGAGTGGATGCCGATCCACAGACGCAGCTCCATGTAATCTATGCTGTTATTCCTTTGGGAGAGACAGGTCACAGAGAGGCATGGTAAATGCACTGATGAGAGGAACTCATGTATACAACCAACACAGTCAGATCCAATGCATTTCTGTGCATATATTATCTTTTTATTATAAAAATTAATATTATAAATGCTCATGAGGTTAGTATTTTGACATAAGAATGGCCATATGACATAATACAGTCACTTGTTTAACACTGTGCTAGGAAGAGTTTCATTACACAACAGGTGGGCAGGTGCTTTGGCTCAATCATTGCTGGTAGAAATGTCTCTATTTGTTATGTGCAAACCTCAATGTTTCTGCTCTTAATTGACTTGAGATCAAACATGAGAACCTGATTGGACTTTCTCACACTTTCATCCAGATAAAGTAGCCAGCATATTTTGTTCACTCATCCATCATGAAGGTGGTTTAAATGTCAGCCTGAGGGGAATAAAAGTTAAAAAACCTGACTTTTATAGACTCTAATTGCTGCTCTATGAGTAGAATAAAAAAATCACTTCACTTTCACCAGAGTTGAATGTAAATCACTGACGGAAACATAACGAGGGGTCATATACTGTCTAGCAGGAGATTCTGTTGTGTTTTCCTCTACAGTGGGATTATCAAATAATCCTCAAATTGACATTAAACAAGGTGATTATGCTGCTTCACGCTATTCCCACCACGTCTGACTACTGCAACATCATTCGCCTCCTGAGATGCTCACTTGCTGAATTCAAACAGGAGCTTTTCAAAGATGAGGATGGGTCCAGTGGAGCTAAGGATGATGAGGGGCTGACCGCTGAAGAGACAGAAGACAGAGCCAGCAAGAGCCGTACCCAGGAAACTCTCCATCACTCCCTGTTGGAAGACGGAGAGGGGAAGCAGAGAGAGAAGGTTATTATACACAAAGAAACAGAGTGAGGGGAAAGAGAGGAGTTGTTGTGGAATGAGACTCACAGACCAAGTTGGTGTGAAATGAAAATGCAGTTGGGACAGAAAATTGCTGTGGTGTTGATGAAGTCAGCAAGTCAAGTTTCAGATGAGAGGAAAAGCGGAATAACTATAAAAGTGTGTGTGTGTGTGTGTGTGTGTGTGTGAGGTGGGAGTAGCTGCCCTGTGTGCTGCATTAGACATGAACCAAAGGATGAAAGTGTGATATTTCAGCTTGACAGGAAGGTAAGTGAATGAGTCAAAGCACTTACCTGATGTGATCCCAGTGTTTATCTGTGTGTGTCAGTATGGATATTTGCGTTGGTGCAAGGGTATTGTTGCAATGCCACAGTGACCTAAAAATAGTCCGACCTCTGAGGGTG
The DNA here is from genome assembly GCA_023238725.1 of Scortum barcoo. Taxonomy (NCBI): domain Eukaryota; kingdom Metazoa; phylum Chordata; class Actinopteri; order Centrarchiformes; family Terapontidae; genus Scortum; species Scortum barcoo. The sequence continues at coordinate 3,723,668 of CM041535.1, forward strand.
ATGGACCCTGACATTATTTATGAAACCAGATACTTTCTGGCAAGGCAAATTTCATATTAGGGAGTCAATGACAGCCCTGTTTTATGACTGAGCAGTAAAATTAAATTAATGATGATGTCTTGTCGTTTTTTTCTCAGTTGTTCCAATATGCAATCGCATTTGGATGACTGACAGGCTTAAGTAGATACTTAATTCAGGACAAATGAAATTAAAAAAGAGGAAAACAATGTCACTTGCATAACAAACTAGTTGGCACTGGCAAAGACTGTAAATATATCCTATCTAACCTGATAAATGTGACACGAAAATTACACTAGAACTTCCTGAACTGACACCAGTTAATTTTAATCTACTGCTGTTACTTGCCTGTGTTTATAATTGGCTCACTGCTGACTTCCATGTTAAATGTGACTTAGCTGCAATAATGGTCTAGGTATGCTTTGGCAGTGGACACATCTGTGCATCATGGACAACAAGACAAAGTATCAAGTGTTGTTATGCAGGAAAGTTGTAGCTGCATGGGGGGTTATATGCTACACTAAGATAATCCAGTGGTGGTTGTAGCCAGCTCTCAGAGAGGAAAGCAAATAAGTAGTTTTCCTAAATGTGTAATTTGCAGGATGTTGTTTTCTATGAGGTGTGGTATCACCAAATGATGTCTTTAAGGAACACTGTTGTAATTTCAGAACACATATTCTTTATTTTACCTGCCTTGATGAATAACAAACAAACAAATGAGTGACAACTGCAAGGCCGGAAGAGCCAGTCATGATTTAAGCATCTTTTGTTCCATTAAACTATAATTATCCCACCAGGTAGTTCTTTGAAAAGGTTGTAAAAATGCCATCAAATGTTCTACGATGGGGCAAAGTGATACCCAGCCTGACAGCATGTGCAGGACCCTCTCTGTTAAAAGTGCACATTTACTTGATGAACCTAGTTTACATGAATTGACTTACTCTATTTCCTGCATTTGGAGCTCTGTTTTACCTGGTAGTTGTCAGTAGCGTCTCCCAGCAGGCCACCGAAAGTGATGGCGTTGGTGATGCAGCCCAGGTAGATGAAGAGCACAGCGGAGATGGACTGGATGTGGAAACCCTCATAGAAATCACTAGGCAGCCATGGCAATTTCCGCTTTATGTCCAGGTACAGACCACCACAGAAGCTGTTGCACACGGACACACATGGCTGTTAGGATACTTCACATATTCCACTTGTCGGTATGGCACATATTACTACCTCTGAGAGTGGAGAGTGTTTCAGCCCACCATTTCCCATGAGTGGATGGGATGCTTTTAAAACGAGTGATATCTAGACACACACGTAGGCAGGAGAGGTCAGTGTTTGTCACTTTCAAGTCTCTTTTCAGCACCTCCTGCATTACCTCTGCATTAAGTTTTATCTTTGAAAAGATGAAATGGACTTTGCTCACTGCTGAACCTACACTGATTTCTTTTTTGTTTCATTTCCACAGTTCAACTTCTACCATCCTAAACCTTTGAGAGAAAAAAATATCAGTGCATTAAATCAGGAAAAAACAAAATCACGACCTTTGCATGTGTCATTTATATGACATTTTCTGTTATAAAACAAAACAGGAGGTGGACCATTTGGTTTTACTGCTTCTGTTGTTTTAGGCACAGCTGAAACTGGCAGCCCAATAGTGCCAATTTGACCGCAGATTAATCTTTTTATACTCAGCTAAAGTGCTGATTGGAGAGTGTCTGCCTCTTTCTGGGAGTTGAATTTGAACCCAAAAAATGTGCCCGCATTGCCAAATTTTGATCCATTTCATATTCATATTTCCTTTCCATATGCCAGAGTGGGGTTAACTTTGCTCCAAACCTCTCAGCAGTTTGCCATGTGGCCTGAACTACCCACCGTCCAGTGAATGCCAGCTCCTCTCCGAGCTCATGTTGCACTGGCATCTCCTCGTCCTCAGCCAGGCCTCCTCCACCTCCAGCTGTACCGTTCATCTGCCCTAACTCATTTAAGGAAAACACTGACTTCCTGCAGAAAAGATACACATGGCACAGACAGTAAACATAGGCGTACTGATTTAATCATGTGTGTTTATTAAAAAGGTATTCTATACTGTCATTGCTGTTTCAAAGGCTTTTCACCCTTGAACGCTTGCTTACATGAAGGTATTATTGCTCCCTGCACAAACCTCTAACCTCTGGGTTTCACTCAGGAGTTTATTTTGTGGGCATTTTAAATCTTTGACAAAAGACGTTGATCTTGGTAAAGGTTTAAGTCACCATGCAATTGTTGTAAGCGTATTACTCATTGTGCCTCAGACAAAGAAGCTGAGAGTTTAATGTGCAGTAGGTGGATATCAAAACTCCAACCTTTTGTCAGCCGAGGGAACTTTCTTGGGCGGCTCGATGCGGATTTTGGGATCCCATTCTCCTGGTGGAAGCACAATCACCTCATCTAAAAACTCATCTATGCCTGCGATGAGGTCCTCTCGGTCTCTGGCCTTGTAGGCTACATCACTGAAGAGCTGGGAGGGGGAGAGTGAGATATAGGGAGAGGCTTTCACCGTTTCACTTGGCTTATATCATGATGATAGTGATCAGTGTGCTCTAATAACTGGGATTTGACTTCCCATCATCTCTGATGGCCTCTGGAGACTTGTTAGACATAAATTGTGGAAGCCATATCGATATTTTGACTCCATTTGGATTACATTCAAAAACAACTGTCAGCCAGTAACTAATCGTGTCCTGAAACACTGCAAGTCAAATGCATGGGAGTGTAACATAGAAAGAAAATCCGAGAGTTGATTCTAATTGGCAATGACCTCCAATTCTAGTTTTGTAAATGGTCACTGCATTTTGCACGGACTGCATTAAAACTGTAAACCAATAAGAACAGCAGTAAACCAAACAAAACAACTAAATATCAGATCGAAACGTTTTAAATTAAAAGCAGCAGGTATCTGCAGCAGGAAAGACAGAAATATTTTTTTCCCAAGTGTGGTATGTGGTACACTTATTGATTTTCTACCTTCCACACAAACAGTTTAACTCAATTTAGGTCTGTTGAACAATCCCTGGATCTGCTGGAGCCTTATGCTCTATGCTGACAAGCTTCAAGATTTACTTAAATCCAGCTGTAATAACTCAGTATGGAATTTAAAGACTGCCTGCTTACTGGCTGTTCAATAATACTGTGAACACTTAATGAGAAAAATGTTTTACACTTTAAGTGAGTGTTACAGTCTTTTTTTGTCAGCCAGCTACTTTGCAGGATCGTTTTGTTAATGAATAGATGAGGAGATATTACCATAAAGCCCTGCTAAACCATAAACTGCATATATGTGCTGAACAAATAAGAATATAATGCCATGCTAGCTGCTCTGTGAGGCTGTATTTGAGCTCATGTCATGTTTAAATTTAGCAGGTATGATGATTACCACGTACATGTCTTAGCTGAGTGTGTTAGCATTTTAACATTTGCTCCAGTTATTACAGTTCATTCTGAGGAGGAAGTCCATACATAAGTTTTATGGCGATCCATTTAATGAACCTTATTCTTGAAACTATGTTTAAGTGCAACTTGAGGCCAGAGTCAAATGTGTGCACATAACCCCTTTCCAATAATACTGGTTCTGATTCTATTGGGGTACTAGATGAAAAGTTATGGGATCACCAAATTCATTAGGGTTCACCATCTGGGCTCAAGATCTGTACAAAGATTCGTGGCTGATTTTCAGATCTGGACCAAAGTGGTGTGCCAGCTGACAGACCGCCAACCTTAGAGCTACATCCGTTGTTGAGTGTATCAGACTGAATTGTTAGTTTAAACCTATGCAACCTCACATCACATTATGGAAATGCTCTGCTCTTGAATCTGGCCTGCCTGAGGTAGGGTGCTGTTGTATAAGGAGGATTTTATTCCTATTAAGATTATTATAATGGAGGTCAACCCAAGATCTACCAACCTTTCTGCCAGTGTTTGATCATGGCTGGTGATGTTCTAGTTTTATAACTGTGCTCTTGCCTGAACTTGAGCAAGTTCAATTTAAAATAACAGCCTATTACTTCTTTAGTACTCTGCTATTAAAATAGTACATTTAGCATTGTGCCTAGTAATACGGAAAAGCAATGATAACTAAATTTGCATTCAGGAGCAGGAATAACACTAACATTAGCAAGCCTTGGGAGACTTATTTTTCCAACAGAAATCCAGCTCTAAACTGATGCTTAACAATCAGCATCACTTCCAGATGTAAACACAATAGCAGGGTATCCCAGTGGATGTGCAGTCTAAAGCACACAGCACATACATTTAAGCTTTAACCCCGGGTCACAGCCTTTACAGGAAATGACACTTTCTGTCCCTCAAGATTTACTGAGACAGTGTCAGTGTCTATCACAGAAGGCATGAGACATTTTTAAAAAACAATGACAGACACTTACATCATCCACCATTAGGGTTGCTATGGCGCGGCCGATCTCATTATACGACTTGGCCTTTCCTTGGGGTCCCAGTAGAATAAACAGGAATCTGTACAGTGATGAGACAAATGTGAGGTATTTGCTGCGACGGCAGGTATCTGTGAAAAGGGCTTTGTTGAGCCGCGGTGAAGAGGCGAAAGACACTGCGGATCACTTCACCTGGTGGGAACAGGGACCTCAGTCAGACCTCCTAGTGTTGTAGCTTGGGCCAGACGGACAAAGGCTACAAATGGTTTGTTAAGGAAATCCACCTCGCCCACCAAGACGTTGGATGCCTCTGCATCTCTCGGGATCTTCTTCATGAATTTATTTTTTAGCTGCAGAAAGTAGAGTGAAAAAGAGAGAGCATGGTCAGACATCATCTTTTATTAGCAGAGCTTGTGCCGTTCCCATGGGATACTTCACATTTCACACATTCGCTTTTGATACTTTCATATTTGTTCTCCCCCCTTAGTCTGGCAGGTTTTAAACCTCAAGAAACGTCAATCAGATATGCAAAACAAATGTAGGCTGACATAGCTGTGACTGACAGAGGGATGGTAACCTGACCTGTCTGATTGCATTTAAAGGTGTGGCAGGAAATTGGACAGCAGCAGAACAACACTCAATAATGAAGAGCCTTGCCAATAACCCACATCCTGAGTCTGCGGCTACATGTGAGCGCCTAGCACGCGGACCGGACAATGAGATCCATGTTTTTCCCAGTGTCAACTCAATACTGACACAGACAATGTGGCACACACACAAACCCACACAGCGACAAACTATCACTTGTCCATTGTCACATGTGACCTACTGTAGGCCTGTTAATACAATCTGAACATCCAGCCAACCACTTATAACTGGGGCACTTGGAACTGGACAACCAGTACTCGTCCTCATAGCTGCATTAACAAATAAAGTTCACAGTACACATCACACACTCCTAAACAAATTCCCATTCATTTATTTTTGTACATTAGTCATCGCTGTGAATGACACTTAATCCTGACCTGTCTCTTTCAAAGCCCAGTAGCCTAATCCAAGCAACAACAGCACGCCCTTGCATCGGCACAAGCATGCGTCTCCGGGTTTAGGCCACATTACTGCATTGGCCCCACCAATGAGCGAATTATGTGTTTGTACGCTTCCTCTATCACCGTCTGTCACCTTCACTAGCGATCGCAATGAAAGATTGATGAGACTTAGGACAGAGCTGGCTCTCACCACTCCAGTGAAACATCAATTCAACACAACGCAACACCTTACTGAGACATGAGATACGTAATCTTGCCAGTAATGGAAAGCAACACAGTGGAAAATTAGAATACACTCCTGGGATAGCTTCTAGTCAGATGAATAGATGTTTTGCTTTAATAAAAGACAGGAACATGAATTCGGCCATTATTTACATTCTGAGAAAAAGTCAAAGCCTTGCAAATATAAAACACGCCCACTCTGGAGGAAATATTGATCGTGAGGTTGGAAAACCAAGCGATCTTTTATTAACACATTCATCTCACCATCACTCTATAATGTTTAAGTAAATGTATATGCAGAAGATTGAAATAAGTCACCTGGTCTGTGCTGGGAGTATCTGCAATATCATTCATACTCCTACTCTGGGCATGACCTAAGGTGCGAAAAAAAAAAAAAGAACAAAAGTTATAACATCTCAATTATATGCTATATATTGTAGATCATTTCTAATCCCACATTGTTAACATGAAATAAACTCATATTTGTGGATCTGTTCAAATAAGGATATATATACAATAACAATAAATACACTCACAGTTACAATTTTAGACTAAGAGAGTAGGGTAGGTTAAGTGGAGCATTAACAGAAAAGATAGAAAGTTTTTTTTTGTACTGCTTCTCCCTTTTTTAATGTTAGCCACAGTGGCCATGACATGTAAAACACGTACGATCAAATCAATCAAAAAAGAATAAAGAGTGGAATTTGTCCCTCTACTTCAAAACACAACCTAATGCATAAATCACCTGCTTAGTTGCCGCTTGAAAATGAGAAAGCTGAGTGAAAATCTAAATACAACATTTTCATTACACTAATTTGTTGAGATGGCGATGTTGTCTTGCTGAATGTCAGTCTGCCAGATTTTTTCATGAGTCGATGCTTCTAATGGGTTAGACTGAGCACTATTTGAATTTTAGTAGCTCCTATAAATTGAGGACAGGAAACAAATGTCTAGTTTGTGTGTGCTGGCATCAATGGTGAGGTGGTTCATCCATCCTTGTTGAGTCCAGCATTCTCAGTTTGAATGGCTCACTTCAGCAAATCAGTGTGGCTGATACTGACCTTGGAGTAAACAAGTGCAGGGATTTCATTTTGATAGGACAGACGTTTGTTCCTTACTACAGTTAATTAGGGTATCTTTAAGAATTATTTATCAAATATCTAATCATGGTAGTAGTCACTTTGTAATGTCCATCACTGCTAGGTCAGATGAGATTTAGATTTCTGTGAAAATTAGGTGATGTACTAGAGATTATTCTGCCCAGTGAGACTCATGAAAATGATCAAAATCCAGAAAAATAATGTTTCTGGCCTCAATGCAGAGCCATGCTGTGAGTTGAAACAAACATAAACAGGCACTCACGCAGGCGACCATAGTTGGCAGACTGCTGTTTCATTCGTAGATCCTCTGTGGATCGATTAAAGTTGGGTACTGGCCCTGCACCCGGTCCACCTCGGGACCCTACATTCCGATCTGGCAAAGGACGGGAAACAGAAACAGACACAAACATCAACAGAGCGGTTGGAGGCGATGCTTTGTGATTTATCCAGCAATATATGCCCTTCCTGGATGATATGAGGAAATGCTACAGCGGTAATTAACTCATCAAACATTAATACATCCCCTGTGTAGGATATGAGCCTTGTTGACTGCAGGAGTGCGTTCATACATTTAACTGAGTCAAACGTATGCATAATGAATTTCTCAAAGACTGCAAAATTATATGTGGGACCAAGATGAACAAAGATCATTGGCAAAGAAAAGAAGTTGTTTGTTATTTCATGTGATGACATGTCATAAAACATGCTTTATATGCAGTGTTACTAATCATGGAAATAATTCAGAGAAAAAGAGAGGCAGCAGAGAAAACTGAACTGATAATTATTATTTTGTCAGTGTTCTGTGCCCGTAAACTCTCATCCCACTCCCACTGTGTAATTTGTTTTCTTCTTAGGCAGAGCTAGAGGATAATTTCCGATAGCTACAGAAAAGGACACTCACTGGTAGAGGAGCTGGATTTGCCAATGTCAGCTAGCGAGCGGTGGATTGGCTTCTTGGTCTGGTGTCGATGTTTCCTCAGCAGGACGAAACTGATCTTCTCTCTTAGCTCAGGAGATATCATGCCTTCCTCTATCTGTCTCTCAATGATGTCATCTGAAAAAGGACACATTTATATTCATATGTCACAAAACTTGCCATAGAGATCCAGTGTTCCCAATTTGAAGCATTTTCACATTCCAGTACTGTGGTTTCTTATCATATTATATATTACAGTCCACCCCTCCTTGAACCGCCACCTTACCAGTGGTGGAGGGGTTTGTGTGCCCGAATGATCCTAGGAGCTATGTTGTTCAGGGGCATTACGCCCCTGGATAGGAAGGGTCTCCCAAGGCAAACAGGTCCTAGGTGACGGGTCAGACTAAGAGCGGTTCAGAAGCTCACCATGAATATCACACAAAATCAAGAACCGTTACATCGCCCGGATTGGATTAGCGTGTTACCGGGGCCCCACTCTGGAGCCAGGCCTGGGGTTTGGGGCTCACAGGCGAATGCCTGGTGGCTCAGTCTGCCTTGCCCATGGGACCCGGCCGGGTTCAGCCCAAAATGGCAATGTGGGCCTGCCTTCCAGTAGGCCTTCCAGTAGGCTCCTTGAGAGGGGCTGGACCCTCCACTACTCTGGAGTTGCCCAGGGTGAGCGGCAGCTAGCTGGTGTGGGTTTGCTTATAGCTCCCCAGCTCAGCCTCCATGTGTTGGAGTTTCACCCCTGGTGAACAAGAGGGTTGCTTCCCTGCTGCGCGTTCGGGTCGGGGACAGCTCTCTTACTACGGGCCAAATGGCAGTACAGAGTACCCAGCCTTATTGGAGTCCCTGGGAAGGGTACTTGATGGTGCTCTGACTGGGGACTCCATTGTTCTACTGGGGGACTTCAACGCTCACGTGGGCAAGCGGGAACGGAACGGCCCCCGATCTGAACCCAGTGGTGTTCTGTTATTGGACTTCTGTGCTAGTCACTGCAGTTTGTCCATAATGAACACCATGATCAGCTAGCATAAGGGTATCCGTCAGCGCATGTGGCACCAGGACACCCTAGGCTGGAGGTCAATGATAGACTTTGTTGTCATTTCATCTGATCTCCAGCCATATGTCTCAGATGGACATTGAGTCGAGAGTGGACCATGTTCTCTGCCTCCATTGTCCACGCCAAGTTGTGGACGCAAGGTCTCTGGTGCCTGTCATGGCATGGCAACCCCAGGCTGACACGCTGGTGGACACTGGAAGTAAGGGGCAGACACCTCCCCTCTCCCCTGTACATCGGAGGGACTGCGGTGGAAGTGGTCTCCAGCTTCAGGTACCTGGGCGTACACATCTCTGACGTGACCTCACCTGGAGCAAGAACACTTCCTGTCTCATTAGGAAGGCACATCAGCATCTCTACTTCCTCAGGAGGCTGAGGCGCGCCGGGCTGGGGAGCTCAGTCCTGACCTCCTTCTACAGATGTGTGGTGGAGAGCGTCCTGTCCTCCTGCATCATCGTGTGGCACGGCAGCTGCTCGGCGGCAGAGAAGAAGGCTCTGCAGAGGGTGGTGAAGGCTGCACAGAGGACTGTGGGACGCAGTCTACCCACCACCACAGACATCTACACCTCCAGATGCAGGAAACGGGCCTCCTGCATCATGAAGGACCCCACTCACACCGCACACGCTAACTGTTTGTCCCCCTCCCCTCAGGCAGGAGGCTGCGGAGCATTAAGAGCAGGACCACCAGACTGAGGAACAGCTTCTTCCCGGAAGCTGTGAGACTGTTGAACTCTGGAGGACCCCTGTAGCCCCCTGCTGCCCCACCACCATCACCCCCCCCCCTCCACTTCCCTCCCTTTTCTGACAGCCACCCAAAGACAAAACACATCTGCATGTCAGACATGTTCCCAGTGCATGTTGGACTCCGACAGGGCTGCCATTTGTCACCAGTTCTTTTCATAATCTTCATGGACAGAATTTCTAGGTGTAGCCAGGGGCCGGAGGGAGTCCAGTTTGGGAACCACAGGATTTCATCTCTGCTTTTTGCAGATGATGTTGTCCTGTTGGCTTCATCAAGCCAGGACCTTCAGCATGTGCTGGGAGCGGTTTGCAGCAGCCGAGTGTGAAGCGGCTGGGATGAGAATCAGCACCTCCAAAGTCCGAGGCCATGGTTCTCGACATGGAAAAGGGTGGCTTGCCCTCTCTGGGTTGGTGGAGAAGTCCTGCCTCAAGTGGAGGAGTTCAAGTATCTCGGGGTCTTGTTCACGAGTGAGGGAAAGATGGAGCGTGAGATTGACAGGCAGATTGGTGCAGCCTCCGCAGTTATGCGGTTGGTGTACTGCCGGACCACCGACCATCGTGGTGAAGAAGGAGCTGAGTCGAAAGGCAAAGCTCTCGATTTACCAGTCGATCTATGCTCCCACTCTCACCTATGGTCATGAACTTTGGGTAATGACCAAAGGAGGCCCGCGGATACAAGCGGCGAAGAAATGAGTTTCCTCCTTGCAGGGTGGCTGGGCGCTTCCTTAGAAATAGGGTGAGAAGCTCTCTCAGTCACTGGGGAGGAAAGCCGGAGTAAGAGCCGCTGCTCCTTCGCCGCATCGAGAAGAGTCAGCTGCTGAGGTGGCTCGGGCATCTGTTTCGGATGCCCCTGGATGCCTCCCCTAGGGAGGTGTTCCAGGCATGTCCCACCGGGAGGAGACCCCAGGGGAAGACCCAGGACACGCCGGAGAAACTATGTCTCTCGGCTGGCCTGGGAACGCCTATGGAATCCCCCCGGAAGAGCTGGAGGAAGTGTCTGGGGTGAGGGAAGTCTGGGCATCTCTGTGCTTCAGACTGCTGCCTCCGTGACCCGGTTCCTGGGATAAGCGGAGGAAGATGGATGGATGGATATTACAGTCCATAAAGAATATAGAGTCAACTAAATATAGTATAAAGCAGTTCCAGAGAAACCATTTTAAAATAACCAAATAGCACATGAAATTCCTCTTTAGCTACATACATACATACAGTTCTGTGAAGGTGTCAATCTACAATATAAAAGCTGTGAGCACCACTAAAGCACTGTTTGGTGTTCAGTGTAAAGAATGGCTGTGCTGGTTGTTTTTTGTCCTTAGACTAGTAATGGCCCTTTTCCACTAGTACCTACTATAGTCGCCTCGGCTAAACTCGACTCGACTCGACTTTCAGTCGTTTTCCATTACAATAGAGTACCACCTCAGCGTGGGTGGGTCGAATTCGCATCATTAACAGCAAGCCTTGGCCGAAACACCAGCGACGTCATTTGTTATGCGATACAAACACGGAATGACTATGGAGCTATGGAGGCCACCAGATGAATAAATGTCTGCACCTCGTCGTTGCTGCTCGCATGGGGTTGATTTCTGTGCAGCCATCTCTGATCGTGTCCAAAAAAGATTTCACTAAACTAAGAGTCTGGGTGGCAAAAGACAAATAAAAGTTTTGTCCACCTCTAGGATTTAGAGACACTCAGCATGCTGCTCACACTAATCAAAGGTCAAAATCTGTGCAGAAGATGAATTTAGCAAAAACGTTCTCATTGGTTAAAAAAAAGGATGTTGCACAGCGTAAATACATGACAGATGAATGACAGATTGTCAAAACATCTATTCATTTGTACTTCATGACAGCATGCTAGACTTTTGAGCTAAATGTGACCTATTTTCAGCTTAAGTGGTATTGGTCTAAAATGATTTTACATCGCTTGACCAAGTGATTTACAAGCTGTTACCCAACATGTCAAGAGGATATGTAAATGTATATAAAAAAACACTTATGTAGTATATGGAGCTACAGTTTAAATTACTCGCAGTTTCACTTAGCTTTAAAATGGTAAATACTGTAATTGCTCTCACTGATTCTTTTTCTATTGAATGTCTAATTGATTTATTGACTTCTCTCCATACTAATGCATCTGTGGGTTCCAATTTGGTGCGGGTGGAGTAATTTGGGGAAAGTGCTAAAAGTGTGAGTTGTGTAACTCTTTGTAAATGTTTCGACCATTCATCAACAGGTGGAGTTAAGAGAAGTTGTTATGGCACAGGGATATAAATACAGTAATAAACCTCTGGCTCATACAGCAGTTGAGTTTAGAAATGTAGGTTAGTCTGCCGTCACACAGTAGCCTACACTGCCTTACTGAAAATAGCTCAGTTGGTCAGCTCAGCCAGCAAAGGAACTGTGAAATGTTGATACTGATGTGTGAGGATGTGCCTCTAATCGGTCCTTAACTTAGTAGGTAGAAGCTAATACAGTAAGGGTCTAGGCTATAAGCTATATCATAAACTATAGCAAGTTTTTCTTCAATATTTTTAGGGCAATATAATGATAAAATGACGTGAAATAGCATCCACTGGGCTGCTCACATTGGGCCATCTCTGTAATACGTGAACAAATTGTTCACTGTGCTGGGATAATAATAAGTCAAAAATGTGCTCGAATACTGGTATTTGATGAGGTCTGTTCTATCACTTTCTCAGTCTGCATTCAAGACACAGCTTATACAAAGTGCCACAGCAGGGAAATGACAGCTGCAGCCAATTATATCAGTTCATTCAGTCATGTCAATTAGACATTGTTTATTGGTGCGCCTACAGCAGGTTAAATCGAACTGAGATTCTTTTATGAGGTGCAGGTATGTCACAACTCCCCAGAAATGGTATGATGATTGTTGATGTCACCTCCATAGAGAGCAAAGATGTTCATAACATGAAACAAACTAACTAACTAACATTATGTATACCCAAAACACATCAGGCCAACATGATGCTTTGGTGGGCAAATATGTATAAAAAAAACAGGTATTACCAGTGTCCTCTGAATTATTATGCACAACGTGAGATGCAATGATCAAAAAAGGGACTACATGTCAAACATCTCACCAACTATCTGAGGCAGTGAGTAGCCTTCCAGGTCCAGCAGCACCGTTCCCGTCTGCAGACACGTCCTGAGTTCAAAAAGACTATGCAGGGAAAGCGTGGACACGTGGGGTTTACTCCACCTTTCTCCTCCCTCCTCCACCTTCTCTTCAAACTTCACCCACCTGAGGGCAGAAAAACACACAGGGGGAAGGAACAGGTGAGCAATGCACAACCGTAGAGATTTCTTTGAGCTTGGCTCTTCAACTCTGCTGGTGCCACTGCTCAGCAGGTGTCTGAGGTTTCAACTGACAGCTCCAAAACATGACACTGTATGAATGTGAAGCAGATACCTTAGTTTACTCACAGAACATCAGTGTGAATCACTTTTATGACTTTTTCCAGCACCAAAAAAACTCTGTCTCTGTTTTAAACTCAGTTTGATCTTCTTGCCCTCCACAGTCTGACAACGGCTCTTCAGTTTCTGCAGTCTGAGGGTTAATTTGCATTCATTTGAGCCAAACTTCATTTTGAGCTGGCTGTGCACTACAGGGTGGTCAGTGCTTCCTACACTGTTGATTAATTGTACAAATGCACTTTCTGAGTCAGCCATGTAATTATAAAATGATGGCTCCTTTGCATTTAATGGCCTCAGTGATGCATGTCACAGGGTAAACACACTAGGAGGTTTCAGAAGGTCATGATGAGTCAATCATAATCTGAGGATAGTTTGCTAGGCAGTCTGATACTGATATGTATATGCAGACAGGCTGAATCATTTGCCGAGTTTGTGTACTCCAGACGTAAAATTTGAAGCAAAAACAACATAATACCAGAGCCACCGTAGTTTTGAGCAGTAGGAGCATGACTGCATAAATCTGTGTGTGTGTCAACACCCACCTAGCAGACTCCTTCCACTCCAGCTCGTCTCCTTCCCGCTGTAGAGTGTCCATCTCAGTGAAGAGCGTCGGTGTGGGCATGTCATCATCTTCACTCAGGATGTAACGTAACCGCTCTGCCGCCGGAGACACTTGATGGAATGAAGGAATGTTGTTCATATTTTTACAGTTTCTATAAATTCATTTGTTTTTACAGGCTTTAGTGGCCTGAGGATTATGAAATGTATCAGCATCAGTGTTTTTATGTTTTAATTTAAGTGAGTTTAGGCTTTAACGTGACCTGGCTCTCAGAGTTGGAGCCTTTGCGAGCTGACAATTTCTCTACCAGACAAACAGGATGAACATTTTCCTGAGAGGTCAAAGCACAACTGTAAAAAGTGATCAATAAATATGGACTTTGTAACAATTAATCATTTGGCTTGCTGTTTTATGTCATTTCCATGCTTTTGCTCCACAGCACCAGCAGTAATGATTGGACACTATTGAGGTCTACATCCAGATCTCACATTACCACCTGATTAAAGGTATTCAATCATAACCCCACTGTATTTCACAATCCATTTCACTGTAGCATAGAGATTAACGTGGACTCCATGTTCATGAATGGTGCCGCAGGGTAATGAGCTGTCAGCTGGCCATACTGCTGCTAACCTATGGACTTAGCTGTGTGGTAATTAGCCTACATGGGATGAGTCAATCGTACTGATCCACTTTATTGACAGCAACTGACAGTGAATTCTGCTCATGTTGTTTTTTGTGAATGGCAAGAGATGGTGAAATCAATCTGGGGAAAAAAACTTTTATCAGCGAAATACAACATGCACCCACCCCAACCCTCCGCCTGTTGTCTTGTATGTGTATATTACTGGTAATGTCAAACTACCCTTGATATTCATGCACTCGGACCCACATGTTCCAAATTACTCTATTTGTGTGCATATACAGTCCAAACACCTCTGCTTCCTTGATACTGATTGCACCACATCGATTTAGCATGGTGGCCAACTTTCCCAGCCAAGTCTTTGAGAGCCAAAGCAGCGGTGTTCTGCCGGCGACTCATTACTCCAACCTGAAACAGAAACTACACACTTCCAGGCTGTGTGTCAAAGACCCCTGCTGTTCACTGTTAAAAGTGCTGGAAGGAGGCAAAATCAAATGAAAAGCATGAGGTAGGAGAGTGCAACAAAACTGTAATAGGTGACACAGTGTGGTTCATGTCTGTGCCAGTCCTTTGGAAAGCTTTTTTGGTTTTTGTACATCTTTGAAGTAAAAAACAGCCTGGCAGCTGTGCGTAGTGAACGTGTTGCATACACCAGACTTCACTGACTTATTTCTAAAAGTGCAATTCCTCACATTCACTGCACACAAGAATAAATTGTATTTGAGTGTATTCAGTGTTTTCTGTTAATAATCAAAATAATTGAAACCATACACATTTATCATCTCCATCGTTATTTTAATCGTTATTTTTATTTTAATTCGGCATCCCATTTTTTGCTACTTTTCCTTTCAGTCCCGGTAGCTGACAGTCACAAATTTATGTCTCTCTGACATGTGCATAGAAGAGCACTGTCAGCACAAAATGTGTTAAAGATGCAAAGTTTGGGTGGACACAGACCAGATCAATGATCGACCTCTGCCACGGTCTTTAAGGGGATCCTTAGTGTTGCACCTTCATGCAGTTGAGGGACTTGCAAGAGAATTATTTTTTTTTAATGGTCAAAATTAATAAAGTGGATTCTGACTTAGCTGTCTTAGCTCCTTTATGGATCAAGACCCAAAAACACAGGATTCTGCCTTTCCCATAATGCATCTTTTGTGTCTTTTGTTAGACTTTGAATACCTTCTAAAGAACCACATCTTCAGACTCTACATTCTGCAGGTTTTATGTCAAAGACGTGTTGTCCAAATCCCAAGCTGAACTCATGGGTAGGAAAAAAGATTGGCTTTAAGGAGTCTTGTGAGTTGAGATTAGACACTATATAAATGTCTTACAAGTCTTATAGTCTTATAAAAGTGCTGGTGTAGCAGGGTCCTACCAAAACCATTTAAAGGTCTGTTCATGTGAGATTAATGTTAAAGCTGTCAAAGGGATTTCTTGGTTCTTTCTCTTCTTATATCTTTTTATGTCAGTTTATGGCTCTCTGGCTCCTGACTTACTTGTGCGGTTGATGTCCTGGAGACTATGCTCGTTTGAATCCATATGTCCTTCCTCTATGTCTATGTCTCTGTAGCGGTCATGGTCACGGTGTCTGTGGTGGCTATAGCGTCTGTCCCTGTCCATGTCAGAGGCCTCGCGACTAGAGCGCCTTCGCCTGCGTTTGCGTCGATATCCTCGAGGCACTGGGACGCCAATGTAGATGGACTGATGGTCTGTGGACAAAAATAGACGGTTCCTCGATGTTACATGAACATGCACTACACTGCACAAATGATTTATCATTTAGATGCTAAATTAAAGTGCCAAGATGGCTTCCTGTGGAACACCATGGTAATTTACTTTCAGAACAAGCTTTAATAAGATCACTATTTTTCCAAAACAAGTGACTTAAATTAATGTTTCATGAAAAGTCCAAAATAGCTGACTGCCAGTCAGTAACAGGGTTTAATGAGATCTTTCATTAAATCTTCACACCAAGAGGAGTGTTTCCTGACTGTTAAAGCACTTTAACAAACTCTGAATAAATTATGTCTCACATCATGTCTGTTTATTAACAACAGCAGCGTTCTCTGTCGGCACAGTCACGAAAGAAAATCAAATCAAGTCTATTCAGAATCCACAGCTTTCCCGTGATTTAGCATTTGGTTCATATAATCCCTGTTTTGCAACAAAAACCCAGATGATGTGAGTTTTATCATTGGCTGGTAATTAAGGTGTTGCTTTAAAACTAATTGCACACAAAACTCCTCGTGGGATAACTAAACAACAGGGAGATGCAAACCAATATTGGATGTTTGGAAAAAGACTGGAGCCTGCTGACCCGCTGCTCAGTGTGAAGACAGAAACACACACGGACTCGCACAAGCATGCATATACAACTCCCAAAAAATACACATTCACAGACACACATGAACACACAAACAATCTTCACTCCTCATTTGCAGCCCATTAGGAAAAAAACACCCACCTAAACTTTCAGAACAAATTAGGAACAAAGTGACAAATTCGAAACTATAAGTTAGCTCGATGAATCAACTGTCTCTTGGTAGTAGTATTAGACTAAGGGGGTGTGATAACTTAATTTTCTTTTCCTATTAGCAGAGGGCCAGTTTCTGATAGACAGGAACCACACACATATGTGCACACACACTCACCCTCCTCCTCCTCATAACGAAGGTGAGAGACACCCATCCCTCGGTCTCCATGCTCCATCCTGGTAACAAGAAAAAAAGACCATTTCAGCCATTTTTTAAAATGGTAAGAGTGAATAACATTAGAGGTATAACATTAGACTGTGTGATGTAGATATTTGTATGTGTGTATAATGTACAATGTAAATGTGCACGTGTGTTTATCTATCTACTAATGTGTTCCTTTCATGTAATTGCACTTATTATATACTAGTGTTGTAATTTGTACACACGTGTGCATTTGTGTGTGTGCGCGTGTGTGTGTTTGTGTGTCAATGCTCTATTTCAGGTATATGAGCCTCCAGCAGCAGCTCTTGTTCACTGACCTGCATGTTTGCATGTGTGGTTACAGTGCAGATCAATGGAAAATAATTAAAAGGGAGGAAAGTCGATAGAAATGTGCATAATTAAAACAAATAGAATAACTTATTGCACGTGGCACCAATTGAACACCACCAGCAAAGTTTAAGGCCACCCTGCTGGAAAGAGTCTGGAAAGAGGTTAGAGTATACACATTCACATTGGTGTTGTTATTTACAGTGCTGTAATTGTAGGCCAGATGCTTTTGGGAATTTAAATTTGCCTGTATGTCGATGAGGAGGGAAACTATTACATTATTACAAGACAGGTGATGAAGTAAACCAAGCACGTGGCACAATATTTTCAGATGTTTTTATGTCAGTGACTAATGTCCTTGCAACATGAAAGCTGTGCTATTTCCACTATTCAAAGATACACTGTGTCAGCAAAAGTATTAAAGGACAAACAGGCAAAAAGAAAAACACACGGATAATATTGTTCAGTTTCAGCATCAGTGCATTTAAAGAAACACGTCTGGTAGGGGGATCTAAAGTTAGCAGTGCATTTATCAATTTGACAGACACATAGCCTTGAAATACTAAGACCTTATGAAGTTGTTACAGACAAAGAAGACCAAAGAATGTTAGTGTTCATTTGGAGCAGTTTGTGCCAAATGAATCAAAGTCTATCATTTCTCATTTCTGTGTTGTTGACTTTCTTTAGAAGTTACAAGTCGCTGGCTTTGTCTGTCTGCCGTTTGATGCTGGGCAGGTGGAGCACAGTGGGGTTTTATCAGAGATTTATTGCTGGAAATATCTGCCTGCTGCTGCTGGAAACAACTATAAAACTGAAACTAACTTTAAACATAATTTCCATAAAAAATATTGAATGATGGGGTTCAAATACACTACAGCAAGTAGTGTTGCTTTATTAACTACAGGCATTATTTTACAGTTGTCACAGCAGGAAAAGCACAGGTAATGATAATGAGTTTAGTGATAATATATATATATGTATATATATATATATATACATATATATATATGAGATATATATACATATATATACATATATATGTATATATATATATATATATACATATATATATATATATATATATATATATATATATATATATATATATATATATATACATATATATAGATAGATAGATAGATAGATAGAGATAGATAGATAGATAGATAGATAGATAGATAGATAGATATATATATATATATATATATATATATATATATATATATATATATATATATATATGCTATATATATATATGATCCTGATCACTGACTGAAACACCACCAGACTAAAGAGTAATATCATAGCATACTGAAGGATTACATACAGGCAAATTTGAAGATGAACTAATCAATATTTTATTTCAACAATGGATTAAATGACTACAGGCATGTGTGTTGTGAAAGATGTCATCATATTGATGAACCCACACAGAAAAATCAGGAAAAGTCTCAAGCCTATTCCAGCTCGGCCAGTACTTTTACTGATCTGGTTAAGTGTCATTGCATCAACTTGTTTCCAGGCACACCGTTTACAACATAAATAAACTCAGTGTCCACTAGCTGCTCAGCACCACACAGCGAACAGACACAGTTAGCAACTTTTGAACACAGTATTGTTGGTGGCAAAAGAGCTGAAAGAAGAGTGACTCATGTAGCCAGAAACACAACATGTTGGCAAACAAACTATTCATTCGTAAGGTGTGTAAGGTGATGTTAAAGATAATGTTTGGTTACAACTCGTGCTGCTCCCAAATGGACAAAAAGTTGAGGTTTACATTCTTGGATGCTTTTACGCAAATCTACATCAATCTTTAATAGAGCCATGTAAAGCAAAGTGGAATGGTCGTTCTCGGTCTGTTACTGGGTACTCGCAGAACAAAACATCTGCTAGTACAAAACAAAGATCCAATTTAATACCTGAAATGCACCATCTAAATACATCCATCCTATCTCTTACAATATGAGTAAATTAAAGTAACATTTTGGCATGGTATCAAATGTATTTTGAGTTCAAGACTAGTTATCTTAGTTAGTTCATATGCAGATATAGGATTCTGAAATGGGCCAATCAATATAATGAGTACTTTTACTTTAAGTACTATGAGTATATTTCAATACAAACAGGGAAGATTTTGAATGCAGAATTTTTACTTGCGACAGTATTTCTACACTGTGGTATTGCTAATTTTACTTAAGTAAAACAATCTGAATACTGCTGTTGATGTGTACTAATTTTTAAAATACTATTTTAGTAATATTTGGAGTTGCTGTGTTTTTTTTTTAATTTCTGTTCATACAGAGTGTGGTCTGTCATCTTTAAGCATGTCTAGTTTGTACATCCTGTAAGTCAAAGCAGTGTTTCTTTTCACTTGCCTCTCTGTAGATAATATCTCATTTTAGCATGACACTCCTGAAATACAATCCATCCTGGAGGGATGAGAGGTGTAAAGTGGCTGGTGGAGGGTGGGTTTAGCCCAGTTGAGCTGCTGCTGTGAATGTTTGTAGCGCTGGCTTCCTGCCTCTGTAATTAGTGCTGTCACATCAGTGTCCTTCACACCCAGTGGGCAGCTGGAGCGAGAACTGCAGGCAGCCCCCCTCACGGTCTGATCGATAGGCTCGCCCTGCCTCTAAAACCCCCACACCGCTTGATAGAGACATGCACACACACACACACACACACACACACATAAACATGTGCATGCGCACGGGACAGTGTGTTCATGTGCTCTACCAGTATGCATATCCGCAAGTCTTTCACAAACACCAACAGGCAAAAATGTGCATATGGTACACTGACAAAGACAGTTCATCCTGTCCAGTTAGTTTGATTTTAACATTGAAAACATTTACTTTGTTTGACATTTTGTTCTTAGTTAACATTTCAGCTTCATTGCCTCACAATCAAAAGAGTGAAACCAGATAAGACCCGCACATTATTTCACTCAAGTGACAAGTACTTGACCACTTTAAAGGAAACCGAACTGTGAACATCCATCCAGCGTACAAATCACACACATTCATGCACACTCCTCACACAAAAACACACATGTATAGCTAAATACTGTACTGCACATAGCTACACACACACACACACACACACACACCCCGTTTCCTCAAATGTCTGATGTCTTAAACTTAAACAGTTTAAACTTAAGTGCTATTTTTGATATATGTGCAGATATGAATTTGTGTCTGTGTGTGTGTGTGTGTGCGTGTGTGTAGATAAAAGTGCAAGTGAGATTAGAGTTATTAGGATAAGTGGTGCTCATTAGTGCTTCAGCGAGTTTAAAGAAATTTCTGTATGTCTCATCAACCTCTCAGAAAGTTTTTAAAAGCCTGTTTAACAAACTTTATCTCCCTCTAAGAGAGAATGGTGTGATATAAAATTTTTCACAGTTAGTTTCACAGAAATGAAACACATACAAAATGTTTTAAAGACCACATGCTACTGTGTTATTTTTAAGCAGGGAACCAAGCCCTCAAACACAAACAATCTACCGCCTTATACTTAACTCACAAACTTTCAATTCTTAACTTTCAAAAGGTTTTCACACCCTCTCTAAAATGAGGACCAAACAGGTGTGTGTGCAGCTCCATACTGTTGTTACTGAAAATATTAGACTTTTACGTACGAAGAGAGACTCTTTCAAAGTCAAAAGATCTCAGTATTGGCTGTCTACTCATAAATGTACATGAGTGGACTACCAGACTGCAGTTGATATTAAAGAGTTAAACGTTAAAGAGCCCACGAAGTGCCTTCATGTCTAGTCGTGGTTTCCTCACGCAGCACTGACTGTGTTGCTTTAATTAACATTTGCAAGGCCTGGACATAAGGAAGGAAAAACTAGGAAGAACTAAATGCCTTCTCTGATTCAACAGGCTGAGAAAATGAAATGGCACAATTAAGATTTCAGACAGGAGAGCTCAGAATGAATCATTGGTACATCGAGAGGGAAACGCAGGATGAGACAATAAGACAGAAGCACAGGACCGCCTACCTGGATCAGTTTTCAGCCGGAGTGAGCCAAAGCAGAAAAGACTTTTGCTGCTCTTTGGGTTGCTTCAGTGAAAACATGCCAGTGGAGCTCCAACAAACTATTGAATGGCACAAACTCAGCAAAGAGGAAAGCTCCTTTCTATTTGTCTCTGTCTGTCCGTCTGTCTGACTGGCTCTCGCTCTGTCTCTCTCTCTCTCTCTCTCTCTCTCTCTCATGAATGGTTCAATAATGGGCAAACTAGGACTCAGCTGAGAGCTCCAGGCTGGAGGTTGTTTCAGAATATGGTTGACACCAACCAGTCAGTTTACTGTACCAGCAGGTCAATATGAATATGTATAGCATTGTGGAAAAAGTGATGGATGAGAGGAAGTTGCAGGATGCTGCATGTGAAAACACACTGCGGGTTAAAATGGAGAGAGGAGTGGTGACAGACCTTACCTGATCAGCAAAGATCTCCATTTTGTATCCTATTCAGTTTTTATATTTGACTTCTTTTTCTCTCATCTCAATAGTTGGGTGCCAACAAAATCTGCAAAAAAGCACAGAATCACATTCCTGGAAAGTGTACAATACAAAATACGTACAGTATAAAGAAAGACAAGAAGCTTTCAGTCCACCATGTTTGTTGCTAACTATTAACCTTTCGTGCCTTTCACTCCCTTCATTTCTTGGCTTATTATACAGTTACAACATATCTTAGACAGGGCTCCTTTATATTCTTATTTTTAGGAGATGTTAAACTACTCAGATATGGCATCATTAGACATGTGAGTGGTAATATACAGTATATGTTTATACATATACTATAATATACTGTATATGTTTATACAGTATATGTTTATGATAGTATATGATACTTTTTTGTTTGTTTTTGAATAAACAAGACAAGAGTCTACATCCAACATTTTTTTAGGCTGTACTTTGTGTGCTTTAAATATTAATGTCAGCATTGAAAATGCTCAAAATGGCAATGCTAACACACTGGTAATTAGCAGGTAGAAAGCAGAAAGTAGAGTTTATGGAAATGTATATTTGCTGGTATTTGGTCAAAAACGTCAAAAAAGTGTAGAAACCAGAAATGTACATTTTGGTCCGATGATAGCTGGAGGAAAAGTGAGTGGATCAGTATGTCAGAAGTGTGTATGCGTCATCTGGAGAATATAAATTTTTTGTACAAAATATATTGGCAATCTAAGCAATAGTTCTGGAGATATTTGAATAAATACTGAAAGTATCAACCTTATGGTTGCACTAAAACTCAGGGGATCATTTGAATTCATCCTACTGTGGATGTACAGACCATGAATGTCTGTACAACTTTTTTCTGGTTATCTATTAAATGGTTAATGAGATATTTCAGTGGACCAAGGGGGTGGTATGATCAGCTGGTAGCCACTAGCAAGGCTATAAAGCACATGATGACCTTCCAGGCCAGGTACAGAATTATAGGTATTTACCTGATTCAAGTACGCGAATGGTGACTACAAAAAATCTTTCAGCTCACCAAGTCTGATGTGAGCTATTAACCTCTGTTTGCTCACCATTTACTTCTTTTATTTCTAGGCTTATGACATAGTCACTACATGTTTCAGCCAGATATGTTATATATTCTTGTTTCAAGGACAGGGTAAGCTCCTCTGGATTGCCATCAAGGCATTAGGTATGTGAGTGCTACTATTCATGTTTGAGGATACTTATGACAGAGAAAACAGGGATTTCCAGAGGGGGGTCAGTAATGGTACTACAGCCTTCTACTGGGAGCCATAAAGTCTGACTGACTGTCTGACTGACTGACTCTCTCATTCGTCCCTCAGTGAACTCAAGGCAAGGCAAGGAATTCTTAACTATTACAAACAATCTGAAAGCAAATTAACTTACTGTTGTTTAGATGCTCACAGCTCTCACAATTTCAGCAAAGAAAACAGAGCCCAAGGCTAAAAACCACCAGGGGAAAATGGGGAGAAATATGCTTTTTTGTGTTTTCCACAAACTGACCCCTTAAACTCTGCCACTGCCAGAGCATTTTCATTATTGATCTTCCTCACCACTGAGCAGACTGAAGGCCACATGGTGACATCTTGCACTTAGGCAATAAACTCATCACCGTTCAACTGAGGAGTTTGGCTGCAAAATGAGAGAAAGGCGGCCACTGACAAATGGTAACGTCTGCCTGTAAAACAACACGTGGCAAAAATACTAAATGAAAACCGCAGCCGGTCTTTGATCATAAGAACTGGGCCCGTGGTTGGCACAGGTGTTTAACAAATTTAACAAAAAGCCTGTTTATATTTTACAGCTGTAGGTAAGGGTGTTCAGTATGGCATTGTAAAAATGAGCTTTCCAGAATCATTCTTAAATGATTTCTCTGGGGAAGATTAAAGTGTCACTCCTAACTCATAAACATGGTGTCCCTAATGACTGTTAAATGTGCAGCCATTTATCACCTCTGAAGCTGTGGCAACATGACGCATATAAGAAAAGATGACTCTTCTGACCGATCCCAAGCATATAAAGTAGTACACATAGTGTTTCTGTATATCCTTCACTCATAGCAGGCTGGGTGTTAATGGTTTTCTCTTTGACATCGTTGGCTGATATTATTTAAGGAAAAAATACAAGCCACTCGTGATTTATAATCAAGGTGGATGACACCTTCATTATTGCAATTTATCCATGAAATCCATCCAAGTGAGACAACAGATTATGATAATGTGTTCTGACCAAAAGGTAGTAGTCCATAATTACAGTATAAACATGCTAATAGCTTTATTGTTCATCTTCAGCTGAGAGTGGCAATTCACACACCCTTCTCTCTGTGTTGTCAAAAGGGCCTCTGGGAGAAAATCAGTAACTGTAATGGAGGCGGAGCGGGCACGCTGGGTGAAAATAGCTACACCCAAAAAGTAAATTACACCACTTCATCACAAAATAAACTCGCAAAATCTTCCGCACACAGAAGACAGATGATTTCTAACTGACAGCATGTGAGGGGGGGGCGGCCCTTTCCGTTTTCAAAGTGACAAAGATGACAGCGACTTTTTACTCCTCAACAACTCCCAGCTCTCGACAATAAATCGACTGCGGCTTGCTCAGCTGATTGTGTCAATGATAATCCCTCTGCCTCGCCTCACATTGTATAAACTCACCGAGCGGAGAAGACCTGAGAGAGGCTATTAAAGGCAGTCTGTTAAAATCTAATGGAGTGGAACTGCAGATTTGAAGAGAGCGCTGCTATAAAGAGCATGAAACTATAAAAAGGTTAAGTAGGAGGATGGGACACGGGGGATACATACGGTGAGAAGCCTCTGTGTAACCAACCACTGCAAGAAATCTGTATCCTTGATACCCTGTGGGAGAAGCTTCCGGTAAAAGAAGCAAATCTGTTTTTTTACACCACAGCACACAGAGCATTTAGTGTGAAATTGACTGCAGATTGCTCGGTCAAGCTTTCTCTGTAACCGATGCCAGATATGTAGGTAATTCAATCAAGGGTGCACACAGGCGTGGGCACTTGTCCTGCTGATGTTAAGACAGAGAGTTGTCAGATACCAATGCTAGTAACATTATCATGGCTCTACAGTCCTCTAATGAGTCGGTTTGATAGACTTCACTGATTTACTTCACCTATTCCCTCACCACCAGTCTGACCCCTAGTAGCCATTAAGAGGCATTGCAGTATTTACAGCAGTGCTGCCCTGCCACTTTATGCTCATACTGCTCCACAATCCAGAGACAATTATGGTACTTAAACTTTGATACATTCTTCTTAAACACAGTTTTGAGTAAGTTAGTCACTTTGTAGTTTAAGATTTTACATACAGAACACATGATGAGTTTATAAAATATGTAAAGGCATTATTAAAGTGAACAAAAGTGAATGAAGCAATTAAAATGGCCACCTTCTCCACTGACCGTTTCAAAGACACCACTCTGATACCTAATGTGTACTTTTGATACTAAAAGTACATTTTGTTAACAATACTTCTCCTCTATTACTTAAGTACATAAATTGAATGTGGGACCTTGCTCGTAAGGGAGTATTTTTACACTGTTGTAATGGTTGTGTTTCTACTTAAGTAAAAGATTTGAATGCTAAAATTCACCACTCTTTAATGGGTGACACTGAAACAGTGAACAAATGCTATATTATCCCCATTTTATGTAACTTAATACATCCACTCTCTGTGGGAAATATTATTCCAAATATTCCACTCTATTTACTTTATTTATCTGTGGATACGATTCAGATACTGTTCAGATTAAGAGATGAAGTGATTTTTAGGAGTTTAAACCACAGTTCAAGTCTGTTTTTAAAAAAAGTCAAGTTCCTATATTAACATTTAAACCGTTTTTCAAAAAAAGACCCAGTGTGCTTAAAATGCAGGTGATGAAATCACTGGAGCTCAGTGAACAGTCATCTCTCTTTAATATCATTTCCATGAACAGCACCTAGTCTTTGTGTTTTCACCAGACAACTCTTGCAGATCCATGTCCACAGTGGCCATCAACAGGCCACTTTCCCGTGCACTTCTGTGAGTGGTGGGGGGCAAACACTCCTCAGTCATAATCTTCCAAAGTTAATCTTCTGAGTCTTCCCTCCTTGTGCCATCCCCCACCACGGCTCAGCAAGGAAGCATCGTCTGGGGAGCTGCAAAAAGACTGGAAGACACACATTCAATAAGGACTGTGGCTCACTTCCCTCCCCATTACTTCTCCTGGAAGCAGGTTTGAAAGACATGAACAAGAGAAATTACCACAGCAAGCAAAACCTGTTTTCTTGTGCATGTGGACATTTGAATATAGTTGAATATTGAAAAATAAGAACCTCTCCTTTGATATTAAGATTAGATGAAAATTTAACATATTAAAAAGTATATGATGAGTTTATAAAATATAGTGCTGATTGTTAACAAGAGTATATAGAGTTAGAGTTTATACTACAAAACAATCAGATCTACGTGTAGTGCTGCTGTTCACCAGCTCTCTCCAGAATATGGCTGTATGTTGTTGACAGTATGTGCTGCTGGGTGTGGCAATGACTGCTCAGCATAATTTCAGCAATTTTCCAAGAATCCTGGAAATTGAATATTATTATCGGAGCTCAATACATGCGCTCCTGGCAACAAGTGATATTGATGCTGAACCCCCAAATAACCCAACCTGTTCCCAGACAGATAAGCCTGTGGAAAGTGTGTGTGTTTGTGTTCCCCTGATGGTAACGACACCATTCACGTCCATATTATCACAATCACGGCTTGTTTGGATGTACGCACATCCTGCACTCAGGCCGTTGAGTGTTTTCTTTTTTAGCTGATGCGATTCATCTCCTTGCCGTAATTATTCCACCCGCTGTCTCTTGATCATCATGATGAGGGAGGAAGAGAGGTGAGAAGTGAATGAGGAGGGATGACCTGCAGTCTGAGGGAGAGCTGTGTGCATTCATGCGCTGCTTGTAAACTGAATTATTATGGCTGGTGTATCTCATCCAGGGGGAGAGGGCTTAAAGGAAGCAGTGTGTGAAGCAGAGGAAGGGGGGATGCAAGGGATGGAAGGGAATCAGCTTTCGTGAAACGAGACACACATTTGAAAATCAGCCCTAAAAAATGTCTTTGCTTTGTGTCAGTTTTTTTCACTTTGAATCAATTTCTGCTAAAGGAATTAATATGACAAGATAATGCCAAAACATTGCTTTTCAAAATACCCACTAGGATTTTAAGATATTAACTTCTCTGCTATTGTAGAAACATTGTTGCTCCACTATGGATCTGCAAGTGTATGAGCAGGTCTGCATTTTAGACCACACAAGTGTGAATCTCTACATACTCCTGCTAAGACATGGTGCAGTGCACCAACAAAGGCAGGGAAGAAGAAAAACATGGATGTAAACAATGCTGAATGAACTCAAGGACACACACAATACATTGTGGTGAGTAACACTGAATGTACATATAACTGTACATAATCCCCTCTGGAGGCAGGACATTTATAACATCCCTCATTATAAAACTTCAGCACAAAAATCAGTAGACAAATTCAGCTTTATTGACAAGAACATTAGTGCTGATACAAGGCAGGAGCTAGGGGGAAGCTCAAAACAGTGCATAACTCAGATACAAAAAACCTTCAAAGAGTAGTTTTTCACTTGATTTGTAGTCTGGATAATCCCTTTTTCCTTTAAAAGATGGAATAAAAAGTTTAGTTTAAAAATGGAATATACTGAATCCCCCCTGATGAGAGCCTAACATGTAAACTGAGTTTTTACTTCTTTTTTAACTTACTTCATATACGGTACAAAACATGCATCCCATGTTATTCCACAACTATCAGTCTTACGATGTATACCAATTGCACAAAATCAAATTCAAAATCATAATAAAAAGAAATAATACACAAACTTTATACATCCGTCACAGACGCTACACGCAAGACATACTTGGCTATTCCTATTTCTCCGACACCAAAAAAAACATCTTTTCAAGCTACCATTAATTTATACACCAAATAGTACTGTCCTCGGACTACTGGGCTATTTTCAAAACAGCCTGAGGTAAGCTTTAGCACGTGAGACATAGCTCAATTTCAAAGGCTAAAAAATTAAATAAAATGTGATATAATGCCATAAATCCTTCATATCAACCATCACAAAATAGACAAAAGAAATGTTTTTTTTAAACAGCCAATGACTGTTGTTCCTTCAATTTTGGTTGAAAACAAATTCATCAACAAAGTGCCAAAGTTCTTCTGATTCCTTTAGCTGAGCAAATTTCCACTGACTGACAGCTTCAACCATTAAGTAGTGCAACACAAATCCAACAAATGCAATGATCACAATGACAGAAAAAAAAGGCCAAAACCCAAAGGCAAGAAAGGGCAAAAAGACCGCTCAGTGTTCCCTTTTCTGCTTCCGGCCAATGTCGACCTCGTCCAGCCCAGTGGCCGACCTGGACTGCTGCATCTCCCGGAGCTGAGCGTGTGTGAGAGGCGGCTGCTTCTTGAGCTTCTCCAGGTGAATGTCAATGGGGTCGAGTTCCGGCTCGGAGGCGGGGACGGGCAGGTAGCCTCCGTCCCTCGGCAGGCACATACACCAGCCAGCTCCGGCCAGGTCCAGCTCGCTGTAATTGACCTCGGACTTCTTCAGCTTGAAGTCCACCATGTCGGCCGACTCGCTCATGTCCACCAGCAGGTTCCAGAAGACGCAGCTGAGGATGATGCCCAGCAGCTGCGGGGAGACATGGGATGTTAATTAAAAAGTCTCAATGTGTCAAGGGATTTAAAGTTATGGGGAATCTGGAGCCTCACCTGAAATGCAGTTTACAGTTATTTTCACTTTTGATTAAATTTACATTTAAAGTTTGGATGAACTCCGCAACTATGGCTCCATGTTTTGTTTACAGCTGTGACGATGAAGCGTTTTGACTTTTTCATCGTTGTAACTCGACACTGAATGGCTTCTTCTACATAGCAAGAGCTCCTGGGACTCATGGGTACTGTAATATTTAGAGGTGTCTGCCATACCAGCCTGACTGAAGAAAAGCCCAATTTCCCAGAAACAAAGATGAAACTATAAAAACTGGCCCTAACATAAACTTACAGGATCCCTCTACTACCTGAATGTAGAAAAACACTTCCACAACCAACGGGCCCTCCTATACATTCTACAGATAGCACAGGTAGTAAAACCTGCAGATTGATATATATTTTAATTAGTGAGAACGTCACAGTCTAAACAATAGCCACACCAATTAAATGTATGGAATTTTATATATATAATAGCTATATACTGTATCAAGTAGATACTAAAGATCATTATCAGTTATTTTACTATTATTATTTCATTTTTTTTATTTTTACTATTTACAGCTGGGAGTCACCAGTCTAAATTTTGTTTTGTGAAAAGATAATGACAAATAAAGATTCTTGATATGAAGGCCAACCTGGGAAAGCTTTAAATGGATGGGTATCAGCTAAAATAAAACTGATCAAAATATGATACTTTCTTTGCTGAATTGTGCTGTTTGAGTGTCGCTCTGCTTCATGCAGGCCCTGCACTGAAGCATTTTGCTACATATGCCAGTAAACAAAATGATTTAATTATCTGGTCACATCAGTGACTGACACCTGGATTGGTGAAACAGTCGCTAATTAACATTAATTCCATGATAACTGGATGGATGTCTGTTGTCTGATTTGAGTGTATGTTGTAGGAGGTCAAAGAAACATTGCACTCTGATCGCTGAGCACTTCACATCAATTTAAGCAGTTACGCTTACAAACGGAACATCAGGCCCTTCAGTATTTGGATCAAGTAACTAACGAATAATCAAGTGTGTCAGATTAAGTAGCTGCAGCTGTTATTTCAATGTGTCTGACACATATTTAATGGCAATAAATAACAATATCTGATTGGACAAAATGTCTTGCAGATTGTAGGAGCTACAATTTATTCGGGCGCAGTGGTTCTGGAAAGACCTGCTGCTATTTCTGCAGCTGTTTTAGGAAAGTAATTATTGTTATTACTACTCTCTGAGCGGGCTGCGACAAGTCTAAATTTATGCGTGGGGAGATCTGTGGACAGATCTGTGTGTGTAGGAGACTAATATATTTAAAAGGTATAGAGTAATGAAACTGTCAAAAACTGAGCCGCTGAAGCACGTTTTTGACTTTTGACCGATCACACCACTATTAACTTTGTTTTTGCTTACAATGTGGAGTATTCTGGTAAAGCTTAATGAGGTATTTAATATTGCATAGAAAGTGTGAATTATGTTCCAGGCAGTGTTGGGAGGAAAATTATAATGTGAATGAAAACTGTTTACAGTTCAAATATCAAAGCTAGGTTGGAGAGGTGCATTTGGTTGGAAAGGGGCCCTCGAATCCAGCTCAGTTTCAGTGAGGCGGTGCTGTGAGTTTTAAATTACCTGAGGCAGCCCGATGGCACAGCAGAGCGCGATAGTTATTCCAATGTTGTCACTCATCCAGAGGTTGACTGCATGGATACAGCCTCGCACATGGATGTCCTCAAGCAGGTCATGACGCTGACATGCAGAGTGGAGGAAGACAAGAAGAGGAGGTTTTTTTAAAAACTCAAGCTGAACAGACACTACCACTAAACACTGCTGCTTGTCACACGCAGTGGAAGGCATTTCAGTGTCAGACGATGACTTATTTGCACTAAAAATTGAATGCTGGAGGATGGAAAAACTGATAAATGAGTCACTTAGCGTCACAGCATTTGCTTCCTCTTCCTGCCATCAAGCAACAACACACTATAAATGTTTGTAGACGTTAGTAAGTCAACTTAGAACCTTAGCTGAAGTTTTTTTTTAGAGAAAACATCACTGAAGGGGAATCGACTACATCAATTCCTTGGAACACAAGCACATAACAGTCTAATGCAGTTTTTCTAACCTAGTCAAACTTAAATAGTATCAGTTTTTTCATGACCCTGGATATTCCTTTACAGTGATGAAACGCTAGATGATAAATTAAAATCATCACATACCGAACCGTTTTCGGTATGATGATGATGCTGTAGCCACCCACTGAGCAGTGATTGGACACAAGTTTTTAAATTGTCTTCACTGATGTCACTTTTTTTGGTTTGAATGGGGAATTACTGATATTCTTTATAAAACAATAACACACAACAGGGTTTACATAAATTATTTAACATTTACTGAGAAGTCCGTTCATGTTTGATTTCAAACTACTGGCTTAAAAATAAGATTTAAAAAAAGGAGTAGACAATTAAGCACTCACAACATCAGATATTCTTATATAGATTAGAGGGATTACAGAATAGAGAGAGAACCGGTGTAACCAGTTGGCTGCTGTACATGGTGTTGTATTGTGGGCAGTACGTAAATTCAATGTTGCTAGGCTACTGAGTTTCTTCAAGTTAGTTCCAATCAGCTGTCAAAGCTGCGGTAAATTGATTGTGTCACAGAATGTCGATAATTGATGAGGAGCTCAGACAGTCTGAAAAGTGCTCACTGCCAGAGAAAATCATTAGAACAATTTAAAGAGATTGACAGGAGAGTGTGTGAGTATGTAACTGAAAGACAAACTACACAAATGTAGGATTTATCTTCTTCTTTCATTTAAGTATTTACTGGCACTTTTTAATGGGGGTGGAGGAGATTTAACTTTAACTGATTATCAACGCAATTTTCAACAGACCACGCAAAGATGGCTAGGCTGTAGCCTGATCCACACTCCAATCCACTTGGTGGCAGTAATGCACCAAATCATTGTTTGCCAACCACTAACAAACATCAAAGAAGAAGAAGTTGTCGGTGCGGCTACAAATGACAAAAGAAATAAAACCACTGCAGGCTTTTTTAACAGCTGATGTTTGGGTTAGTTTGTTTACACTCATATAAAAGATAAACCATGTATAGAAATCCAAAATTGAGATGCATCACGATGCATCAACAATCATTTAATAATCGAATCGAGATGCTCTGAATTCTTATCAGTCTTGAGGTGACTGACAATTCCCACCCCTACAAAATACAAAATTAATGTTACTTTGTGTTGATCAATGTACAAACTCTTTGGATTTTGTTTTCTCATAATTTTCCACCCAGTATTTACATCTAAGAGAAGACACTTTTTTGTGGGATTTTGCATCAGTATGATTGAAGCCGTTATTTGTTGGGTTTTTAATTTACAAGATTAGCCAAACACAGGCATTTTCATCTGTGTATTTTAATTATGAGAGGGTGTATGAATTAAACTTCTAGAAAATCTGTCATGGAACAATATAAAGATGATAACCATGATATTAGATTTTATGCATTATACTGTATAGTCATGATAACAACAAGTTCTGTGATTTAATAAAATGAATAAAACTAATGTTAAAGGTACAATGTGTAGGATTTGTCTGTTGCAGTTTGCACACACAACATTCAAAATCAGACCCTCCGACCAGCTCAAATAAATGTGCTTCTGGTGGTGTCCTGTCCTCACACCCTGCATGCTGTTATTGGCTAGGGGCTACACAACACTGCCTAAAGATTGACACTAAACACTGACGCCTAAACACAGTGAAATAAGGAAATCCAGGCAGAGGGCATGGTCTCTGCAGACACAGACACCACAACACATCTTCTAGTGGGTCATAAGTGTCAAAATCCTACAAGTCATCCCTTTAAATGTTATAATATTGCTACATTTTACACATGGTTTTTTACAGATGAACAGATTAACTGTTGCGGTTCTAACACAATGAAAGAAAAACGGGAACTGCATTCATTTCAGTGGGTATAAAAAAAAAAAGTAAGTTCCTCTCACCTCCTTTTTCAGAGCTTCGTAACCACATAGAGTGTTGATGACCTCTCCTACCTGTGCAAAGAGTCAAGATTTAGAGAGTCAGAGACAAGATTTGAACTCGCTAAGATGACCAGAGACAACACCTTGGGGATATGTGTGATAGAAATGCTCTTCACAAGAGGGTGTTCCTGTCCGCTGCCAGCAAGAGCGTGAACAGAGCGTTTTCAAAATGGCTGCAGCCCTGACAGGTAGAAACTGATAACCCTAGCTAATGTTCAGCCTTTCTAACTCCTCTATCTCTAGGATGTGTGTGTGTGTGTGTGTGTGTGTGTGTGTGGACTGGATGATTCTGTCATTAATTTCTCCAGCACAGCTCCACTGCTTCCAGAGACAGTATCAGCGCCCTGAGCCGAGAGACAGGAGTGATACTGGGCATATGGAGGATGGAGGAGGCCACAAGGGATCGCAGTTTCATTTCAAGAAAGAAGTCTCCCAAAGGTCATATAGCTGTGAATCACAGCATGTCTCCACGCTTCTCTCACACAACCAATTATGTCTCTGTTGTGTAGATAATAACTGTCTCCTCTTGCTTTGATAAAACAGGAGACATCACTAACTCGTGGCTGAACCATCTACAATGGCTTGCAAAAGTATTCATACCCCTTTGAACTTTTCCACATTTTGTCACGTTACGACCACAAACATAAATATATTTTATTGGAATTTTATATGAAAGACCAACACAAAGTGGCATACAATTGTGAAGTAGAAAGAAAATTATACATGATACATAATTATAATTATACATAATTTTTTTTACAGATAAAAAACTGAAAAGGTGCAGTGTGCAAAAGTATTCAGCCCCCTGAGTCAATACTTTGTGGAACCGCCTTTTGCTGCAATTACAGCTGTAAGTCTTTTGGGGTGTGTCTCTACCAGCTTTGCACATCTAGAGACTGAAATTTTTGCTCATTCTTCTTTGCAAAACAGCTCAAGCTCAGTCAGATTAGATGGAGAGTGTTTGTGAATGGCAGTTTTCAGATCTTGCCACAGATTCTCGATTGGATTTAGGTCTGGCACTTTGACTGGGCCATTCTAACACATGAATATGTTTTGTTTTAAACCAGTCCATTTCAGCCCTGGCTTTATGTTTAGGCTCGTTGTCCTGCTGGAAGGTGACCTCCACCTCCGCCCCAGTCTCAAGTCTTTTGCAGACTCCAACAGGTTTTCTTCCAAGATTGCCCTGTATTTGGCTCCATCCATCTTCCCATCAACTCTGACCATCTTCCCTGTCCCTGCTGAAGAGAAGCAGCCCCAG
The DNA here is from genome assembly GCA_023238725.1 of Scortum barcoo. NCBI lineage: Eukaryota > Metazoa > Chordata > Actinopteri > Centrarchiformes > Terapontidae > Scortum > Scortum barcoo. Next base: position 3,757,447 of record CM041535.1, read on the forward strand.
AGCGTGATGCTGCCACCACCATGTTTGACAGTGGGGATGGTGTGTTCAGAGTGATGTGTAGTGTGAGTTTTCCACCACACATGGCATTTTGCATTTAGACCAGAAAGTTCAATTTTGGTCTCATCTGACCAGAAGCATCTTCTTCCACAATGTTTGCTGTGTCCCCCACATGGCTTCTGGCAAACTGCAAACAGGACTTCTTATGGTTTTCTTTTAACAATGGCTTTCTTCTTACCACTCTTCCATAAAGGCCAGATTTGTGCAGTGCACGACTAATAGTTGTCCTGTGGACAGATTCCCCCACCTGAGCTGTGGATCTCTGCAGTTTGTCCAGAGTCACCATGGGCCTCTTGGCTGCATCTCTGATCAGTGCTCTCCTTGTTCACAGCCTGTAAGTTTAGGTGGACGGCTGTGTCTTGGTAGGTTTGCAGTTGTGCCATACTCTTTCCATTTCCAGATGATGGATTGAGTGCTCCGTGTGATGTTCAAAATTTGGGAAATCTTTTTATAGCCTAACCCTGCTTTAAATTTCTCCACATCTTTATCCCTGACCTGTCTGGTGTGTTCCTTGGACTTCATGATGCTGTTTGCTCCCCAATATTCTCTTAACAAACCTCTGAGGCCATCACAGAACAGCTGTATTTGTACTGAGATTAGATTACACACAGGTGGACTCTATTTAGTCATTAGGTCAACATTCGATCATTCAGCAATCATCAGGAAACTTCTGAAAGGAATTGGTTGCACTCAGAGAAAGGGGGGCTGACTTTTCAGTTTTTTATTTGTAAAAAAAAAAAAATTAAAATCATGTAGAATTTTCTTTCTACCTCACAATTGTATACCACTTTGTGTTGGTCTTTCACATAAAATTCCAAATAAAATATATTTATGTTTGTGGTCTTATTGTGACAAAATGTGGAAAAATTCAAGGGTTATGAATAATTTTGCAAGCCAATGTATCGGTGGGGACAAGGATTATCAAACAGAATGGCCCATGTAACGTCACTGACACTCTTTCTGGATCACATGGTACCGAAGCTTGCTAATTAACTGGCTGAAGTGGTTACTCTGAAATGTATCCCTGCAAAGAGTAACTTTAATACATCTACCTTTGACTTTGTGCAAGCGACCAAACATGCACAAATTTCATGTGATCCAGATTCCAGGTGACTTCTGTCCAACTAGTGCCCCTTTTCCACTAGTACCTACTCAGCTCGACTCGACTCGCCTCGGTTTGTATGCGCTGTTTCCATTATGTGTTAGTACCACCGGTACCAGGTACTTTTTTAGTACCTACTCGGCCCGGTTCCAAGCGAGCTGAGTCGAGGCCGAAAATGTGACGTCAGCAGACGGCAGGCCACTGATTGGTCAGGAGCCTGGCCTGACGTCACTAGATGCGTCGGGAGAAGCGACTCGTTCATAAGAGTCAACCGCGCCATTTTTAAAACGCATAATAACAACAACGAAACACGATCAGAGATGGCTGCACAGAAATCAACCCCATGCGAAGCAAGCGACGAGGTGCAGACATTTCTATGTCTGGTGGCCTCCATTGCTCCGTAGTAGTCGTTTCGTGTTTGTGTCGCATAACAAATGACGTCGCTGGAGTTTCGGCCGCGTTGCTACTGGCGACCCCACCCACGCTGAGGTGGTACTCTATTGTAATGGAAAAGCGACGACCGAAACTGAGGCGTAGGCGAGCCGTGAAAGTAGGTACTAGTGGAAAAGGGCCATAGCTGTCTCAGACGGTGACTACTGAAGTTACGCAGCATGAGACAAAATGTCCCCTGCAGCTTTAGGTTGTGTTGCTAGCATTTCCGTCCAAAAGCATCAATTCCACAAGGCCAGACTGTGGTGCAGACAAAACAAACACCAGGCCTTAAAACGAGGGTCATGGTCGGCCTCCAAGCAAATTCTGGTGCAGTTTGTTGGTAGTGTGAAAGCAAAGCAGGCTAACCACACAACTATGTGATAGTAGGTGTTTGCTTTTACTATCTGCTGATTGTGAATCGGTAACAGTGATCATGCGATCTATCAGTGCTGTATAGCCTCGAATTCTGCAAGACTGTTTGGTAACTATGATAACACAGAAGTACTGCAAACAGCTGGTACAGATGTTTTATGGGATTCAGGTGAGGGCCTGTTTGTGCCCTGTGTGTGTGTATGTGTGTTGCCAGCACTCACCTTGCGGCGAACACAACAGGTATATGGAACCCCACAGGCTAGTGGACCAGTGCCATTGCAGAAATGGTACTGGTTGACCCCCCAGTCCTTATACTCGTCCCCTCCACAGCATGAAAACTGGAAAACAAAACAGTAAGAGTCAATTAGGAACTAAGAATTCTTAGAAATGAAGGCTCTTCAAGTTTAACCGCTGAAATTAAACAACCCCACTGAGTTATAGCTTCTGCTGTGCAATCCACACCACATGGTGAGTGAGCTCCTGATTGATGTTAAAACTTGTGCTCAAGTGAAGACTGCAATTTCTGACAATCAGTTACAGGTTACCATTTTAAAGTGCTTCAAAAAGAAAATTCAGTCAGGTGTTAACTTGTTGAGACCTTTCCTAAATGGTGAAGGACATCTCTATCTCTCTCTCATGCACTGATTTCAGCTGCATGCGGTTCTACCAAGCACCGCACTGTCATTTCTACAAGCAGTGGAGAAAAAAACAAAAGAAGTGATGGAAAAAAGGCAGCAGACAGCAGAATTTGCTCTTTGTATTGACACAGGTGGTGAAAAAACAGTAATGATAGAAAGGCTCCAAACTGTGAGAATAGTACTTGGTAGACTATTTTCTGAGCTCACGGTCAAAGGTTAAATACCCATTACAGCCAATGTGATTTTGACGTTCAAGTTCACAGACAGTGAACCTGTACAATAAGTACATGCTTCAGTAGAGCTAACAGTGATATCATTTCTACCTAGATAAAATATGCATCTCAAACAGAGAGCACAGGAAATATTTCCAAAATACCCACTTGTAGCATTTTCATTTTATTCATGTATTCTCTTGATAGATTCAGCAGCTGCAGGCTACCACAACTACGATACCTATCGATTTCCTGAAGTCTGTTTTTCGAAAAGCTAAATGATGTGGAGTGGAGTGGAGTCCTCCTTTGAAGAACCATCTTTGATCTGGCTCCATGAAATGTAATGTAATGTGAGCAATCATGTCATAGACCCTGTTCCTCTGTTGTCTAACAGATCAAGCAGTTTGTTTATTAAAAAAACTGCCAAGTCAGATTACCATCAAGACCGCTAACACTAACACGGAAACCTGACCTGACAGTGCTTGTTTTGGTGAATGTCTTCATTATGTCATATCATGTGGGCATGAAGCTTGTCTTATGACGGGCACAGACGATTTCACCAGTCTAACTTCAAATAAAGAAATAAATGACTGAAATAAACAATCATTTAATCTGTGATGTGAAATGACTAGCTTGAACTGGCTGGATTTAGATGCAGGGCGACAAACCTGTGTGATCAACTGAGTGATAGAAAAAGGCAAGTCTACACTGACGCTCTGAATAATGAACAGTGAATTTTTGTGAGAACATCAAGCTGTAGGTAACCCCTGGCTGGGAAAACACACATCTTTTTATCCCACACCTTTGCATCACAACAATGTGAAAGAGTACAATCATTTTACAGCAATACCTTTGTATAAATTATTAATGCCCACAAGTGTGAGAGATGTATCTGTTAAATATATTTCCAGTCTGTCCACATTTTCTAGACACAATATCATACTACCTTTTGTTGCACATAGTCCAAGATGTTCTTGAAGTCCAGATCGTCGTAGTAGTGTTTGATTCCTTCTCGTATACTGCTCTGAAACACGGCCGACGTCTAAATAAAATGGAGGGAGGCAGAAACAGAGAAGACGACGGCAGTCAGCAAGTACCGTGAAGAAGAAGTGAACCGACGGTGAACATGTGACACGAATAAGATGTTTACCTTTTTCTCAAAGATGAGAGCCATGGCGAGAGCAACCGCCTGGAGAAGCAGCAGCACACAGAGGACACAGAGGAACTGTGGAGGGAGAGAGACAGATTGACACAGCGTTCCCTGGGTGGATGTTTGGCTGAGAATATATTTACTTTGCTACCAGATACAAATGAACTTTGTAGTTGCTCCTTTTCAAGACATAAAGTGTAACACACCAATAAACTAAGCCAGTAGTATCTTAATGGATCACTTTCAGATTAAATAATTCTGATCAAATGCCGATCCCATCTTTACTGTACTGCTCAACATCCCAGCTCTACAGCACAGTAATTCACTGAAAATCTGTGGAAATTAGACTGCACCAATGTGAAAATATTTGGGTGATCCAGAGTGAGTGACTTGGATTGGTAAAATACAAGCATTTGTTAACGTAGTGTACAGAAGATTCAGGTAGCAGCTTCAAAACTGTATTTTTTTTGTTTTACAAGAGGAAAGGTGAAAGGACGAGGAATAATTAGTTGCTTGGCAAATGTGCATCAGGTTAACTTACCCCCCTCCAATAAAGGGCAGCGGACTAACTTTTATATGCAAACAGTGGATTTGATGGTCCTAAACACAGCCAGCTAGTTAATGTTGATTCCACAAATAACTTTATTACTGACTAAATGAAACCGGACTGTTGTCTGCTTTGTGTGCTCTCTGCAAGCTGATGTTAGTACTTGGACAAAGATCAGAGTGAGTCTAGCAGAGTGACTCGTCTTCTCCAGAGAAACACTGGATTCCTACAAGTTGGTCTCTCCTACTGAAACTTTCATTCATATAATATGAATAAATTCATCTTATTAATGTTATAGTTTTGAACCAGGACCTCCAGTATTTAAATCAAGTAGGTGTGCCAAATTTAGCTCCAGTTCCACATACACATTTAATCTACATTACTGCTATGTGTACAATCATTTTTAATACGTATACAGAGAAGTAGAACTTCTGGGGAAAAAAAAGTTTTGTCTTAGCTTGTAGCTTGAGTGTACACCAAGCAGCTGCTTAATTTAGGCAAAATTAAGAATGGACTCAATATTAAAGGACTCTGGATTGGGGCCAAAAAAGACCACATGGAGACATTTCCAGATAAAATTGCTACTGCACATGGAACTGTCGAGTCCATTTTATTTACAAAGCCCACTGTCACAAATCACAAGTTTGCATCAAAGGGCTTCACAATCTGTACAGCATACACACCCTCTTTTCTTAGAGATGCGGATAAGGAAGAGGAAGATGTTAAGAAACTTCAGGTGTCCTCAAACGGTCCAGAACCACCAATGAATAGTTTTTAAAAGGAAACCGAGTTAAAAGCTCAACTTCCTTTCTATTGGCAACGTTTAATCCCCCTTTTCAGTTCAGGTTATTTAGCTAAAGCTAATTAGATAGTTGCATAGCAACCACAATAATATATCCTGGCTCCCTTTAAGCTCTTTTTCTGTTATTGACAAAACCAACAGCTGTGCTTTTGCATTTTAGGTGAAAAAAGGGAAAACATTCAGTGCAGGTGATCACTTATTTGAATGTTTTATGAACTGCTGCTGTTGTGCAAACTTTGAACCTTATATTTCTCAGTCTGATGTGTATGTAATTTATACGTACATACAAACATATAAATTTATGTTCACACACGTATATGTATGTAGAAGTAACCTTTTATGTATAATTTTGTTTTATTCCTCATTCCCTCCCTGGTTTTCTACCTCAGTTGACAACCCAAATTGTATACAGTTGTGAAAATTTAAATGCCAGCCTTAAACAAAACAGTTACACAAAACAGCACACACATCTACAGACATCCGCTCATGCCCACACACCCTCCTCCTCCCTTCTCTATCATCCCTACCATGTGCAGCAGGGTCTTGTTGTCCCTGAGGGATCCAACCATGCCCACCACAGACACTGTAAACATCACCAGGCCCAGCAGGATGAGCACAACAGCAGGAGCCAGGAAAAGGCCCTCCAGGGTTCGATTCTTCTGCCTTTCCACTTCAGCGTACACCCCCACACACAGCACACAAAGACCCATCAGCTGGGGGGAGAGAGAGACAGAGAGAGAGGGTTGGGTGTTCATGAGATAAAAACCTTGACAATCCTCAGTAAGAAGAATAGTGTTGAGCCCTTTGAACTATATATTCATTCTTTTCTAACTTTTGGGATGTAGTATTGTGTGAAAAGTGTCTAATCTCAGACACCTTAAATGAATTTAAACTCAGTTGTTTTAATACATTTTTTAAAGAAAATATATTTCTCTTTTGTTTAGTTTTTCCTGCTTCTTGTTTTTATGAAAGGTAAGAATTATCATGCCATTTTCTCTCCTTTAAAAAAGAAATTTCAATCTTAACAGAGGGTTTATAAATGTGAAATGAAATTAGGAGTTGTTTTCAGACAGAAATGACTTTAAGGTATTGAATGTAGCTAGTAAGCTTCTCTTCTCTCCCATCAGTTTAAAAAGCCAAACGACAGTCTGACATACAAAGTTTAAAGGCTGATTCAGTTTCCTCAGAGTTTTATTTTCATAAGTGTGGGAAAGCCTCCAAAAGATCGCAGACACTGAAATGCTCCGGTGAAATCCAGACTAATGAAATGCTTTTAAGTGGATTTGTTGCTTCTTAAAGCAGGATGAGGCTCTGGCCCACATAAACTGCGACCATATCTACTTAGCGGAATTGTGCAGTTAATGAAGAGGATGAGACGAGCCCTCCCTCAGCAGATTCAGACGGGATAAATCCAAGATGCTTCATTGGACGTGCAACAGACAAGTGATGACATCATCACACTGTGATGTAAGTGCAGTGTTATATTGATAACTGTAATTAGTGACTGATTCTTGTGGAGAAACTTGACTTGTTTTGATTTCTGTCTTACTGTGTCTGGTTGAACACCACCACCAATACGATAAAAACAACAACATCAGTTTGCCCAATTTCAGATTCTTTCATCATTCTGTGATTAAATCTAATCACATTTGGACTAAACTGTTGCACCCCTGACACATGGCAGGAAATTTTCAGTACACATATTTTGGGTCTGCGTTATGTAATATGTAATGACCATGCCCTGATTTTACAGACAATATTATCCTGTCCAGTTCAAGTGTTGATTCAGGGGTCATTCCCACCACATCATGTTACTCCTCAAGAATTCCTGAAATAAGTTAAATGTCAGGCCTGAAAGATGTATTTATTACGCATACAGCTTTGGAAGGTTTTGTTCCTCATACACCAACACCAAAATGTGCTGAAGCTGCCCTGAGTGCTCGCATCACGCTGGGTGAAGGCTATAATATGTGAAAGGATGATTAGGGTCACAGAAAATAGAAAAATGGGGGGAAAATATGGTGTTGGTGTAATATGGCTGCATCATAACACCCATGGTGAGTCCCAAAGTGCACTCAATGCACAGCCTTACTTTACTCTCACAAGTTTTATTTATTGTACAGATACAACAATGTAAATCAGGAAAATAAACTCAAAGTATCACATGTAAAAGTACTCTTTCAGAAGGAAAATGGCCTTTGTGACACACTATTAGATTCTTAATACTGATGCATCCATACAGAAATGGCATTTTACTGTTGAAAGGGTAATGGTGGAGTTTTTTAGTACGTTATATACAGTTACATAATTTAGTCCATGGTTCCTAACCCTTGGGCTGCCCCATTCAACAAGTCATTTGATAAATCTGCAGGGTTTTGATATGACTAACAAAAGTTCTTTTAAATACATTTTTGCTGCTTTTTTTTGGGGGAGGCTTTTCAGTGTCTTTGCTTTCCTGTAAAATATTGGATAACTTTACATTTTTGACCTTAAGCATAACAAAAGTTTAGTATTGTTCTTCAGTACTGTACTTGAGTAAATGCATTTAGTTACTCCCCACCACTGCATCCGGGTAGTCAGTGAACTGCATCACAGTGAATCAGTGTCATTAAAATCATTAGCATGATTAACTAACCAACCAATCTAACCCTAACTGAAAACAGTGAAATATCTCTAGAGAACATGCTGACATGCTGGGTTTAATGCATGTGCTACATGAACAGTGTTTTCTTCCCTGCTATTGATTTTCATTTGGAAACACAGGCAATCTGCCTTAAGAGTGGGGTCCACCTACTTTAACTCCATTTACTGCTCACCACCCCTCCATAAAGCACTGGCAGATGCATTTGGCTTGGTTCCCACATCCAATATCAGCCTTCCCACTCTCACTGCTGCAGTAATGAAGATAAGAGTAGCAGACTTAGTAGTGGAGTCTTGCAGCCTAAAGGTGTATTAGCTGGATCTCGAGGGGTTCTGACTTCACCCACGACTGTTTAACAGTGGCGTTGTGCAGAGACACATGGACCCACGAAAAGGTCCCCTATGCTGGGTGTACTCGAGCCTATTTTACTGCATGGGTGGCATTTTTTATTTTCTAATACTCTGATACAATGTGACTAACCTTGAGTAAAAAAAGAAAAAGGAGAATCAACCAGAGTCATTCATATTCCACTGGATGTCTCAGAGAAATTCCCACTGGACACCTGCAGCTTTATTCCTCTCCTAAGTACCTCACTCACATTTCATTAACCAATCTTCACATTACAACAGCAAAGATAGCTTTAATTAAGTACACATTGAGCCACACTGTCCTAAATCACAGCAGTAAGAGAGAGAGCGATGGCAGGGGGGACAGACAAATTATATGAAAGGGACTCTGCAGTGCTAATGGAATCAAACTACTGATGTTTGGGAGTCATATTCAATAATGCGCTTTAGGGTGTGTATGTTCGACAAACACAGAAAGTCGGGGCTGATCGGCGGTGGTGCAAATTGAACATTATCCCGACAGTGTTTCTGGAGATGAAAGAGGTGTGTGAGGGTTGGCGGGGGGGTTGGAGGAAGCGTAAAGCCTAACAGAACACAGAGGTTTGTAAGCGGGGCGATGAAGGCTGGCAATCACTCATCTTTACTTCTTAATGGCCTGGCAAAGCTCGTCCAGCATTTTAAGTGGCTGCTGGATCCCAAATTAAACCTGAGCAAACAAAAAATACAAACCCAGTCTGTCTATGAGTAGAACTAAAATCTCTCCAGCCACAGCCAAAGTTTACTAGATTTATTATCTGTTTCCTTATTTCAGTGTATCTTAATAAAATGCGACAGACAGAAATACTCTGCTCAGTGTCACCTTCGCTCAAAACGGTGTGATCCCATTCAAAATGGCCTCAACACACCTTTGCTTATTTGGATGAAATTTAAATTTGTCCATCTGCCACAGTCTAGACTTACCATCAGATTTAAATAGTTGGCAGTGGTGAACAGTGTGTTTGCTCACCTTGTTTCAAATTAACCAGAGTGCTCTGAACATGCCAGGACCAGATTTAAAAACTGAGTTTGGATTAACAATCTGATATGATAAAGATAACATTTCTGATCGATGGACACCAAAAGTTTCAATGTATATTTTATATATAACTTTAAGTATTTGGTTCATTATAATCATACCATGATTATGATGATGCTGAATTGTCTGAATGATGATGACGATGCTATTTTCTGTCGGCACAGCTATTTACCCACATGGTAGTCCCTTTAAGTGAATCCAACGCCCTGCACCACCGTGCTGTTTGTTAGCCGGTGATCGCTGTGCATTGTTTCAACGCAAAATACACCTATTTATATCTATGTACATTGTTTTTTATCACTAAAAGGGCCTGCAGTTTTTTATTGACAACAGATTGCAGATTAAGAGGATATATGGTGTCTTACGTCTTAACATCTGTCTTGTCAGCTAATCATTCATCAGCTAGCTAGTATCTAGAGAATTCCCACACCAAATCCCATTACAAAATATGGCAATTTATTATTTCATTGTTAGGCACCACAGACAAAGTTGCAATAATCATTTCTAACTTCTTTTCTGATCATTATAGTCTTCTTATAAATACGGAATGTGTCCAGCCAACACACGTTAATTTAGTTCAATAAAATCTTAGATGTAGCCCGTCTCAATCTTTAAGGATATATAGGTGGAAGTTCACTGGAGTTTGAGGCGAATCCGTGTATTAAATTGGAACTGTAATGAAAAGGGATGTAGATAGTTGCTTGGTATATATGCCGAATTGTTCAGTAGACTGTACAGATTTACAATACATCTAAAGCCATGTTATAAAACGCGTATATGCGCCTGTAGCAGATATCATATTTAAATGCTAGTATTTTGAAGGAAGTTTGGAGAGATGGCTCACAGATGCTATTAGGTGGCTCGTCTCTACTACAAACAGCAGATACTGCTTTACTATGTGGGACCTACAGGACGATGGAGTCAATAATGGACCAGAAACTTACCGAGAAGATCATTGAGTAGATATTTAAGGTAAATTTGATGAAGTAGTAGAAGTGGTTGGTTTTCCTTATTTCAGAGTAGGACGGCATGGCTGCTTGTATGAGTACAGCCAGCTATCAAGCTAGCTAGCGAACCTGCGTTTAGTTCAAGCGATATAAAAGTAATATTAACGAAAAATAAAATGTTGTTAATAAAGCTAACTGAATTTTATATATGAAGCAGCCCTCATTTCTCTCATGCTGCTGTTGGTAGCCACAGAGACAAAAAACACTTCCGTGCGGCCGGCCAGTCCACGCTTTGTTTTGACTACATTCTTAAAGGGGCAGTGTGCACACTGATCATTGCACTGCTTTATCTGCTCCACTTCATCTTTGTGTCTCAACTGATGAACTTGTTACATTTATTTTATGTCCATTATTTGTGAACTTTTAAATATATTGACAATATAAATCAAAGTAAACATAAAAAAACAGCCTAGTCTGTATATTCTGACAGTGACTTACCAAGAGACACTGTAATGCATTACTTCTGGACTACTGACTACTGTACTGTAAAGCCTCTAGCTTCAAGTTGCATCAGTTGTTGCCACCACTTGTTGGATATTTTTGGCATCACATTACTGATGCATTTACAAATAGGTTTACACACTTGCAAAGCTGGCCATGTGTTCACCCAGGTGATTATGAGCTGAAGAGCTCATTCTTCCAAGGCTCTCATTTTTAGAAGATGGTCTCTGTTTTTTTTCTTGTTTTCTTCATTGAAATCAGTTGTTGCATTTGTGTAGCTCTAGTGCATGTAGAGTAATAGTAATGACATGGAGTCACATCAGTCATCAGGTTACATTTAATCAATTACTGGAGTCCTTCAACTGATGTGATCCTCTTTCTGTGACAGTTTCATCACTTACTATGTCTCCTTGAGACAGACACTGTGGTGGACCCTGACCTCTGACCTTATTCTGAAGAGGGCCTATTAAAAAGAAAAATTCCTTATAGGAATCATTAGCAATTTATGTTACTGTGTTATTGTATTATTATGGAAAGCTAGTGTTTTACCAATGCATGCTGTGATTGCACCCTGCCCCTTATGACTGTGACCAGGAATAAGTGTGCAAAGAAGGAGTGAATGATCATTCACTGCTCAGCAACAGCTGCACTGCCAAACCTTGAGTTTCCAAAGGCATCTCTAACTCATCAGCATATACATCCATCCATCCATTTTCTAAACCTGCTTATCCTGAGCACACACAGGGTTGCAGGGGTGCTGGAGCCTGTCCCAGCTACCTTTGGGCAAGAGGCGGGGTACACCCTGGACATTGAAAGACAGACAACCACTCACACTCACATTCACACCTAGGGGCAATTTAGAGTTGCCAATTAACCTAACCTGCATTTCTTTGGATTGTGGGAGGAAGCTGGAGTACCCAGAGAGAACCCACACAGGCACAGGGAGAACATGAAAACTCCACACAGAAGGGCCTGCCTCAACTGGGGATTGAACACTCTAGCGAGTGAATCAACAGTGCTACCCACTACACCACTGTGCTGCTCAGCATATACACTGATCTTTAAATCTGTCACCCCTGTGGACATTCAGGGTCATTAGGGTTGCAGCGGTTCATCAGAGGCAACACACAGAGTTTCACGTCTCTCACAAATAATTGAGTCTAAATTGCCAGTGGGAGGTAGAGTAACACTTAGGTCAAGCTGCTGCAAGCCAATCAATTGAAAGGTCGAAAATAACATTTGGAATTCATAAATATTTGTATGTCCCTGAGTCCTTCAGGATCATCAACCAGACTGTGAGGCAGTTTGTAGGGACTGAATTGGGTTTAAATTCAGAAACTCAGCTCATTTCTTGGGCTAAGTCATGTGAATCCAGCACTTCCTCTGCCAGCCTCCTTTCCACACCACAAACCACAGGCACACACATTCATACACACATAGCCAGTTCCTTTTGTGATCACTATATTCTGTGAGACCATATATAATTTACACTAAAATCTGTTTTCAAATTGCCATTATGTTAATATATACACATAAGTAGTTCTATACAATGATGCATATCAATGCTCCAATTTGATAAAACTAGTGTGTTTTTATATGCAATGGTGGATCAGTTTATTCCCGTTGCAGACAGCAGTGTGAATACCATTTGATAACTGTCATGACATTAGGCTATGTGAGATGAATCATCATCACATCATCACACCTTTCCACCATCTATTACTCTCATAGATTCTTTCAGCATCTACAATTGTTATTATATATACACTTTAAACCTTGTACACACATGGTACAGCATTTATAAACATCATCTGCAGGGACTCATGTCCCAGCAGTACTACCTCACAGATTACTCCATGGCGAGATTACTCTGGGAGCTCTCTCAGTAGCCTCAAAAATGGACTTCATTGCTTTCTTCTTTGCAGCCATCCTGAAACCCACCAGATCGAATGCTCTGCACAGTGAGCAGCCAGGAACACCTCTACGTCTCACCTTTGCAGCATAGGTGTGCAGTGACCTCTCATCCTGCCCTTTGACAATACTCTACATGCTTCTGATATCTGTCCCTCTTTGTTTTGATGAAGGTTGCTGGCTTTGATCACCTATTTTGAGGCATCTGACCACAGGACCTCAGAGACGTTGGTGTAATCAACAGTCTGGTAAACCCTGCCCCAGCTACTGTGCCAAAGTATTTCGCTGAAAAGATAGAGAAAATCAAAGCATCAATTACTCCTGCTGGCTCACTTCTACCTTCACCTGAGCCCCCGCTCTCCACCACGCTGCTAGATGAGTTTGCCCCCATTACCCTTGGGAATTTGGCCGACATTGTGCCCAACACTGTCATTGCTTGTAAATGTGATATTCCTCCTTCCAAATTATTAAACAGGTGTGTGGAGTCATCGCCAGTTCACTTCTAAGCATTGTGATCAAGTCTCTGCAATCTGGCATGGTCCCAGACTACTTTAAAGAGGTGTGTATGCAGCCTTTCTGTGAGAAACCTGGTTTAGGTCCAACACTCCCTGATAATTATTGTTGTATATCCAAATTATCTTTGATTTCAAAATTGTTAAAAAGGTAGTTGTTAAGAAACTTCTAGAAATAAAAGCTAGTAAGGCAGTGTAAGAAACAATATATTTTACAAATTCCAATGGATCTGGATTTAAAAAGAACCACAGTATGAAAACAGCTTCAAAGTAACAAATTACATCTTAACAAGTGTATAATCTGGAGTTGATCATGCAATTCTGCTCAGATTCAGGAACTGGGTTGGCCTGGGTGAAACTGCCCTCTTGTCATGTGGAGTCCGACAGGGCTCAGTCCTTGACCCTGGTTTGTTCAGTTTGTATCTGTTGCCCCTTGGCCAAGTGTTTTGCTACTTCACTTCTACTATGTCCTTCTTACACTGATGACTATCAGTTGTATATCTTGTTTAGCACTAAAAATCAATCTGGATGCTCTGCACTGCTGCCTTGCTGCCATTAAGGAATGGATGGCTTCCAACTTCCCGCAACTGAACACAGATAAGACTGAGGTCCTCGTTATTGGTCCTGATCGTATTTCTAACAGTGTCACCAACCACCTTGAACAATTAACAACTATGACACACTATGGCACAAACTTTGGTGTTGTTTCCGATCAGTACCTTGACTTCAATCAGCGCAAGTCTTATTCAAGCCTGCTATTTACAAATCAGAAATATTGCAAAAGAAAAACTAATGGTCTTTCATTTCCTCCTGCCTAGACTACTGAAATTCATAATTTAGTTGCCAGTGCAGGGTGGAGCATCTGCCCACAGCTGGTACTGAATGCAGCAATAAGACTTCTCACAAACACTCGACGGCCTCATCCCTCCGCTTCTGGTCGTACTGACCATCCATTCATTAAAGAATTCAGTTTGTATTGATTACCTTTAAATCCTTACATGGTCTGGCTCCACTTTACATTTCAGAACCTTTTAACCCATTATTCTGCTCCCAGGGATCATGCTTTTACTATTTAAGCTCCTGCTCCTCCAAACTTACCTGTATAGACTGCCATTTGTGTAATATTTTTACATTAAATTGAAGTTCCTCAATGTTTTTCTTTAATATTTTTTAATTATAATTATATAATAATATAATTATTATATTATTATAGTAATTATTTTAAAATTATGAATGCCCTCCAGGATCATCCCCATATTTAAATAATTATTCAATCAGGTCCCGCTCTATGATAGCAGTGTTGTACCCTGCCTTCAAGTGTGGCTGTCTGGAACAGCTATAAACACTTCTGGTGATTGGATGACACATTGTACACACCAATTAAATTCAAGCATACCACCAGCTTACAGCAATAACAGCAGCAGTGATAACAGATCCCACATAGTCCTCACGCTGCTGGATAATTAAAGTTAAACTTAATTGTAATAGAAAATGTTCCTGTATTAAATTAATTGCTGCCTAAAAGCAAAGCAAATATTTGCTGCATTGTACAAGATTGAACACAAGTAAGTAGCACTCTAAGAGGAGACTTGTCATTTATTACTGAATGTAGAAATCCTTTCCCAGTGTAGACGCCAGAAAAAGACCTAAACAACCACAATGGAAAGGGTGTTAAAAATCACCTCTCTCCACAAAAACCTCATAGCAAAAATATCAGATTTATATGAGTAAAATGCAGTATAAAAACTTACTGATTAACATAATAACCACTACAGATGCATGGATTTGGATGTTGTTAAATGTTGTTAAATTAGTTATACACAGGGCATCCTGTTTGCATATAGGTTAAGATGCTGATTATTAACCGTAATGTCCCCAGTTCAGGTCTGGCTTTCGCTCTCGCCCTTCATTTCCTGTCGTCTTTCTACTACTACTTCTATAATAAAGCCATAAAATTCCCAACGATGAAGTGATGAAATACATGGCTGAGTGAATGACAGCCATTTTAAAGCTATTATTGTTATGACCCATTACAACAAAGATGCCACTGTCATATTCTGTCATATCATGGCCATGTGACTTTCTGGTGTTATTGTAGTCACCTTAGAGTCATGCAACGTCCCTTTCCATCACAACAGTTGGTGGTGAGAAAGTGCCAGCAGCCATGAGATGATGCTCATTATCAGTCACAGCGATGACAGCTCGTGGAAAAAGAGAAAAGAGCTTTTATTTTTCTTTGAAAAATAGATATGGCTGACTGATGTTTTCTTTCTGGTAGTCTGAACAAGTAATTTCAATACCTGATATCAGAATCAGATATCAGATCATGGGAAATGTCAGCAGACTGGTCTCAGCAGGCTGTGCATATACTGATTGGCCTGAATTATATGATCAGGAGTGGTAAAGTAAACAGCTTGTCATCATAATCGTCCCCATTTGCATCACCTAAGACTAACTTATTTTTCTGTTAGCTGTGATCTTGGATGACAAAGAATGATAGATAATTTGAATCCATTTTTAGCAGAAATAAATCACTTGGCACACCTGATTAATATTGATTTGGTCATTTGTCACACTATTATGATTGTAATTATGTTGCACATGTATTTAAACCCATCTTACATCATGAAATGTTTTTTCATTAATTCAAGCCCAGTTTGCATTTTCAAGTTGTTGTTTTTTTTTTTTGCATAATGTCTGCTAATTTGAAAATAAAAATGTTATAAAACTCAATTTCACAAAAATACAAAACTATACCAAGGTGTTACTTGGAGTGGTGTGCTAATGATACTTTTTGTGTCAACTTCATTTGTTTTGTTTTGTTTTTTTTTGTTTGTTTTTTTTAACTATAATGTGCTGTCACACATGCACGTTAAAACTGGATCACTGAATTGTCATATAGTGCAGTCTGTCAAATCCCAGTCTGTCAGTGCAGGAAATAGGATGAAGAACTACGTGTAATTTGGTTTCACTCATGATGATCTTGTTGTAAAGATGGCTATGTTAGCAGTAAATACACCTGACAGATAAAAAGGTATTTTCAGTGGAACAATTTCACACACAACCAACAAGGGAAAGTCTCTCTTTGTGTTGTCTGTGTAAAAATCAGTACATTTTAGGCAATTCCTGCATTTTTGAACTTTGTATTTCGTGATAATTCATTTTGGCATGCTAACATGCTGAGTCAAGAACTGAAGAAGCCCCTCTGGTGAGAGGTGAAACGCCCTCAAGAACCTCAAGAAAGTCCAGTTGACTTTCTTCAAACTCTTCGACATTGCCACGATCTGGATGACTGAGACGGTTTATGGTTCACAGACAAGCTGAATCAAGACTTAAACATAATATCTCCACAGGGAGATGGTGCATGCTTTACTACAGGAAAATCATTTAGACACACAAAGAGATATGCTTAGAAAATATATATTAAATTTTACCCAATTAAGGGTAATCATCTACTGTTCATTTACAGCTTAATTTGATGAGGAGGAAGAGATTTCAGTACAGTGTTAGAAAATGAAGAGAACTCTATGTCCATGTCTCATGGTCTATGGGTGACATACATGTACAGGTTATTGTGACGGATTTGGTAATTTCATGGCCTGAGCTGTGATATACAGCTGGGATGTGTGTGCTTGAGGCTGGTGTCATTCACCTGTTTCGCGTCTCCTTCCAAACACTTCAGACTCCACCATGGAGCTCCGACAGTTCTGATGGAAGGACTGTCCAGAGTGGATCGAAGCCTCTCCCAAGAGGAAAGCAAAGTCCTTGAGCTGAAGGAACAGGAATTGTCATGACTGAACACCATCTGTAATTGAATTATCTTAGGAGGGGATGACGTTTTAGGTTAGTGTGTTGCTGAGGTCACTGAAGTAATGCTGACCTGGATAGTCATTTTACTGACATAATGTTAAGTTATTACAAACACATCCATCAGTCAGCGTTTGGGAACAGAGAGGAGAACTACTGTCACAGCCCCCAACATGGTGCATAGGCCTACTGACGTTTCTATCACACAGTTGCATGTAAATATAGTTTCCTTACTTTTCCTGCTTGAAAATTCTATCCACAGTATTTTAACAACATGACTGGTAAACTTAACACTCTGGGCTTGAGCGCCACAAATTGTCTGGGGTCTGTTTCTGAGGAAGTCCTATATTATGGCATTTAATTAGCCACAAAACCTGGAGCTGTGACCAGTACAAGCTTGAGCCTTCATACACGCTCACAAGTGTTCAACACTCGCTCAGATTGGTTTTTGAGACGTTGGAGGTAGAGATGGGATAGACGGTGGCTGTTATATATTCTGCTCATGGACACTGTTCCCAAGACGATGCTGTTCCACATGCACATGCTGCTGTGCATGCTCAAATCACCTGGATTTTATATGCATGAGTTTTGAGACTTATTAAACGGCAATGACAGTCACACTTTGTCCATAGTAGTGCCCACAACAGAGCCCCCCAGTGCTGTGTGTCAGCCCCCTGCTGTTCTTTCTGTGCACCCACAACTGCAGTCCGCGACACAGAGACAACAATGTGGAGAGAACTCTGTCGCTAAGACGACGCCACCGTCATCGGCTGTATTACACACAACAGTGAGGATTCATGTTGGGAGGAAATCAACAAACTTGCAGAGTTGGGAACAGAGAACAACCTACAGCTTAACGTCAGCAAAATAAGAAGCAGTTTGTTGATTTAGAAAAAAAGAGATGAAGACACACAACCATGTTTACAGCTCTATCAAAGAGATACCAGATTGAGCCCCACCACCACAGGACATGCCAACCCTTTAGCTATAACCACACTTCCAGGTGGGGTGGGGGGATGGAGGCTCCACCCAGTACAAAGGCTTTCTGGATGTTTGCTTTTTTTCCAAACACAAGAAATATAAGGAAACCATTTATTAATACATTGTAAATAAGATATTCTATGATGGCAAGCTAATAATTTGATCATCTAAGGGCCTATTAACACCTTCTAATCTTCTAAGGGATCGACCCTTATAATCGTCCTCCAAACAAACTGGGGTGGTTTGTGCATGACCAAAGACACGAGGGCTCTGCAACGGGTGATTAAAATAAGAACATTATTGGTACCCATCTACAGTGATGTCAGTGAGGTGAGAGGACTGCTCAGAGCCCAGAGGATACTAAAAGACAATACCCACCATAGTCTGCTGTTGTACCACCAGACTCCAGAGCAGCTTCTTTCCTCAGGCTGTGAGACTTTTAAATTCATCCTCCATACTCCACCTTGAATAATAGGTTGTTTTGTTTTTTTTTGTTTGTTTGTTTGTTTATATTTTGTTCTGTGTAACATGAAGGGACTATAGCTTGCATTTAGTAATACAACCCTGTGTCCTATAATGATAAAGAAATTAACCATTGAAGCCCTGAACCTTGAACCCTTATCTTCAGTAAGAGTTATAAATCCTGATGGGAGGAAGAAAGAAAGAAAGAAAGAAAGAAAGAAAGAAAGAAAGAAAGAAAGAAAGAAAGAAAGAAAGAAAGAAAGAAAGAAAGAAAGCCAATTGGGAACTATAACTTCACACTGAAAATTTCAAGGAAATTCAGTTGTTGAGTTGTAATTTTTGTCAAGGGGTAATTATAGCACTGGAGAAAAAAAGAATAAAATCATTTGAAATTTCATAGCAATCTGGTCAAGAGTTGTTGAGATATCTTTCTCTGGACAGACAGATGCAGGGATGGACTGACTGGCTGCATATCTGCCTTTTTAATCCTTCATTTAATCACACACACAATTCACACATAAAATTACAAGCGCTTTTTTCAAGATAGCAACGCACAAAAGTGTCCTACAAGAGGTACATGATGTTCTGGGCACTTGGCATTAACACAGAACAAGCCCGCATGAAAGCAATTGCCTGCAGTGCAATAAATCTGAGAGCTGTGAAGAGAAGGGAAGAAATACTTGAGTGTCAAAGACATGAATTGCATGATTCTCTGCGCTGTGTGAGTTTGAAATAGTAAATTATGGCCTCAGTACATGACAAAAAGCCTGTCTGTTCTTTGTCCAGCATCACTCCAGCAGAGCCAGTGTGTCCAGTTCTCTGTGTGTGATTGTAGAGTGGCTGCAATGTTAGCAGTGATTTTACAGTCACCTCCCTCCTTACGGTATTTCTTTGTTGTTGTGGCTCAAGTTATATACCCTGGTAATGTATTAACTTATCAATCTAGTCATGAAAATACTGCTCTGGTAATCAGCAGCTTACTTGTCAGACTGAGATTGGTGTAGAAAACATTGCTTTGACCTGTGGAATTTGTTCACATCTGGACAGAACAGGGGAGTTCAGAGGTCAAAGCCCATCGACATACAGCTGTTATAAGCATTTTACTGAGAGAGTGACTGACTTGCTCGACACTGTAGACCTGCAAGGAACCCTGGATGAATGAAAACTTTGATTATCAGGTGGTCCCATCCCGCACCTCCCTGTGTGCTCCCTGGATGGGAGGAGCCAGAGAATATATATCAATATAGATAGCCAGCTCATCTGTGGCGAACCTTTTTTTTAAGAACAAAGAAGCTGACCGGCCTTGTGAGGATGTGTCATCCCTGCAGTAGTTTCTGTGTATGTGATAAGTTTCCTTTGGTTTAAATGTATCATAAAAGAGTTTGTAGTTTATTATTTATTTCCTTTACTGGTTAAGTTTCATTAGTTATTTCTTCATTCTGAGGTTCAATACAATAATTGTATTTAATGTTTAAATGACCTTTTGTTAGATTATTAATTAATTAAATAAGGAATATGATGTCTAAATTAATATCCTTTGTTATCCTTTTTCTTCTGTTGTCAGAGGAACCACTTAAACTATAACCTACCACTCAGTCATACCTTCAGGCTTATATTCTTTAGGTGGTGAAGAAGAAAAAGTGAGTGGATCACCAGAGACATTCAAGCTGCATTTCATTTATCATTAAACATGATCTTGTTGACTGTAATCCTTGCTGCCATAGAGTTTCATTTATTCATTTCATTCTTGGGGAAACTCACGCGAACTTAATCACTCAGATTTACAGTATGCAAAACAAATGTTTGTAATATAATAAGTTATTCCCAATATTGTATTGTGGGCTAAATGATTTATACAGATTTTCTAAGCCGCAAGAGACATTCCTGAAAATGCAACCCTGTATATTAAATGCTGATGTAATGCTGTCATTCAGGGGAAATGTCGTCGCCTCATTGAAAGGCATTGGTAGTTATTGCGAAGTACTTTCAAAATACAACCTAGCCCGGCACACATAACTGGTCAACGATCCATCATGACAACTGACTACAAGGTCAAGTGCATTCCATTTAAATCCCTCGCTCCTCCCCCATCTACTTCCACTTTACTCTCCAAGTGGCCTCGGTGTGATGTATGCCATTGATACCACAGGCTAGGTGTGGATGAATAACTAGAAGCTGCAGTTTAGATTTCTTCCTTTGGAGAATATGAATGCCAGTGCAATCCATCCGTAATAACAGACATTTCAGTTTGAATGACAAGCGAACACAGAACCAACCTACACATACTTCCATCCATAGAGCCATGCTGCTAACATTGCTAAAAATGCAATACAACTGACCACATATTAAGTTGGCATTAAAGGCATAAGCTGTTTATTACCAACAATAGGTTAACATATCATTGCATCAAATATGAATATCAATAATAAGGGGTGTTAAGCTACAAACACCTAAACACTCTCCAGTCTTTTAGTGCTGTCAAGAGTCCAAGAGGAAAGCCTGGAAGTAGCCTTCATAATAAGCTCATTCATCCTCTCACATTGCTCCTCTCTTTTGGGCCGACAGGGTTCAAGTAAAACATAAAGCCAGTACTGTAAATAATGAAAACAGTGCTCTCCTGAGGAAAATAGTCTCTAGATTTTCTGTTGTACTAGTCAAGTTCTGTTTTTTTGTGCAGATATAAGACAGGGTGATGTGTAGCTCCATCTGTCTCCTGGTCATTAAATATTGTAGAGGTGCATTCTCAATAAAGATCTTATAAATCCAAGTCAGGTCAGGGTATTATACTTTTATTAAGGGTTTACATTTCATGAGTCAAGTGATTATTGTAGAATTATTACATTACCGTATTGTATGGGGGTGTATTATAATAAGACAAGACTTTCACTGTAAAATGTCTTGTTAAGCAGCTGATCCCCAAATGCGCAGTCAAGACAGTGAGTCCACAAGAGGGGGCAGTGAGTGGGAAGACAGGGACACTCAGTGTGCCACCTCAATACATTACACACACACATTCAGTTGTATTTAAAGATTAAAATCTATTCCTGGTGAACTACATCACCGATGCCACTGCTTCTACCACTACACGACAGAGTATTATTATTCCAGCTCCTATATGATGACGATGATGATTATTATTACGCATGTTGCTGTTTGAATGCATTGTCATTGTTTGTGTGCTGTTGCCTGCAAAGGAATTATGGGCAAATGAAATAGGATCAGAGGTATTTAGGCATGATAATCCCGCTGGTTTATCCGTGCAGTCTGAGTCGGATAGGATGAATAACGTACCTGGCCTCATCCATAATCATAATTGCAGGGACTGCCTATTGGACGGGTGCGCAGCGGCTCGCTCCATAAGCCGGTGTGCAGCCGCTCAGTTTGAGCAGAGGAGCAGGAGGAGAGCACAGAGCCGTCGAGAGAGAGGGAAAGAGAGAGCGAGAGAGGAGAGAGAGCTCAGATGTGTGTGTGACCAGTTGAGGAAACACAGAGACTGAACAGTTCTGGCGCTGCAATGCGCGTAAAAGGCACCTTTTCGTTTTTACGCAGAGCGCAAAGTGCTCAAGATGAATAGACAGCAATAGTCCAAGTAAATACTTAAACTGAATTCCTTCATTTAGTATTTCCAAGACAGTCTCCAGACTCTTTGAGTGAATATTCCGCAGACTATCCACTTCAAACAGAGGTGCGACGGGAGAGCCTCTCTGAAACTTTCGACTGTTCACTTTGCATTTGGCACCGGGCTCTTTGCTGTGTAATGAATTAGGTTTATGTGTAGTGGTTTTAGTGTGACCTTCGGTGTCAAACAGCAAAATGGATCCTGTATTCAACTGGACCAGCGACTCAAACGACACCAATAACGGGACCGAGTACTGGAACCAGTTCGTGCAGCCTGTCTGGAGGATTGTGCTGTGGGCCATCGCGTACAGCTGTATAGTCATCGTGTCCGTGGTGGGCAACCTCACAGTGATCTGGATTATTATGGCACATAAACGCATGAGGACCGTCACCAACTATTTCCTGCTGAACCTGGCGTTCGCCGAAGCCTCCATGTCCGCCTTCAACACGGTGATCAACTTCACCTACGCCGTGCACAACGAGTGGTACTTCGGACTGGTCTACTGCCGCTTCCACAACTTCTTCCCGATCGCGGCTGTGTTTGCCAGCATCTACTCAATGACTGCCATCGCTCTGGACAGGTAAGCTCTCACAGCCTGTTGTTAAAGGCACGCAAGAAATGGCAAATCACTGTCATCCTGTACTGAAAAAGATCCTAAAACCTCTGGATCATGTAGGCTGATCCATCACATTCGCTGTGCAATTAGTCTGTAAGAATTTAAGAAGAAGAATTTAATTTCTTAAAAGCGCACAACAAAATCAATATCAATTAATGATTGATGAAAGTCCTTTACCAGAGCAAATTACAGGAATATTGTGAAACTGTTCCAGTGGTGCCAAATAAAAAAACCAAAGTGATATCACCACTCAACAAAAAACTCTCGACTGATCTCCCCTTTTTCCATTCATAAGATCTCATAGTAATATTATATTTGGTGTGTCCTTAATTAATGATGGAGAACAGACTGATATTATTGTTTTCTGCAGTCTGTTGAGGCTGAGTGCTCTTTGAAGGAAAAATGTTGAAAAGAAAACTTTTATTTCAAAGTGCAGTAAAAGTGGTTGATTTACGGTTTGTAACACACACTTCTTTCTTTAGTCAAGTCTATTTAATTTAATATCACAGATTTGCCTCAAGGGGCTTTACAGTCTGTTCAGGATGACACTCTATCCTTAGACCTTTGATTCAGATTTTAAATATCTCCTGAAAAAACTCTATTGCACATTTTAACTCTAAACCAAAACACTTGGTACTATTACCCCTTACACAATGACTTAAAAACACTCACAATCTTATATATTAGCATTACAATGTGTCTTTGAAGCATGTTTAATTATGTATTTCTAGTCTGTTACCTCGACAAGAAAGGCACTTCTTTATTGTATGGATTGTGTTGGTCTTGATTGTAAGGTCATGTAAACATATTTATTTATCTAAAACATGTGGGAAATGGAGTGCAATTACGCAGAGATGTTGGTGGTTGAGTTTGAATGCGAAAACTGTTACTGCGTGTTACTGTTGTTAATATAATGTAATGTGGAGCTCTCTTTTCTTCATCAGAGGACCCCTTCTTATTTTCATATGTTGGAGGCAGGTCTGTGTGGTTCAGTGAATGGAACAACCTATGAACTCAGTGGTGACTGTTAGAGGATCAAAGCTCTCTGGATCAAGTCCTAGTCAAAATAGATCTTTTGCTTTCTTTTGCAATCTTTTTAAAGCAGTCAACAACCGTACATACTGCTGGGTTTATTAGGTTTGATCTGATCATGCTGTTGTGCAGCTGAGAGAATGCGGGGTTGGGGTAATTTTTATTGGCTCCTTGTGAGAAAAAGGTTGAATGAAAAAGAGATGCATAAAAAGTCCTGCGCTGCTGTGTGCCTGTGTGTGTGTGTTGGGAAGTGTGTGTGTGTGAGAGCAGGTATCTGTGTAATAATGTGTGCTGTTGCATGTTCACACACATTCCTGCTTGTGCGTCTGTGTGGTTGCGTGTGGGGCCTGTGGTTGTGTATGCCTCTGCCTATTTGTACGGTACAGCTGAAATGTGTGTGTGTGTGTATGTGTGGTGAACGTGTGCAGGGCTTCGCATCTGTCTCTCTGAATATATGTAATGTTTTGGTTACAACATGTGTTTGCATGTGTACCTCACGTCTTTATAGTTTGTGTGCGTGTGTGGATATAATCGTGCATCTGCGTGTTTCATTCAGACACTTGCTGCTGTAATGACACATAAAGCTGCATCCAGCCTGCCTGAAGCTTACGTCCGTATCTTTTATATCTCTACATCTCAGGTGATAATGGCCTGGAATTCCTCTGTATATCTCTCATTCAGAAAGAAATCCCTGAACCTGACTTTCTCTCATATTAAATTAAACCTTTAGAGCTAGAGGAAGTGAGAACAAAAAGACAGATTAAGATGGCAACAGGCCACGCAAGCCGAACGAATTCAATCTAGCCGTTGCCAGTTTGCCTTTCAGGAGATGTAGTAATCTGGTCATTTCCCCCGACCTCTGTCCCTGCAGCACAAAGATCTGACTCGAAAGCCAGTAGAGAAGCATTAAATCCACAGCAACAGTGTCATGTGTTTTTTGGCTTTCGCAGGAAAAGTGTATTTCAGAATTTCTGCGAATGTAAAAAACGGTGGTGGAGACGATGAAGAGTTTCACCCACTGTGACACATCACGCGCAGGCAGTTAATATTTCCCTTCTTCATTTTCACTCACCACTTACTGTGCAAGCTGAAGAGTTCCCATTAGTTGCTAGACATGAAATAATTTTTGGCAAATAGAGCAAATCTGCAAGATCTCATCGGGGAGGGAAGGAGCATTGTGCTGCAGCTGATAAGACTTTTTTTTTTTTTTCCATCGTCTCCATCTTTGCTGTGATCACTATTGTGATGTTCTTGCACCGCACACCCCACAGAGCATCCAGTGTGCTTGCTCCAGTGCTGATTTTATTGAGGTAATTGAGGAAAACCCGGCTGCGTTGAAATATGTACCTGAACTGTATCCAGGCTTGTAAAGTCCCCTTTGAAATATATTTTTATATTTATTTTCCCTTAGTGCTTGCTCAAAATCTCTGATAAATGAAGCAGGGAAAAGACCACAGGTGCAATAATCATACCCTTCAGTATTAGGGTGATTATGACTGACTCGCCTCAGGAGCTGGTTGCACCAGCTGTGTATACTTTGTGTATTTACCATACCATAAATTATGATGAAGGGGATTTAAACATCTCTAAATTAAAGCTGGTCAGTTTTAGCTAATGCTAACATCAGCATGTTAACAAGCCAACAGGGACGATGATGATGTTTAGCAGGTAATGATTACCATTTTCATCATCGTAGTTTAGCACGTTAATAAGCTTACATTTTCTCATTAGTACAGCTGAGTCAGATAGGAATGCCATTAGTTTGGCAGGTATTAGTCATAATTTGGTCATAAAGCAAAAAAAAATAAACATGTTTGCCTGATGATAGCAGATGGAAAATGAATGAACAACCAAAGTTTTTTCAATTGATCCCAGGAGGGACATGTCCAACATATTGTGCCAATCCATTAAAGGATTACTGATACATTTTACTACAAACCATAAATGACAACCTCAAGGTGGCACCAGACAAAAAAAATCCAGTGATCACAACCCATCCATCAGTAAATGCTGAGATCTCTCTGTCTAGACCAAAGTGGTGCACCACACATCCAACAGACCAACTTTACCATCTCTAGAGCCATGTTGCCAGAGTGGCTAAAAATATCAAATTTGATTGCAAATCCCAAAACATTTGTAAATGTATTTATGCTGAGAAGTTAGTCACAAACAGTTCTGTAATTTGAGATGTGGAAATGTCAGTCCCCATTTACGTAAAGACTGGACAGGATAAGTGAGACATCTATGCATATTAGCATTTGCCATGTATATGCAGTAAAGGCAAATTAGCATCACTTTGTCTAATCTAATAACATCAATGTTTGGACCAGTTAAAAGTGATTTGGTTGATAACACTGCTGCCCAGAACAACAACAAGACCCTCTCCTATTTCTACCTTAACCCGTAAATGACAATTATCCATGCCATAATTAAGGGAACCAGGAGTTGAATATCCTGCTGTTTAATTTGTTCCTGTGATTTGCCAACGAAAGACAATACGGTTTTCATTAGTTTACCTGAAGTGTAAAAAAGCAGAACCATCGGAAATATCTCAGATAAGACACAGTATGACCATCAAGGAGACCCAGACTCTGCTAATACACTGCAAATACAGTATCACATTACTGTATTTGTTAAAATCAAGGTTAAATTGAAGAGTAAAACATAGTTAAAAAAAATAATAATAATAATTATAATAATAATAATAAAAACATGAGACTGCAGCTCCTCTCTGAAGATATTTCTGTTTTGCTGACTTGTCAGCACCATTGGTTATTTCATTTCAAAGCTGCTTCAGTGGAGCTAAACTGTGTAAAGTGCTCTGGTTTTGTACATAAAAGCGAAGGTTATTGCACAGCATTCAGTTACTGACACTTGCATGATTTTACAATGGCAAACACTAACACAATAACAAACAGTAGCACTACATATAGTGAAGTGTGCTAAATATGACAGCAGGGAGAACTTTTGTCTCCCATGTTCATGACATGCGCCCATCTCCCCCCATACAGAGAATTTTCTGAAGAAAATTCACAAAGAAAAGCATAGAAAAAGTTTTAGCTTCTTTCAGAGGCCTCAACAGATTTTAGTGTTACTTTCTAATAAGGTATCCTGTATGTCAGGTTGTTAAGTTGCAACTAATGTCATCATAAATAGTTAATAAATCTTTAACAAATTCTATATGAATCAGGTAGAAACTATAAATGATATTAATGAGAACAACTTCTGTACTGTAAGATTGGGAATCCCTCTGGCTTCTGAGCCATTTATAGTCAAGTCACACAATGATAGCAGTAAAATGTTAATAACTGATTAATAAAGTGTTAAAAGCTTATAAATTCTAAAATATATAGTTAAAAATATTTGTCATTAAGTGCCACATGTTTCTTCTGTTTAATAAGCCAACAGTAAAAAGTGAAAACGTTTTTACCACCATCAGTACATCAAGTGGGCTGTAACTGAAAGCACTGTTGGTCCAGATGCCCTGCACCTCTTTTTCAGAGGTCACATGCTCTATTGGGGGCTCTACCTGATTAATTAAAGAGCTAAACAGACAAAACAGCTGCAACGAACCAACCATAACACAAACGTTGTTTTCGCTAATGCTTTAAAATTGATCTACAAATCATTGGTGAGTAATATATTAACTATTAATAAAGCCATTAGTCATTTACAACCCTTTTGAAAGAGTGTCTTGTTTCACAAATAAATTACAATCACAGTACCTTTAATAGACTAGAATGCAGCTGGAAAAAATGCCTTTGGTTTGCACCCTTAGGGGCAGGTGTCAATGCAAATCAATAGAAATTCATTCTAAGTGATAACCTCTATACTTAAATATCCTGATGGGACTGGTCTCTTCCAGGGGGACCACTCATGGATACACAGAGCACAAGAGGTCACTGAATGAATTGATGAGGATGAAAATGATGTGAATCATATGCTGTGGCCTTCACAATCACCACAGCTCAACTCAAATAATCTATGGGAGACTTTGGAGCGACGTGTTAGACAGAGCTCTCCACCACCACCATCATCACAACACCAAATGATTTTGAAGAAGAATGGTTCATCCCTCCAGGAGAGCTCACACACTTGGAGAATCAATGACAAGGAGACCTGAAGCTGTTCTGGAGGCACGTCGTGGACCAACACTTTACTAAGACACTTTGGTTTTTTTAAGACGTTGGTTTTTCCTTTAATTTATCACCCATCTGTATCTCAGTGCACCTCACATAAAGAGTTTAACTCATTACTCATAACTCAGTTTAACTCACAAAGGGAATCACAACTCTACGATTTTGTGACCATTTTCCGGCCTCTCTCACCTCTGAGCTTCGACATGCTCACTATACTTGCTACATGGACCATTTATTTTTACCTACTGCAGCTGAAGCACACAGCCAGCTTGTCCCAGTCAGGCCAGGTCACGGCAGCAGATGACTTACTGTGCAGCATATCAACGGTACGGTGGCCTACCCCCCAGCACTTTCACCTCCTTCTTCCAATTTCCACTTCCTCCTCTTTCTCCTCTGTCTGTTGTCCCTAGAGAGATCATCATGGGAAGTTATTGTGGCTTCTGCCACCCTTTCTTTTGAGTTTTTTTTTTTGTGATTCATAGGCTGTGCATGAAAAGTGGGAGGAACATGTTTTCGCGCTACAAAAGGATTATATGACATGACAAGAAACAGGCAAGGTGTCAAAGAAGAAAATGCGAATGGTAATATGAATTTACATCAACCGCTTTCTACTGTGAAAGGGTTTTCTTGCTTAACACTGACTAAGCCTTTCCCAAACCATAAGCACGTTTTAATTTTTATTTAATTTTATTTATGCATCTACAAAAACACACTTATATGTTAAAGTGGCACTCCAATTTTCACATGAGGTTTAAAATGTTTTGGCATGTAGGAGGCAGGTGGGCTATAAAGTAGGAATATTTATTTCCAGCATGATCCCAAGATGTTTAAAGAGAGACATAAAGCATCTCATACAAAATTGAACACGAGTAAAAGTCTCCAGCCATGGTAACAGCTCAGTGAGACTCCACAACAGTAAATGCTTACACCGACATGCTCACAGTGACAATGCTAACATGCTGATGGTACGCAGGTACAGTGTTCGCCATGTTTATCGTCTTACTTAACATTTCAGCATGCTAATGTTTATTAATTAGCACTAAACACAAAGCTGAGGCTGATGGCTGAGGCTAAAGGTGTCCCCCATGATGGCACTAGAGTAAAAGTATCAGCAAAGTCAGTAGGTTAGATCCTCTGCAGACTATGAATGTCGGTGCAAAATTTCTGGGCAAACAGTTGTTCAGTTATTTTAGTCTGGACCAAAATGGTGGACCGACCAACAGAACCATAGAGCATAAAACTATGGTTAAAAACAAAAACAAAAAAATACATCAGTGCAAACTAAATCAGAAATAAATACACCAAAATTTAACAAGAATAAGTAACAAGTAATTTCCACAGTATGACAATGGCTGCAAGTGCTCGCTGATGATATTGCACATTTGATGCAGCTGTTGGTTGGTTGGTTTACCCTCAGCTGCACAGACAGCAGGCCCACATTTCTGAATTCATCACTTCCAGCATGAGTGTGAGGAGGTGCAGTCAGTAAACACAGAGCGGTATTTTGCACCATGAGGCAGAACAGTTGCAGGTGCATGATTGACTGACAAGAGAGTGATTGGCCCAGTTTTATTCTAAATATGTAACAGAGGTCTGAGATACAGTTTCACATCCAGTGTTCACATTGCGCTTGATACTGAAATGTGATTGTGTCATATGAGGATGGAATCTGTGCCTCAGAGGTGTGTAGTTGTTTCTGGTCTAATGTCCCCCCTATTATCATGCTGAATCGGCTTGGTGTATTTGCTGGTCAGGTCACTGCACACACAGCACACTTTACATTAGGGATTCATCAGAATCTCCATGGTTAATTTCACAGTGAGGATTTAAAATGACAGCGTCAGTGTCTCTATAAATCTACATCCATCAGACTCAGTGCCACACATTTAGATAAGTTCGAACAGCTGCCTCTGAGCCATGTCACCTCTGAGTGAATAAACAACACTCCAATCAACACTTATAATCTCCTGTCACTGAAAAATCTACTCTGATTAGAGCCTGGAAAATGGCCCAAAGGCTGGTAGTGCCTTGCTTCAAGGCACTACCAGCCAACTAACTCAATGCTCAGCAGTTTAGGACAACACATGCAAAGAAACAAACGCACACACACACACACACAAAGTGCTGCAAAAATAGAAAACACAACCAAGCAAAGATTTTAGATGTTAAAGAGATGTTGTTGTAGATAATTGCAGCTAAACTGGCATTTGCCTTTTGCTGATTACAAGCCTAATATAATGGTAGATTATATTTGAATCATGAAATCAGAATGCTAAAACAACTAAATAAATCTTAATGCCAGTATACTAAATTGTTTTGTAAATTATTCTTGTTGTGTAGTTTGTCTATTTTGTCATACCTATTATTATTATTATTATTATTATTATTATTATTATTATTATTATTATTTATTATTATTATCAACAATAGCAATAATAATGATAATAATAATAATACTTTAATCCCTCTTCAGCACACACACATACTGTATCTACCACTAGATTAGGATGACTTCAACAAGCAAGCTCATTCGTTCCTTGGGGACACACAGTTTAGAGAAGAGTTAGTTAAGAGAATTTGCACACGCACACACACAATAAGGGAAGAAGTGATGCTGTGGTGTGCAGGTGGATATTGGTTTTGAACAGGACACAGTGTCTGGTGGTTATTGATGAGACAGAGGTGGCTGAAGGAGTCATATGTATGCATGTGAACAATAATGGAAACAACAGTAACAATCCTTCAAATAACACACCCACCAATACACACATCTGCACCCACACACACACCTCTACCACCTTCACCCAACTCATTTCCTCCCAACTGTTGATGGGAATTTTACGTAACCTTCCACAAAACAACAACAACCCCCTGAGAGGACAGGAAACAAATTCATGATCAAATTACCACAACCTACTTTCAAATGCAATTTGGGGAAAAAAAATCAGTGGCAGGCCTGAAAGCAGGCAATTTCATCTGTCGCTTTAGCTGCTTCCTTCTTAATCACCAATGTCTCTTCAGGAAACAGTGTAGCAGCCTCATGGTGTTTATATTGAACCGTTGCATTGCCATGGCAGTTTAGGTGCTCTTCGTGGATAATTGGAGGTGTATGTCATCCATGTAATCTAGCACCAACAACCCATGCTGCCTGCCACTTTGTGAGAAGGTATCCCATTGAGAGGAATCAGATATTGCCCACAGACAGATATTTGGAACGCAAAGTCTCTAAGGTGTGCTTTCCATGATGTGAAATGAAAGGGAGGAGAATGCAGGGAGCAGAGCTCTCCACCAACAAATCGATAAAAATGAAATACATCTCAGCTGCAGCAGTGGTTATTGGTGAATGCAAAAACTGACCTTTTTTAGTTTAATTCAAGGATTTCTCCACTGAAGTATAAATTATTCTTGATTTGCAGGCAGAAGAGGTAATCAAACAGGACTGATGGACTGGTGGAATAGAGTGAATGTGCACAGCAGACGTCTGTCACAAAGCTCTTGCAAGTATTTCTTAGTATTTGTTGCCATCAAGTTCAAGCTTTTCAGATTGACTTTCAAATTGGGTTCCTGCTGTTGCTGTGAGGGATTTATACCTATTCTTTGATGATTTTCAATTTGTTTTCAATGAGTTAAAGTTTCTGCTAGGGTTGGACAGAACACCATATAGTGCAATGAAAGCAGTACTTGTGTTAAGTGACTGACTTGTAAAATTCCTTGATATTCCCTGACCACCCCTGTTTCCTATTAACTTCTCTTACATCTGTAACAGATCAATAGCAACATTCAGTGCCAGTGCACCGGGGAGTGTGACATTCATATAATGCAGCAAATTAATGTCATGGTGCTGGAACACGTTTGCTGTCAGCTCTGGTCCCATGTGTGCCTGCTGTAATGTGGTTAAAATGTTGATGGATGAATAAATAGGCTCACTTTACATCCAAAGCACTTTGCAATTTGTCTCTCATTTAAGGTTTTCACAAGTCAACATGCTTCTGAGGGACTAAGAACTAGGTCCAAATTACACATGGGACCAGCAGCATGTCAAATGGGTCCAGGGTACTCATCATGAGATCTGATCACGTGGTATATCCTAAGCACTGCAGGAGAATTAATAGCCTATACAGATTAGCTTAGAAAATGATACTCTGCTTTCTATATATCACCTAGTTGTCTACAGAATGTTTCATTGTTGGTGCAAAGCATATTAACACTTTTTTGTAATTAGTTTCTCTGAAATGAGTGTAGGAAGGAACAGCCACAAACCCAAATGCATGACACAAAAATTGGGGTGACTGCAGTGCAAGTTTCTTTACTCTAGCGAGGGTCAAAATCCAGGTAATCGGTCAATAAAGGCGGACAATCCAACAAGGGGCAAAGAGGAAAATCCAAAGTCCAAGAATCAGCCAGAAAGGTCAAAGCGTGCAGGTAAGGCTAAACAGGAATCAGTAGGAAAGCTACGCAATGAAGGCTTGACAGTCTGTCAGCTAGCGGGGTAAAAGGGGCTTGTATTGAAGTCGTTAGGTCGATGAGGAAATAGGAAACAGGAGAGCAAATGAGATGATAAAGGCAGGAGAGGAAATGACAATGAGAGATGGTAGATGGCGGAGTGAACAAAACAGTCAACAGATAATTAAGAGCTGCCTTTGGTCGTGACATTCTATCACTTCATTCTTAAAACATTAATATATTATTAACTATATTTCTGTTTTTTTTTCGAGCACAGCTGCATGTTAATTGATTGTGCATCATGCCGCTGCTGGTAGGTTCTGGTGCATTTTCCACAAGTTTGTCAGAAACATGTACTAACCATCCTATCTAACCATCAACCTTTTGATTACGTCCTGAGCCACAGCTACTTTTATACACACAGCTCAATTAGAGTTTGATTCCCATAGCCAAATAATTGTTTATATGTCCTTTTGTTCGGTTTCTAAGGCAAATTAATTAATGCTAATTTTTCAGTAGAAGTAGCTAACTTCTTTAAAAACTTTTAGTTATATTCTCTAAAACTGTCACTATGTCCTGACAGTAGTACATGACACAGATAATCTTTGGAAAAAAATAAGACTCCTCTCGCTCCACCTGATGCCTCTAAGGCCATTTAATACGAATCAACTGCGCTGCAGTCAAAACAACCAATCAGAACAAACAGAGTATCTGATGGAGCTTCAGTCACTGCTCCTGCACAGGCTCCTCTCCAATGCGTATGCGATAACTCAGCACATATAATGGAGGATAAACAACAACTGAACGACTAAGCAATGAGAAAACAACAATTTACATGAAAGATAAGTAAACAGAAGAAGAGCAATGAAGAAAAGCAAGTTAAAAAGAAAGAATTAGATCAAGTGACAATGTGGGGAGGGCTTCTGGAGGTGAGCTGGTGCGCAGGGAGCAGGAATGTATACTGGCTGTAATTTTCAGCACTTTTCCAGTTCATACTGTCTTAAATACAATTATCTGGTAAAGGGACTCTCTGCAAGCCGGTCTCATTAAAAAGTCATTTGTGAGGAAAAGAAACATCAACTCTGCAGGACTGTGAGTGGACTGTTTGTTTTTGTAGCTCAACAAGACCAAAAGAGTGGGGACTGGAAAAATCATCCAGTTGATGGCATCATGTCAGTTTTAGGAGAATAATTTAACAGATTGCTGGTGATAAATATTCTAAATCAGTTATTTGACGTTTTGTGTATTTGCAACTTGCCAGAAAATAGTCTGGCATATAACTCAAGTGTGGTAGCGACACTTTGGTATCTCTACAGATTAAACAAACATGATGCATGATTTGTTAATCTGTGAGATTTTGAGGTGCTGGAAAGAAATATTTTGTTTCCTTTGGATAGAGCGTGTTTCCCCACCAGTTTCATACTCACCATCAGACATGAGAATGGTGTTAGTCTCCTCTTCTAAATTTGTTTTTATTACAGACATAATTTGTATTTTTTGCTTATTTATAGTGTTAGCTGTAAAATGTAAAATGTTAAAAGCCTAAATGTTATCAAAAACATTTTTCATCTAAGCTCATTTTCCTGATGCAAAGCAGTGAACATAAGGTCATTTTTCTGACTTTCTTTGAGAGTCTCTCTCTAAATTTCACTCTATTCTATATGAACACATGCGAATAGTCTGGATTCTTTTCATCATTCCTGATTCCTGAACTCTTTTTGCCCATTTTTATGACTAAACCTCCACTGTTCCTTGTTCGGGTGTGCAGGATGTATTTAATCATGCATGCCAGCAAGAGTGATGATGATTTGGGCTGTCGAGCCAGCAGACCGCTGTCCTCTGCAGGTGTGTGTTTGATTCTGACATCAACAGCCCGACTATGACTCACCTACAGGAAGAAAAGCTACATGGCTGCCAGCACTGTTTGAAGCGGAGCCAAAGTAAAGCTGAGGCTGTGATCTCCCATTTTCAGCAGACCGCTGGGAGCGTTTGATTTCAAAAGCCTCCTCTTGTGTCTGATATAATTAGAGGGAGAACGTCCATTTAGCAGATTCATTTGGGTTATTAGTGGGATTAAGCCTTTAATTTGGCCCTATTTGGCTCAGGACGGCATTTCACTGGAGAACCTTGTATAAAAGGTAGCCAAAAAAACAATAACACTGATGCTGATGCTCTGTGGGCAGTGTACAGTACATGTTTCCAGACTGTATGCACTCAAGCATAACAGGTGTTTGTAATACTCGAAGGGTTTGTAATACATGAAGTAAAGAAATCAAAAATGTGTCCCTGACAAATTATTCTGAATAAAATCAGCACTTCACTGGATATACTTCATGTATCTCCCAGGTTTAGCTTCCAGTGTTTATACGATTTAAATGACGGTTAATCCTCACAACTACATCTCTGATAAATTTCAGTACAAATTCTATGCAGAGGATAAAAAAGAACTGAGGTGATTTGTCCTCACAACCTGAAGCACTGCATTTTTAGTTAGGGGAAATGGATTTATCTGCAAAAGTGTTTTATTCCAATATCCTGTTGAGGCTCAGTGTTAATGATGTATAAGGTCATTTTAAGTTATTCATGCCCTCCGTCGTCTCTCTGATTAGGAGCATGATTATGACAATGTGAAATGATTACTCAAACGCCGAGGGGAATTATTTGATTCTACTTCACAGCCCACAAGCTTTATAATGTAACTCTGCCGTTGGTTTGTCTTCAGAGAGCACACCTTTACGATGCAATTTATTACTTTTTTTTTTTTTTTTTTTTGAGTGTGACTTTTGGCAAATCAAAGCTTACCGTGCTGTTTGGCATATAAACTTAAAACAAGAAGATTCCTTTCAAATGTTTCAGATGCAGGAGAGTGGGTGAGTGTGTGTGAGTCTTCACATCCTGCAGGTTGTGTTTCAGTGTGTAGTTTGAGTTACCCTTCAGGAACTCTATTTTAAGTTTATGACTCTTAACACAAATGAGCTTTTTTTTACACCTTGCCTACATCATCAAGGACCTGAATAACTGTGATTGCACAATGAACACTAAATCCTCCATCTGTACAGCTCTTTATCCTCTCCTCCAGTCTGCCTTTAGGTGAACAATCAAACACACTTGCAACCAAATCTAATTTATTAGGTTAGAGAACATTTACATTGTACTGCAATCTGGGCTAGTTCTAATCTTTCTATTTAATGGATTTCAGAGCCATTTAAGTGTAATTTGGCAACAGTTTATCCCAGAGCTGGTGCTAAGATAAAATTCAAGTGGAAAGTCATTAATTTAACCTCATAGTCATAGTCAATGTCATCCAATATGCTGCAGTACAGAGCCAGAATAATACTGCATAATATACTGCTGTTTGAAAGGAATTGCTCAACATTTTGTGAGTATTTTAGTTTGCTTTGCTGCAGAGAGTTAGATAAGAGGGTTGGTACGGGTTAAATGTCTGTGCTACCAACAGCTGCAACTTAACAGAAAGTCTGGAAAAATGGCCTTG
Organism: Scortum barcoo; assembly: GCA_023238725.1. NCBI lineage: Eukaryota > Metazoa > Chordata > Actinopteri > Centrarchiformes > Terapontidae > Scortum > Scortum barcoo. The sequence goes on from CM041535.1 coordinate 3,793,285, forward strand.
CTCTGTCAAAAGATAAAAGAAACATCTTTTAGAAAAAACAGACCATGAAATGAACAATTCATAGATTTACATGGGGCTGTATGCAGGACTATTTTTTGGTAAGGTGGAGTGTATCCAGGCTAACCTTCCCCCCCGATTCCTTCTTTATACTAAGCTAACCGGCTGTACTTTTATGTTTTCTGAACAGATATAAGTGCTATTCTGCATATTTTCAAAAATATCAAAATATTCCTTCATTCATCAGTTTTTACACTACTTAAGTGAAAATATTTTTGCATACTTCTGAACAGTTTCACTGGCATCAGTTCAACTTGTTGTTTTCCATGCTAAGCAGTACTAATTAATCCCATAGCAAATAGGTGATGATATGAAATACAGAGGTGGAGGTGACTAATATATCTACCAGGGCCTGGGGTCAAGGCTCATCACAGTATCTTCTTCCCTTCATCCCTGTAGGTACATGGCTATCATCCACCCTCTGCAGCAGCGCATGTCATCCACAGAGACCAAGGTGGTGGTGGGTGTCATCTGGGTGCTGGCTCTGCTCCTGGCCTTCCCTCAGTACTACTACTCCACCACGGACCAGCTCCCCGGCCGGGTGGTGTGCTTCATTGACTGGCCTGAATACACCGTGTGTGACTTCAAAAAGATGTGAGTCTATTTGTGGAACGGTTATTCAAATAGTCAACAAGCGCCGTTAATTACTTTTGAATGGACAGCAAACGTGGGAGGCTGGTGTTTGTATTCAGTGTAAATGAGAGAGCATGGTGGAAAAGCACAGACACTTTTTGTGCTTTGTAGTGAATAAATTGAAGGCACATCATAGGGAATTTGTGTTCTTTCTCTGCTGAAAGGCCAGCGAATCAAGTTCGGCAGAAGAAAATAAATTTGACTGAAGCATTACTCCGTCATTCATTTTCCATTTGTTATTCTACTACTACTAAGATGAAGAAAGCATGTTTTTCAAAACACTTTCCCAAATGCTTTACACAGCAAAAGATGTTGAGACATAAAAACAGGACAGTTCTGAATGAATCAATCATTAGTTGTACTAGCACACAACAGATTTTGAAAAATCGGTTCTAAAAGCTATTTTAAAGAAAGAAACAGCATTTGCAGACAAGCTCAGTTTTTATGTTTTACTTTAGTGGAAAATATGTTGCTTATAGTAAACAGACCTTGGCCCATTCAGTTCCACATTTTCCTTGGTCTATTCAGTTCTTTGTAAATCAGTGCTCTTCAGATCAAAGCTGGGGACTGTAACACTTAGTTTGGCTTTTCACACTCATGTTAGCTCACTAACATATCCCCATGGCCTTTACTCTCACTTTTAGCAGGCTGCATAAAAAAAGCTTCAGTCTGACAATACTCCAATACTACGCAAACCTGAGTAAGACCAAAGCAGAATCTGATTTATGAAAACCCTAATGTGCACAGAGACCTGGATGCCCACCTGGCCTAGTTTAGCTGTTTATCAAACCACAACAGATTGAGGACGTGCCATCTGTCTGAGAGGAATGGCCCCGTGTTTATCTGACTATTGATTCCAACTTTACTAAAAGCCAGCCGTCACTTTGCAGTTTTTCCTTTATTTATAAATTTAAGAGCCTGAGTCACCCCCTAAAGTAGCCAAATGCAGAATGGATTTATATTGTTAGTCCCTTGAATTGCATCAGATTTAGGGCTGCACAGAATGCAAATTTCTAAACTTTATAGAAATTTGGGGGGGGGTTACTCCTGAGCAGGTCAAAGGGTCAGAGTCCAGTCTTCTACTGTGTATTCAATGGGTCATTTTATCCTTGAGTTTACAGCACTGTGTTCTGCTTTTATTTGATTTTGGTTATTTTCCTTCATGCATCAAAAACTGTATTTCAACTGTATTCATCAATTACATGCTCTTGAATGGTCCACTAGCTTAAAGCTGCCAGTACAGTACAATACTAAAGATATGTTTTTAGGTATTTTCTTTGACTCAAGAGGGTGGACTTGTGAGAAAGAATCCAGTCATCACAAATCTTCAAAAATCTCCCTAGCAGAAATAGTAGTAGTAGTAGAAATATAAATACTCTCCTTTGAATAATATTTGGCGTCTGATACTGTTTATTGACACAAAGAAGTGACTTATTTAGAATTCTTAAAATCATATTTACGCCTCTTCGCTCATTGAAAGCCTAGAGTCTGTCAGCATGGAGCTATTGGTCCTTAAATTCTGGACTCAAGATGTTTCCTACTTAACAGTCATGGGTTTCACGTTTCCATTTCGCATAGTAACATACTGGACCATGACTCCAAACTAGTCGTGATGTCACAAAGTCCTTACCCTTTGCTCAGGTGAGAAAGAAACGTTTTCCTCCTTCAGCAGATAAATGTGAAAACAACCTTGTAGTGTCAAACTCTACACATTAATCATTCTGCACAGTGAAGCTCAAACATGCAGGTGAAGAAACAACTGGCAAAACACATTTTTGGGTGGAGGAGGACTTTAAAGGTGCAGTCAGCAATTCTAATCTAATACACTCCTTGTCAAATTCAGTGAATATTTCCTCACGGCCCACTAGCTGTCCATTGTGTGTACACTCAGACAAATCAGGTGTTCATACACAGCCCTGCCACACAACACTCTTCCAGTCCATCAGCAATATTTGTGCTTGCGTTAAGGAATGAGAGAGATGGTAAATCTGGCATATGCTAACATGCTGAACATAAGCACTTTGTCAATAGGGAGAGATGGCCAAGAAACAAAAGCTATGATACGGCAAGGGTGAAAAGCAGCATTAACATGGGTGAGGATTTCAAACGGTGGAGAGAGCTAAGAAAGTTGTTCGGCATGAAGTAGACAAGACATAGTTTTGATACATTTCACAGAACTGGTACAATAGTTCAGTTGGCGCTGATGTCCTCTGCCTCTGCCAGCTACTCGCCCTTGTCTATGTCCTTGCCCATGTGGGAATGGAGCCATACCATGATTGTAATAAAATATAAGTAACATCAGAGGTATTGCATTTGTTTGGCTGTTGAGTTCAAATATCAACAATCTCCCTCCAGAATCGTGGACTCCACCTTCAAGGAAAACAACATTTGGACAGACATTAGTAATATTTTTCCCATGGACTGGCTCCAGCACTCCTTGCATATAATTTTAAACTCTGTGAGTGCCATGGAGGTTTGGCAGGAAGCTCAGCATGCAGCATTTGAATGACAGTGTTACAGCAGGTTAAATAAGGTTGAAACAAGCACTAAGAATATAGTCACCCTTCCTCCAGATATCATCTTACTTTGGACTACTAAAATAGAACCAGAGTCCTTCCGTATCATACTTGTGACTGAAGATTAATGTGAATCATTTAACACTATATGTATGCATTGCTTGTGCAGATGAAATAGCTAAAGCTGTCATTGCTGCAAAAGCACAACAATTTCATCTCTTCTCACCACATGATCTACGATCAAAGAGAAGCCAGGGAATGGTATTGTTGAGCAAATGCTGGTGTTAGTCCCCCCATGTGCTTTGCTATGCTTGACAAACTTCTGAAGAAAAACAGCATATATGCAGCATGGCAGCAGGTGATTTATTCACACTTTGTGTCACCCCAGTAATCTCCGATGTCTTCCATTTGTCTTTTTGTAATCCCACCGCCATAACAGGCAGACACATACATGAAGGCACAAACACAAGTATACTTCCACTAATGCACACACAATACTAGTTCAGCGAACACAGAAAAACACCCACGCAATGACGCACATATGCAGGCACTCAGACACACAGCAACACAGCCCTGATCACAGCTCTGCTGATGGCAACCTCTCAGCTCATCAGCAACAGTGTTTACTCTGCTCTGCTGCCAGCCTGCTATTGCCTTCCCCTTCTACTGACTCTGTCACATTTCTCCATGGAAATATAGTTTGTTATGAACAGCGCAATGGCAATTTCATTGTTCATGATGGGATGCCTGCTGCCTTATTACTTTTTTAATGAAGCTGTAATCAGTGACACATAAGAGCCGAGTGAGAACAGCACTCATTCAGCTCAGCTGCTGAAGCTGTAAATGACACATCTGATTAAGGCTGACCCCAGGTCAGATCCCACATGCTTTTCTTTCTGGGCATTGTCCTGCTGCCATCGTCACAGTCACCACCCTGTCTGATGGCCTGTCTGCTGTCTCCGCAGTCAGTGGGAATTAGTAAGTAAAGTCTCATAGGAGAGCATTGATAGATGTGACTGCACGCTTTCTTAGGTAACCGCTGTACACCACCACACAAAACACACCCCTATAACACAGAGAGACATACACAATTTTACACAGTGAGCAGAAGTTTAGAAAACCTCCTATTTACATTTGAACATTGTCTCTAACTGGAGTCTGCAACGGTAACTTAATTTTTACTTTTGCTTTGCATGTAAACTGTTGATGTAATAAACTTTGAAAATTGCATAATCATAGGTGCCATGGGCTTCCTGAAGACAAGTAGCTCCAGACAAAGTATTAAACTAAGTGCATTTACTAAAATACTGTACTTAAATCTTTGTTTGTCCAGCCATAGTAAGTGTTTACTCACAACACCAGCAGAGACCAGAAAATGAATATTTTCATTTTATGAGACTTTATAGTTTTTCTCTGCATTTCAGAGGCAAAATATTATACATTTTACTCCACTACATTTATTTCAGCTATGTTAATAGTAAAATTTTACATGACGACCATCTTGTAATAGATCAAGTCCTTTTGGTAAAAACTATGCTTGCATGTTATTGTGCATACATGATAATATAATATGATATACAATTTTCAATGCTCTGAATGCTTTTACTAACAATTGATTATTTTTATACTGTTTTACTCAAGATCTTGATAGTTATTCCACCACCAGTATGATTTTCAAATGTAGGTTACCGTAAAGGGTAACTGCTGTCTAGGACGAACCAGATTTGTTTAAAGAAACAGAACTGGACACTTCAAATGGGAAAAGGTTATCTGTCCAGCAGCACAAAGGTAGAGTCAGGCTGTGGCTTAAACCATCAGATACTGGGCCCATCGTTCAAGGTAATAGCAGCACAGCTGAGGAGGTGTTAATGGTTTCGGTGGCATCCCACTATGTCCATTACTTCCTAGATCAACACGTTGATGCCAGAGGAGACCTTAAAATGAGACCAGACCAGGATCTTCCATCATGTTGAAAATTAACAGAACGTACTCACTTTGGAGAATCATCCTCATCTTTTTATCCTTAAGAGAATATTTGCTTCTCATAAGAAAATAAATTGCTCACACACACATACACACATATTAGACACACATTTACATTATTAGACAAGCTCAGACACACACTTAGAAAATCACAAGGTAAGCACACTTTGTCCTCTGTGATCTCTCTCCCCTAAATTGGACTTTGCACGACATGAACCTGAGATCAGTGCCAGTAAGGCAGTGAGGACCGAGGCGTCCTGTTACCCCCAGCATTCTTTTGCCTCTGCTGGCAGGCAAAGTCAAAAGAACAGCTGCCCTTCCTCCCAGCACACACAGTCATTAATTATGCATGCTGATACAAACACTCACATATTTAAAGCAGGCGCATGCACAATTTAATTATGCATACAAACATGCATTTTTTTCACATAACCTGCTCTAATGTCCATGTACTGTAGAATAGATGTTGAATTAATCCATTTTATAATATGACATTGAACTGGGGATGAGCTCAGCCACTCCTTATTTGCCACGCATTAAATATTTGCCCGGCATGTTTGCACACTCACACGCATACCAACACCAAGAAATAAAGAAATTCGAAGCACACTTGTCCGTTGGTGGAGAGAAGAAGCAGCCGCCCCAGAAATTAAAACAATATAAGTTACTGTGTATAATTTGTCACTGCGTCTTTGGCCTCTGTTGAGTGAGGTTTTATTGATTCAGCTTGCATGACAGCAAGGTGACATAGTACAGCTTCTATTCCCTAAGGCGTCATCCATCAGTGGGAGCTAAGGGTCTGCCGGGGCTCTCTGGGGAGATGGGCTCTGTCAGTGAGTCCCTCTGCTCTTACAAGGTAATACTTCAGCTGCAGTTGGTTCATGAAGAAACTTTGAAATATGTGTGCCCAGAACTTGTTTGAAGTGTAGCAGATCTACTGCATTATATTGTCTGGACCAAGACCCACTCAAGTACACTTTTTATGCATTACTGCAGTTTATTTACTGTTTTTTTACTTGATTTTTTAAATTCAATTTTTACTTCAGTCGTTTTTATCATAAGTATTGATTGACATTTAAAGTCACGTTTGTTCCAGAGCAAACAGAAGAGCCACATGAAAAAGTCATGATAAGCCTTATGGAACAGAAGAAAGGAGCTAAATCAGTCGCTGTTGTGTCTACCGCTGCAGGAGGGCAGAGCTCCAGAGGCGACGCTGCATTCAGACAGCATTCAGCTGTTCAGTGTACTCGTTCACTGGCTGAGTGTCAGTGCAGTGTTGGGGGTGCAGTCACACCTTGGTGGGGGGAACAGTTAGATAGTTAAAAAAGCTTGCATCCCCTATAACTAATCATGTACCACCCAGCACGTAGTTAAAGCAGAAGAAGCTAACCTATTTAAAAATGACTTTTAATCATATTTGCTAAAATTGTCTCTATGTCCTGACAGTAGTACATAAGACAGACAATCTGTGATAAAATAATAATCCACAGTACCTGATAAAATCAATAATCCAGTCAAAACAACCAATCAGAACAGAGTATCTGATGGAGCTTCAACTCACTGCTCCTGCACAGGCTCTTCTCCATCGCACATGAGCTAACTTAGAGTGGATGATGGGTAAACATGAACTCGTTCAAATTTTCAAAATAATAGTACTTAATGGCGATTTACGTGACCCAAATCAAACCCAACCACAATGTTGTGTGACCAACAGGTGCATGCTGGGTCTGGCTAACATGTTGGAACTTCCTTCAGTGAGATGTGTGACGTTCTGCTGTTTGAGAGGCTGAGTGAACATGACGCTATTGTCTGCTATGCTTATTTTTCATTCTGCTGTTGATTCTTACAAAAGTGTGAGGATTTTTCATTTATGTGGATTAATAATGCTTGTTGCACCCACTGCAGTGTCCAAAGACCTTTTATTTACTTTCAGTCATTTTTTGTTTCATTGTCTCAGTTTCGGATGGACGAGGGGGAGTGGTGTGGGCAGGCTGAGGTTACACGAGCAGCTGTGGGCTGATCCTGAGACACAGAGGAAACCACACACACACACAGTGAGACTTTCTTTCTGACAGGAAGCTTTGGGACCTATAAAATAAAGTGATACCAAATTGCTTCAAACTCAACAAACTACTACAGAAAAATAATTACAAAAATAATGATCATAATCAACAGGTTCTATATAATAGTATGTAATAGTGTCAAATTTACTATTCTGGGTACTCTAAGTTCTGTTGATAATACACAATTGTAGACTTTTAATGGAGCATTTTTAGCGTAGTGTTGCTGCTCTTGCTTAAATACAGAATGAGGATACTTGCTGAATACTTGTCCACAGATTTATATGCAGTATATGTTCAGTATATGAATAATAAATACTAAAAACTGTTGTCAGTGGGATAATTTTAGTAAATATTTATTATATTATTTATTATTAAAGGAAATGTTCTTTATTTATGCTTCAATCTCTGTTTTGAAGCCATTTCCCTTTTACTATAGAGCATGTTTGGATATTTAGAGTGCAGCGTTTCATTTCATTTAGACATGAATCTGAGTGCTGTTCTACAAACAAGATGATCAGATAAAGCAGGTTTATCTCAGTAATACAGGCCTTGTTTTGGGGACTTTAGTTTCCTCCAACCATGATCCAATTAAAACTCCCTGTTTGGGGTAAGGTTCACAGTATTTTCTTTAAGGTACCCTGTGGAGATATCTTGTAAACAAGCAAAGTTTCTGTGTACAGAACTTTTTTCACTAAAACAAATTGTGTGTAAGCTTGAGGCCTGCCTCTGCCTCTCCCTGCATGGTTTACATCCATGGTTTGAGCTCACAGTCTTCTTCCTTCTTGTCTCTGCTGTCACATTGCTACATTTTCTTGGCATGTAAGTGCCACCAAATGTCAATCAGTCGAACAGTGTTAAACCAGCAGCAGGGACGTGTATTGTTCAAGTTCTTTATTTTGTGAATTTGCACAACAGTTTCCGAGAAGCAGTTGGCAATGAAATTCAAAGTGAAAAAGAAAGTGACTAAGAAAGAGACTCAAAGTCATAGAATAGTGCAGAAGTTAAAATAGAGGAATGCAATACAAAAAGTATATTAAAGACATAGACAGGTAGTATAAACATGTAGTTAATAATAAGTAAAAGTGGTGTACAGTGTGTGTTGTTGGGTGTTGCTGTCCTCAGTCCTATACAACTTGATAAACTCTGACTATAGCACAGTGTCAGAAAGCTCCAGTGTGTGTGTATGTGTGTGCTTACTGCCAAGACAAGAAATAAATGTTGTTTATTAACTGTAAATAATAGGCAACAAACATAATTTAAAATATAAAAAAAAAAAAAAATCAACTCTGTAGCCATAAGATAATCAGTAAACGTGTTACAGTCTAATGAGACCATTTTTTCCCCACAATACAAACATCAGTATAACTACCATGTCGGAGGCTGAGCACCTTTAGCCTCTGATCTTCAGCTTTACTAATGTGTGCTAATTCTACATGAAATGTTTATCAAACATCTTTTGCACATTTCTCCAACAGAATGAGTATTCTCATAAGTGAAAGAGATTTTTAAGTCAAGGACCCTTTTCAAAATAGAGAATGAAGTGGGACCCCTTTATGTCTGTCCATGTCTGTAGAACTTTTCACGGACCCCCTGGCCGAGCGTCAAAGGGCCCTCTTTCATACTCAGTGGTCTAATAATCCCTTTAGGCCCCAGCCGAAGCCCAGCACTGAAACTGCTGCCAAAATACTGAACCAGTAGCACCCAGAAAACTGAAATATATATTAGCATATTCAGATTCTGGTTTTAAGAGGCTTCCCATGGACAGTAGCTGGTGGTGTTTTTGTGAGCAGCAGCATCACAGTAAATATCTTTACACACATCAAGAAATGTTGGCACAGAGACGTTTTCATCACGTAAACTGGTCAACAGTGTGTTCAGACACAGTTTGTTTTCTGCAGCTGAAATACACACAGCAACGCCAAACACCAGATAAAACTAGAATTGTGAAAAATATCAAACAATTTTATGAAGCCACTGTGAGGTCTGGGAGTCACAGTGACAGTGTTGAAGCCTGACCAACATTTGTTTCATCTGTCCGGATCCCAAATCATTAATGACATGATTACTTTTGTTCTGAATATATTTGATATAACAAGAAGGCGATTTTCAATGACTTCTACACGCCTTGTGCTTGTGGGTTTATTAAAGGTAAAGGGGTGTGTGAAGGCAGAAGGCAGCAACCTTTGAATTTAAATAGACACTTCAATTACTGGGAGTCAGTAGTCAGTTTTAATATAAAAAGTGACAATTCAGATATACAGTAATAATTGAATGTTGGCTTATTTAATAACACCCATTTATCCTTAACTGGTAAGAAGAGAATCATCAACCATCAATATGAAAATAAACTATACAGTGCCAACAAAAAGCATTCACCCTCTTGAGTTTTTATATGTTATTGTCAAGCAATGCTTCAAAGTCAAAGTGAGAAGTCTCCACTGCAGGACACAGCTGTGTTTAAGTTATATCTGTGTCGCCCAAGTTGCAGCTTTCTCTCAGACTGCATCAGGGTTTTCTCCAAGACTTCTCTATATTTTGCTGCATTCATTTTACCTTCAAGCTTCACCATTTATGATAATGTGCAATATTTCCTTACAGGATGGCTGTAAAAGATTTAGCTATTTTCATTTTGGCCGTAGCTTTCCTCCGTGCAGTAGCCTTGGTAAGAGCTCCAGTTTTCTTCAATGTGTCCTCGGTTTCTGAGGATGTTCTTTCTATTTCTCAGTGTCTCATTCGAGTGTACTCCAAGGCATGCTCAGTAAATGTTTGAAAATATATTGTATCCAGACCCTGACCTTCTTTTAATCACCTTTTGCAAAGTTGCTTGGAGCATTCACTTGATTCCTATCACTCCTGACCTCCTTTAAACTTTAATAATGTACCTTCAAATGTACACAGTTCTACAATGATCCGGTTAAACCAGTGATGAGTTAGGTTTGTTCCATAAAGGGGGTGTATAGTTTTGTGAACCTACATATTTTGCATTTTATATTTGTTATTAATTTAATGACTTTTTAGAGATCTATTTCAAAATTAAAATGTTTCTTTCTACAGAGATCAGTTTCACAAAGCAAACAATAAATACTGTTAAACTATAAAACATGAAAACTTGAAAGAGGAAAGGAGAATCCTTTTTATTTTGTTTTTATTATAATACAGAAGCTTTGCAGTCTCTCTAAAAGACCTTTCACCAATGACATAATGAGTTTTGTTTATTTCAACAGCCACACCTCAGAGGTAATCAGTTGCTTTCTAAAAGCTCATGATAATCACTAAATTAATCTATCAAACATGGTTGCTAGCTCTCTGGTGTTAGGAGAGTTGTCTGATACAGAAGCTTTGCATGTGTGGAGTCTCTCTGACCTTTCACCAATGACCCTATACCCAATACTTTTACTCACATATTTTGGCTGATGGATTCTTTCTGTTATGGCACCATTGTTTATTTCAACAGCGCTGAGCCAAAGGTTGGGCCACCATCTGTATTTCAGAAGTGGGGAAAAGAAGACAATTTAAATCCTATCAAATGCTGTGCCCAGAATGGCGGAACCTAATCTGATGCTGGATCTAGTACCAACCATCTTACCGCCCACAAAGCCACTTTAATCAGGCAAATCAGGATAATCACTAATGGGCGGTCCCCAGCTCAGCCGACACGTGCTGGTGAAGAGAGCTCGGGCTCGACCCTGCCGATGTTAATCCATCAACACTCTGCAGGATTCTGAGAGACTCATGGCCGACTTGGGGACTGGCCTCTCTGGGTGATTTACACTTCATGATTCACTGTCTGGAGGAGTTAGGAGGAAAGAGCACTTCAGAGAGAGTGCATATGTCATTTGGATGGACACAAGCCCTCTGTCATAAGTGTGCAGTCTCGAGGCTGGAGACGGTGAGTTGGACCATCTGGTGTTAGGAGAGTTGGTCAACCGAACTGGAGACAGTCAGGATTGGTGGTCTTTGACCTGCATGCTGGACTCACTCCTGTAAAGTCTCGGTCCCTGTGTCGAGGAGCCCGGAGGTCACAGGAGGACTATCGGTCGGCCTCAGAGAGTCTTTGGTCGATGTGGCCGTCCATGGGGGGAAGTTGGTCAACCCCACCGACTTAAGCCTTCCTCATGACCAGCGCTGAAACACTGTGGGAAGCTGTGGACCTCCGTGTCTCTCTGACCTCAGTGAGGGAACTGACCCTATACCCAATACTTTTACTCACAGCCTGATCCCATCGTGACATGGCTGACTTTTTAAAGGAAATAGAGTCGGTCTGCTCCTGGAAAAAATAAGAGAGAGAAATAACACAAATGGTTTAGCAGGCAGAAAGCCAAGTATGGAAATTTGGGGCTGATTGCTTCTCTTCTGCTTCTTTTAACATGTCGCAGTTTGGAGAGTCCTCATATTCTTTCAGCTGAGCTTCACAGAGCCCTCCATTCTCCTTGGATGCCCCTGGGCGAACAGTCTGGCTCCGTTGTGTAAGTTAGGTCTGGGCCTCCGCTCAGACCGGGAGCGGTCCCGGACAATGCGGATGAAAATGGATGGATGGATGGATCTTAGGTAATGCTGATGAATTACAAATGCTGACTACCTGCTGTCTTTTATATTAAGCCTCTTTCCACTCTATCATTTTGTTTTCATGTAAGGGAACTAGCAAGCTGTTACAGCCAATTCCACACCTCTTTGACAACAAAACCAACAAAGGATGCCAGAGACAACAAATTTAATCTGTTTACGTCTACAATCCCAAACATTTTTACATGTATTCAGCAAATTACAGATGTGACACATGGCATGTTGTCTATCCTGTTCAATCTGAGCTCCTGAGGAACGCACTCAAACACACCTGCACTAGACACACACATAGACAACAGGATTTACTCAAGAGTTTACCTGTAAGCTCATTACTCCTATGGGCACGTGTGTGCATACAAATCACATTTCTGCAAGTAATTGGATTGCGGCAGTTTCCATTTTGAATTGATTTTCCTCAGCCTCGTGGTAAATGCTCACCGCAGCCTGTGTGACCGGCTCCAGCCTACATTGGCTTTAGTTAACACTTTAAATAGCATTTTATTCCACCAGTGTGGCAGAGTGCTTAACTTCTTGGTTTAATTAAAGACAAGATTTGATTTTATTGCATTCCTCTTCTCCACTTATGTGAAAAGAGGGGGTATAACTAATAAGAGCACAGGTATCACTAATAACATTAGCGATGGCTCGTGAGCTGTGCCAGGGAGTCGACACGCACAATCATGATTCTAGCTGAGTTCCAACTATATTACCAAGAATACAAAAAAAGTAAATGTATATGTTAAAAAAATGCTATATGCTTTTTTAGGTTTGATGTCCAACACTGTTCAACAATGAAATCCACAAAAGGAAAGGAGATGCTGCCCACAGCTGTAAATCATTAAAACAAAAGATATGGATTAAAAACATGTTTTTAAAAGTTTTAACAGGCAGTAAAGCTACAGTTTTTGTTTCTGCATATATCACATCGTTTTCAAATTGAACTTTCTAATAGCAAAAAGTCTAAATGTCACACAAACCTTTAAAAAATATATCAAAAACTCAAAAATTTCCTTTTAGACTCACAGATGTTTTCTGTTTCCCTGATGAGGCCTCTCGTCATCTCTTACTCTCCTGTTAGTTTTGTTGCACCATCAGTAAGTGGTGACACTTTCTCTTTTTGTTAATCAGAAGGCTATTAGTGTTAGTTATCTCTCTCTCCTCTCATTACCACAGGTGTATCACCTAAGCTGAACAGTTTACTTCTGAAATAAGTGAAAGACAGTGAAAAACTTTATTTTTTAATCAAGCTGGACTCATCTGTAACCATGTTGCGATGCTGTCCCTACATGTATACACGTTCATGTAGTGATAGCAGTACACTGCTAAACATAAAGGGCTCTATTTTTATGGAGGTGCAGCGACCAGTGCGAGCAGCAGTCTGACCATTTGGTATTTTACTGACCTTGACATTCACTTTGCCCATCTGTGTGGTATGTTGGTGTCTAGAGCGGATGGTTTATTCAGATGAAGTAGCAACAAAGCAAGTTTTGTATTTTGGTGGACAATGCATCTTCGACTTTGCCCTGAAAATAGACGTCTCAGGACAATTACTACTACTACTTTGATGATTTCATCAAGAGCACACTTAATGCAAAAAATTTGCGACTGTTTTTGCGAGAAGTGCAAAATGATGGTAATTCAGGAATGCCGGTCTGCAGTGATCTATAAAGGAAATTATTCTTACAGTATCTGTTGTCGACAGCTGCTTTACACTGGATAAAAAGCTTCTCTGTCATATCATTAAATCCCTGCAGCCATCTGAAGGCAGCAGGACAGAGACGTGTGATAAATCTGCAGCCTCTGATTTGAGAAGTGTAACTTTACTTCTTAGATTGTATATAAAGATACGGTTTACCTTCATTAAATGACATACAACAACAACTGCTAAAAAAAAAACTTAAAAACAACTAAGTTCACACACTCGAATCACATACTAATATACTATTCATACTAAATATGACAGTATTTTGAGTACATAGTGCATTCTGATCGAACTGTACAATGATTTTTAGTATGCGGGAAATGCCTGGATATAAAATCAATTTGCAAGAATTTCTAAGTATGTTACGTGAGCTTACACTACATCTCAACCACCGCAATATGAGGTACAGTCAAGAGGAAAAGCATGGTACTGTAGAAAAAATGTTAAACACTAATAGTATTAATTTGCCTGGAAATAATAGTGGAAATATTACATTGACTTACATTTTATTCAACAATTCGCTAATCTTGTGAATCATGTTCTCCTTTCCAGTATTTTTGCAGCTTTTTAAGTTTGTTAAGTTAAGTTAATGGTGCTGTATCACGCAAGACAGGCTGTAGTCATTTAGCAAGCTTGTCAGCTTGGTCAGTAACGGGACAAAAGACATATTTGTATTTGTAGCATTCAATCCTGTCTCCTACAGGACAGTATCAACAAACTGTGTCTTCTTTGTAAAGCATTTTATATTGCAGTAGAGGAGGGTTAAATATGAGTGGGTGGTGCAACAAGGTGAATGAGCTATCTACTTTATGTAGACTCACTTAGCTCTCAACTGGTATTAAGTGATATTAATAGTTTGATATTAATATTAATTATTTAGGCCCCCCTGAATTTAGCCATTTTCAATGAAATGGCTAAATGAATGATGAAAATGTAAATGATGCTGAGAAAAGTCTTTATTCAAGTCCAAAACAGTGTTCCTAGATTGTACACTTCCACTGATGGCCAATTCAGAGCCTCAGCTACCAAAGACAAACACAGCAAAATTCAAACAGTGTCAGATAAGGGACCAAATTTAGAATATATAAATATATATATAAACTGATGCATAATACATTAGGTGGCATTTGGTCAAAACTTTGTAAGCCTCGTTTTGCATATGCACAAACAAAACAAAGACGTTTGTTGGACTTGGTTGGCAAAGATCTACGGGCAACACGTGTTTGTTGATTAGCTGGAAACAAAAGAGCAGATGGATGATGGGAGCTGATGATGTGCTTCTGCTCTTGTGTGCTTTTTTTCTATTTATACTGTATCACATTGATTATTGCGAAATCTGACAGGCTTCAAAATGATATCATACAGTCTGACACAGACTGAGACCAAGATTTGGTTTGACCCCTCTCACACAGTGTGACATGAAATAAACTTTTACAATCATTGTTTAACAGTCAAAAGGCGCCTTAGGCCTTTAGAGCAGGACAGTTTACACCTTTGTCATTCTTATTAGTACATGAAGTGCGTAACGGTAACATTATGTTATATTTCTGCCCAATCACAACATGAGCACAGGTCTGACCAGCAGGACATTGAAAGCACCTGTGGGGGTCAAGATCAGGCAAGTCTGCAGTGTGTTGCTTTCTTCACTCTCCTGTAGAGACTTAAGTGTAAATTGAACTCTGGTTTGGACTGGACACTGTAAGCCAAGTCTTCAAAAATCTATAACATTAATGACTAATTCTCGTACAAGACATCTCTCTGACAAAAAGTCCAGACTGATAAGCACTTAAGAGTACGTTCAATAGAGTCCATTGGTTTTCTTTATTTTACATCCTCTTAATGTTGAGACAGTTCAATAGTAATTATTGGATTTGGATGAAAGTGCTGAGAAGAAAAGACTGAGTCAAGTGCAAGCATACTTAAAAAAGAAAAGATCTATAAATACCCCTGTCCCACAGAGAGGGCTCAAGAGGCATATTTATTGTTTAATTTTCTCTGACAATTAGACCCACGGTTTTATTTGGTCACACTGTGTCTATTTTAACCCCTATAATCCAAAAATATTGTCGACAGGCTGCTTCATATCGGCCCTCCTTCCATTACTCTAATTTTAGCTTTTGCTTTCACCCCCAGTGAAGGATGAATTTAGATGTGTGTTGCTCATTTTGGCAGACTAGTGTCAATCTGTAGCTCAGGTTTTAACTGCAGATGAGATCCCCTCAGGCTGAAGATTAAACCTGACGGAACTCTCAAGGCACTGATATGAGCTGTAACACACCATCTTAGCAGTGTTTGTGTGTGTGTCTCTGTGTGTGGTCATTTTTACCCTGATGAAAGCTCCCGTGCACCCCGGCATTCAGTGGGTTTAACATAATTGCAGTTAATTGCCAAGGAAATGGTCTTTGAGGCTCATCTGCACGTAGGGGGGAAACAGATTGCCCCTCTGTGGATGCTGGAGTCAGAGGGTCGTCCCTCTCTGAACACTATTAAACTCGTTACACACACTAGCTCTACACAGCTCAGAGCGCCAAAATGCAATTTGCCACATTTTAATGGACATTAATGCACACACACATGCACACACACATATATACAGAGCACAACTCAAATGAACTGATATACTTCAAATTAACCGACACACACTTAACAGGGAATTAACAGGATCAATCTCTGTGTCTGTGGCAGATTAGCAGATAATTAACTAAATACTGACACTGTCATATTTAATCATCTCATAAAGGATCGAAATTCATGGGACAGTTAATGGAGCAGAGGTCTGACTTCAACCCTTCACATCTCAAATCTTGTTATGAAGCAGAAATACTTCTCAGTCCTCTGGCAAACTGGTTAATAATGACTGATTCAGCTCTCGACGTCAATGAGTAACTTTTTTATTCTATTACGTGCTGCATCACTGCTTCAGAGTTATGGGGCATTTGCAGGCCGCAAAATAGATTCACAGGCCTGCTGTTACCAGGAAATGCTCTCTGCCAGTGAAATGGCCTTAGATTCATCATTTAAGTGTATGTTGGGGCTGAACTGAGGACAATGTTTAAATCTGGTATTCACCACATTACCATACTTTTACTTAAAGCTGTTATAGGCGATGAGTGGAAGAACTGTGAGTAATGTTAAAGTGTGACAAACCTACAGAGAATCATCTCCTGCCTCTGCGGTACCTCACTCAGCTCTTCAGAGCGCTTCTTGTTGCTAATTATTTTAGATTTGCAGTCTGCAACTGAACCGTTTCGGTTGATCCTCACCGCTCTCATCAGCAACATTTCTAGACGCTGTTTTCAGCTCTGATAAGCCCACTTCACACCACCTGCCAGCAGACAGACAATGTTAGTGACTAGCTGGTGCACATAGTGAAGGATGTAGCAGCCACAGCCAGATATTTCTGTCAGGAGTCGGTAAAGCTCAAAGGAAACTGAATATTGGACTTTAATTCATAAGACAAGTGAAAACACAACTCTAAATAAAAGCTAAAACTGGTAAGTGTGTGCTGGATGTGTTAGAAGGTAACTGTCTGCTAACATGTTCACAACATCAGCTTAATAATAAAATGATAATCTGTCAGTGTTAGACTTAGAGCTTGTTGTGATGCCTCATAAAATAAAGCACAAAGCATCATTTTACCTCCTTGTCTCCTTCAGTTGATATGTTGTATGAAGCACTTAATTGCTCTTCCATAATCAAACTTCTTCTCTGGTACAAGGCATTTAACAAGGCTCCTGGTGGCTGGCTAACCAATCAATTTCAATCTGCTATTGATACCTGTAATTCATGTAGTAAATGTTCGTTTTAACACTTGATTACACCGAGCTGATCAGGAATAGTTATGATCTTAGCTCATACCTCAGATAAATTGTGTGTACATACATGTATACATCTATGTAAATGCTGTATATGGCAGATTTTCTATTCAAGCATCATTTTTGGATAATATTAACTGTAACTGAACAGTCATTTCTTTTTTTAATCTGAAAAACCTGCAGAGTAGGTGGAAGTAGTTTTTCCTCCCGCTGTGCTGTAAACAACAGATGGGTCATGGTGAACACACTGTAAATGTTTTGTTATCTCAAATGACAACATTCAAGCTTCTTTTTTGGTCAGGAAATGAATCATTAGAAGATCATTAGCAAGTGGATGTGTTGAGTTTGAGCATTTATTGGCACCTGTCATTTTGTCAGAGTCTACACGTGGGTGCTGGCTGCATGTGGTAAATACAGACTGTTTTGAAGTCCTTATTTACAGACCACAAATTAAAGGAAAAATTTCAAATGGCTAATTTATTAATAAATTGTGCCTGAAAATCTGACACAAGAGTCTCCATGGCACTTTATAACCTAAGAATCTGTGGAGACTAAATGTAAAAGTAAACCAGAATAAATTAGACAAATTAGAGCAAGCTTTGGACATCAGACTACACACAGATGAGCTCAACATGTGTGCCAACAATATGCCACTGTAGAGCAAGTGTGTACTGTGATATATATGTTAACTACTGTGTTATAGTTGTTTCCATTACTATATATATACTTACTGCAAAGAGCATCTAACGCTAGCTATATTGCAGAGAGGTTAGCTTATATAATATAAAAATGATAATGATAAATACAATTAATACATTTTGTTTAATATATTTGATAATATATAATTAATATATATTTCTTGTTATTGTAGATATCTCCTGATTTGATGTCATGCCACAAATTAACCTCACATACAGTGTTGATAATATGAGGTGCGATACATCCCACTGTGAAAATGAGAATGAGGGAGTGAGATAAACCACACCTGGCCCAGCAGCTGCACAGGTGCTGGTGGTTTAAAAGCAGCAGCACAAAGCATATGACAACCTGCCCTGATGATCAAAAATGAATTGCTCCACAAAGAATTTATATCCATTGTCCAACTTTGACTTGTTCTTGTGAAATTTGTCAACCGGAGAGAGCTGTGATTGGGAATTTTGGCAGAGAACAGAGAAACAGGCAGAAAACACGTTGCTCAGAGTCCTTGGTCGCAGTAGTAGCAGTGACAAAAGAGTGTAGCACCACAACTGAAAGTTACTTACTGTCTCTGTTGTCATATTGTGATATATGTCATTACCATGGCTGTGAGTATTTGATATGGACGTGGCCATAATTTAGGCCGACTTTTAGTGAGGAGTTATTAAAGTCCCTCAGGGAGAGTCAGCTACTAAATAAAAGGCAAAGCATTTTGAAATCTAGTGCCCTAAATAACTTTATTCTAATTTAGGTTCATGTGTGAGAAAACGTTCACACACACCTTTCGTCATCCATCCTTCCCTCTCACCTCTGACTCTATATCAGCACACAATTTTCTTATTAATTAAATTGGTCTGTCCTTGTCCGTCAGCCCTGTGACTGACGCAAGGCGTCCAGTCCAGGGTGTACCCCACCTCTCGCCCAAGATAGCTGAGACAGGCTCCAGCACCCCTGCATGACCCTGTGGTCAGGATAAGCAGGTATAGAAGATGAATGAATGAATTAACTG
Organism: Scortum barcoo; assembly: GCA_023238725.1. Lineage (NCBI taxonomy): Eukaryota > Metazoa > Chordata > Actinopteri > Centrarchiformes > Terapontidae > Scortum > Scortum barcoo. The sequence goes on from CM041535.1 coordinate 3,812,322, forward strand.
ATTTCAATTTTGTCGGAGTAGAAAAAATTGTTTGTAACACCCTGCACACCTACAGTTTACTCACACAAGTGTTTTTACTCACCCTTCTTTTGGTTTTGTTGGACATATTTGGACATGACAACCCGTCACCCTATTATCATTTGTAATAGTACATTGAGCCGGGTGACATCATGTAATTTCCTGCGCAGCTCCACCTGACTAGATATCTAATCAGCCAAAGTAATTGAAAACAGCTGCGTGGGTGTGCAGAGCCTTTAAGAGCATGTAAATGCAGGTAAAGAAATGTCTTACTTGGGCACGTAAAAACTGTTATGACCATATTGGTGTGCTATTCTGTTAATCTGTCTCTTTCATCAATGACAGTATTATGGCATGATGTGCAACAGGTGCGTGTGTGTATGTGTGTGTGTATGCATGCATGTGTGCGAGTGAGTGCGAATGCTTGCAAACAAGTGTGTGCCATCCCACTCAGTCACCATTCATTCAGACTAGCCACACTTATTTTTCAGCATCTACCACGCTGGTGGCTTTTATAATGGAGTTTGTTGGTTTGTGCTGCAGTTTCTGCTAATCTGGTTTTCTTCTGTTTATTTCAGTGAGGGAGGTAAAACATTGCAACAGAATTTTTGTTGAGTGATATTTGCTATACATTCCTCTTTAGATTTGTTCATTTATTATTTTGGCCTTCGCCCACCCTGAAGTCAATTCTCAGCTCTACCTTTATTAATCGATATATATATCAATATCAGTTAGCATACAGGGAGAACAGGTCGACAGAGGATGCAGTCTCCATTGCACTTCACACAGCCCTGACCCATCTACAGCTTCCTAACACCTACATGAGGATGCTATTTGTGGACTTCAGTTCAGCCTTCAACACAGTGATCCCAGATAAGCTGATACTGAAGCTCCACAACCAGGGACTGCCCTCATCACTGTGCCATTGGATCTGGTAAAAAAGGCTCAACAAAGACTCTTCTTCCTCAGGAAGCTGAAACGTGCTGGACTCTCCCCTCAGCTCCTGACAAATCTTCTACAGGGCCACAACAGAGAGCATCCTCTGCCTCAGTGCAGCAGTGTGGTATGGCAGCTGCACTGCACAAGACCTGAAAGGACTTAGCCCGGGTGGTGAAAACAGCACAGGGGATTGTGGGAAGTCCTCTTCCAGACCTGGACTCAATGGTCGGATGCAGAAGAAGGCCCGACATATTGCCGCCGACCCTACCCACCCAGGAAATGCACTATTTGTACTGCTTCCATCTGGAAAACGGTACAGAAACATAAAGACAACAACTACCAGACTGAAAAACAGCTTTTTCCCCAGAGCTGTTCAATCCATTTCCCAGCCATTCACACACACACACACACACACACACAGTGACACATAAATGAACAATAGAGAACTTGAGCCATGCACTGACTACACTTTAACAACTGACCCACCACCCAATTGAACATTGCTGCTACAACTCTAAATCTTTAGATATTTATGTACATATGACATATTTTTACATATATTTATGTTTAAAGCTGGAAAGTCACCAATCTTAATTTTTTGAAATTTGAAATTTGTGAAAACATGATGACAATAAAGATTCTTGATTCTTGATTAAAGCACACTGTAAAAAAAAAAAAAAACACTGAACATAAATGATGGTTAAATCTCATCAAACTGTCTCTGTGGCTGCTTTGCACTTGGGGAAGATGAGTCTCTTTTTCATGTTGTGTCTCGGTTAGTGCTAGACGGGGCATGACAGCCATTGTTAATGTTATTAGTAACACCTTTTGAATTTCCCACTGTGACACATCAAATGTCTGCTGTGAAGAAGAAAAGGCTCTCATGAAAGCTTTCCACCAGTGCCCTGGAAGAGGAGCGCCGAGACTGCAGGCACAAAATAAAGTTAGCACTCACCGCTCTGCTATTTCTGCTAAGACATGCCAAAATGTCTGCCATTAAGAAAGGTCTATTAATCTAATCAATTCATTTTAAATAATTGGCTAGAGATAACTGGTGACTAATCTTTATGAATGGCCAGTCAGATTTTAGAGTAGGCAGGGGTTTTGACTCAAGTTACGTCAAAAACAATCCATTTACACGATCCATATGTGATATGAAATATATGTGTTGTTTTAGGTACTATGTGTGTGTGGCCATCCTGATCTACTTCCTTCCTCTGCTGGTGATGGGTTGTGCTTATCTGGTGGTGGGACTGACTCTCTGGGCCAGTGAGATCCCTGGAGATTCCTCTGACCGCTACAAGGAGCAGCTGATGGCCAAACGCAAGGTAACCTGCATTTTAAATGGCTGCCCACAGCTTCTGGATGACCAACTACTGTAATCAGATTACTGCAGTCTTGTCACAAATGCCTTTGTACACTGAAGCCCTGAACGGGACGTGGCTGCAATTTTTCCTGTAGTGATGAAATTATCACCGCAGCGCCACAAACCTTTACCCCAGCCTTCCTCTCTTTTCATCTTCACTCCTTTTAGTGGTTTTCCTGTGTACCTGTTGTCTTTTCAGCCCACCACATTGCCTTCATCTTCTGTTTTTATCATCAGATCTCCCCCTTTTTTTTTCTTTCTCAGTCATCTCACATGGCCTGTGCTTGTCAGATGTGTTGACACTTTCAGTGTTGCAGTTCCTTAGAGAGTAATCACCTAATGAAGACACTTTCAGAGACTTGCCTTTGTGACCCTAGAGCATAAAATGATGATTGTGTGAGGCTTTACACAGAGACGTATTTGCTCAGGTGTCTCCGCACTGCTGACATCAGTCCCTGCAGGTCAGTCTGAGAACATTTCCTCTAATAGATGTTGTGTAGCATTGACTCCACTTACTGTGTTTTATCCTATTTTACTTTAGCTTTCTGTTTTCTAGATTGCTCCATCTCTTTATGTCAGGCTTTGATTCATTTGTTTATTCATCTTTTTTTTTTTTTGCCATCCTGGCGGCAATGTTCTATGGCTGTTCTGTTAGTCCATCAGTTGGTCAATCACTTTCCCCCAGACTGAATTATCTCAATAACTAATTGGTGAATTGTAGCTAAATGACATTCCTGGTCCCAGAGTAATGTATCATGTATCCTAATGATTTTGGTGATGAGGTTGATGAGGTTCATGATTTTGATTGAAATGTCTAAATGACTACTGAAATTTCATAAACATATTCATGTCTATCTCTGGATGAATTGTATTATTAATTTGGGGGTCCTCTGACTTTTTATTTACCACCCTCATGGTCAGGTCAAAAATGATTTGTCCATGACAAAATGAAAACTAATGAGATTTCCATTATCCTCAACTGTGGCAAATGTTAGCATGCAAAAATGTTGAATATACTGATGCAAAGATGTTGAATGTGGTAAACATTAAGCCACAAAACTCTTAGTGTTCTTGCCTCCTGCTGGCCACAGAACTACAGAGGAAACATGCACATGAAAGAATTCATGACATTTCTTGGAAGCTGTGGTGGACAGAAATCGCAGAAGCAACATTTTAAAACAAAACAGAAGACGCACACAAAGCACCGAGCCATAATTGTTTTCTTTTTCTTGTTTTCAGCCTTCCTTATTGATTTCAGAAATTCCTTGATCATGTTACCTGCGCAGGACACCGGTCCACATCCTACTCTAATGAGGCAGCCTCACAGATCTCCTACGTCAGTCCATTATTTTCAGTTCATTGTCAGTGAGCGCTGTCTGTTATTGGCAGCACTAATGATGTGCCTCTGTGCATTAAATTTTTATTTTGACAGACAGAAAGTTCAAAGCAGCTGACCTTTTTTTCTGGACAGACCGATTTGTTGCTACTCTTTTAGCCCACAGAGGCTTGTTAAAGAAAGGAGAAGGTGAGTGCCTCAGAGGAGGCAATCAATGGAGTGCAGCATGTCTCATCATCAAAAGATTAAAACACAAGCAGGAAACTGAAAATACCTACGGTTACATTTATGGCTTTCCAAGTAGTGTATATTATTTACGGAGAAAATGTTCTGTACAGTTGTGTAGTTTGCTCTGAGATTTGTACTGAGATTTCTGCAGCTTTTAAAAAAAACATCTATAACATCTCTTGCATCTGGAAAGGCTTTTTGCAGTACTGAATGTGTACCAACGTGTCTTTCACTCACTCCTTGGCCTTTCTGATCTAGTACACAGTGAAATCTAGACTAGAAGGAGAATCAAAACAGTAAAAATGAAGACAAAGTGGTGCTGTCATGTGTCCAACAGGTGGTGAAGATGATGATCGTGGTGGTGTGCACGTTTGCCATCTGCTGGCTGCCCTTCCACGTCTATTTCCTGCTCCACCAGTTCTTTCCGGGTATGTTTGAAGAAAGGTTCATCCAGCAGGTTTACCTGGCCATCATGTGGCTGGCTATGAGTTCCACCATGTACAACCCCATCATCTACTGCTGCCTCAATGACAGGTTAGTCAGCAACCACACACACACACACAAACACACACACATTGATGTATTACTCTTGTATATTCTACCGATACCAAACACGACTGAATTTGCATTTTAATGAAAGAGCATTTTCAAATTGAATTCTTCCAAACTTGACTTTTTGAAAAAGTACACCATGCATTTTCAGCTGCTTTACCTTCAGGCAAAGTTTTTGGTTTCTTTTATACACAGCCCATTTGTCCATAAATACAAAGCCTTACAACAATATACAACATTGTAACCAACCTCTCAAACTCTTCAAATATTTTCTAATACAAAAAAGCTAACTTGGTACCTTTTAAACTCAATATAGACAAAAATAGCAGTAAATAAAAGGTGGTGTTCTTTATATGAAATATGTGTGTAAATGCTGTTGTTGTTGTTGAAACTTGTGCAGGGAGAGTTGAGTTTCACTGGGAACAGCTTTACAACAATTAATACAGTGGCAAAGTAGAAGAAATTAAATGAATTAGTAAATGACAACAGCATTGTCACTATGTAATGATGGTTTTTATTCATGTTGCTGTTGGTGGTACCAACACTAGGTCATTTTTTGAGTACTTGAGAGTACTTGTAGATGAGTATTTTTGCTAATTTATTTCATCCTCTGGTGAATTGCTTCATTACACTGTTCCAATCTTTATGAATTGAATCATTTTGTCATTTATTTATTACATTTGAAATACAGGCACCTGATTCAATCTTTAAGTATAGCTAAAAAATTGTTAAAAGACAAAGACAAAGAATGCTGACATCCAATGTATTTTTTAAAGAAGAGATAACAACTCTTAAAGAGCGAATGTGTTTTCATTTAATTTTTTAGTAGCAATCATATTGTCCTTTAGTACACAAACACAGATACACACAACACTCACAGTCAGGTATACTCATCACGTAGCAATATCCACTGCTGCCTTAATGACTTGTGAAAACTCAGCTGCCAGAGTTAGGCTGTTTATGCTTACTTTGAGATCACTTGTCTAGAAAGAAACTCTCTGGACCTCAAAGACTATCTCAAACGCACTGAAGTTAGAGGAAACTTCAAACTTTAAAAGTGTCTTTGAAACTGGTATAATCCCACTGTGAACATCAATAATTTGAAACTCACACTGCGGCATTAATATTCTCTCTCCCGTCAATAAAAATGTCAAAGAATTTAATGATCGTTGTTTTGTAAAATAAAGACAGATGGTCAACCCTGCTTGTTGTCTTTAATCAATCATTTCCCATTGTCTTCCACTGCGGCCACCTGTTAATTGTCTTTGTGCTGTCTGAGAAATGAGATTTCACACTTGGGTGTTTTTGCCTCCGAAATTCAATAAGTCCTAAAAATGAAAATATGTGGGTTGCACCGCCGCAAGCTGAGGTTTAGTCATCATTCTGTACAGAATATCGAGCAGCTTTTGTCTGTATCAGCTCAGCTGTTTAAATTCAAATGAGAACAGATGATGATGGCCTTCTCCTTTCATTTTCCATCAGTCTCTTCCCATCTCTGTTCTCAGCGACAGACAACCCCCCCCCCCAACCCTCCCTTCCCGTTTCTTCACTTCTCTCCTATCTGGGCGTTGTGTGTATTTGTGTTTGTTCTGATGTGAGGTGTGTCCGTTCAGCTGCCAGCCCCTTATGATACCTCTATCTCATTCACACAATTATTATTTCTGTAATCTCTTCCTGGTGTGTTTTTTGTCCTTTCTGTGCAGCAGGAAAAGTGCTGGTAAAATTAAGCTTTCAATAAAGGTCATCAGTAAATGTCACATGCAACATTTACTGGTAATTAACATTAAAATGCTTCACTCAGTACAAATACTGCAGTCTGTATGCAGTCCGACACCAGTTTATAAAAGAAGCATCGAGTAGTATATCCATGTACCTGATCTCATTTGTGATCCCTCATATAGCGTGGTGTGATTGAAGAGACCCCTGATGTTGTATTCTCTTTGGTCTAGGACCACTTTGAACAGAGGATGAAGCAGTATGTAATATTATAGTTTTCTGGTATGCTCTTTGAAAGTAATCCAGTGCTAAAGATTTTTTTCTATAATATCTAAAGGATATGCTGCATCTTTTACCCTGCATTAACCGATCCTTTGGGGCGCAGCACGACAAGCTGTAAACACACATTTCCATACAAAGTTGGTATGGCTCATTTGTTAGGGAACAGTTATTTATTTACACATCCAGCAGAGACAGAGCAAGATTAGCATTCATTTGGAGTCACGTCCCAGTCCACCCGACAAACTTAAGTTTAATGTTCACTCTCCCTGTGGGAAATATCGGGATCGTTACCTACTAAATGCTCTACCGCTTTGACCAGCCAAATGCTAACTTTGCCTGTGTGCAGTTTGGTGCTGAAAGCGAGTGGTGAGCTTGAACTAGAACAGTAAAATAAACAAAACCAAAAAACCAAAACCATCAGCCGAACAATGCTAAAACACTCTGTACTCTTCTGAGAAGAACCACTGAATGGAGTGATATTACTGTGCGGGTATGTCTCTACAAACTACTTCTTCTACTAATCTACTTTGAATATAAAAATCTAAATTAATGCAGCTTTAAAATTAGATTAATTAATTAATTAGATTAAATTAGGCAAATTCTTCCTCTTACAAATGAAGAGTTCACTGTCAATAAAATACACCAGTTTAATAGGTTACAAGTTCTTGGTCTGACACCATGAGAAGCTTATGCTGCCTAATGTTAGCAAACTTAAGATAGAAATTGCTGTGTAACTGAGTCAGTTCACTAACTTGTCTGTACTTGTGCCATGGTTACACTCTGTTTTAGCATTTACGCTTATCCTGTTATGCCCCTGTTACCACAATAGGTGGTGTTTAGCAAAAGTTACATTAAGACTCATTAAAAGTCTTATTAAGACCCAGTTAATTTTTTACATGTGAACATTCAGCAGTCAGACTAATCTGTGCTGTTCTTGGACAGGTTTCGTGCTGGTTTTAAACAAGCCTTCCGCTGTTGCCCCTGTGTCCCTCGAGGCTCCTACGAAGGCCTGGAACTCAAGTCCACCCGCTATCTTCAGACCCAGACAAGCGTTTACAAGGCCAGCCGGATGGAGACCACCGTGTCCACCATTCTCCAGGCGGGGGACGACATGGAGCAGCCCAAGGTCAAGGCGACAGAGGGTCCAGGGCCCGGTGGGGCTGCGGTGGGGGCCAGACCACATCGCTCCTCCCTGGACCTCACGTCGAACGGGTCATCGTCCCGGAGCGTCTCCAAAACCGTGTCAGAGACGTCCAGTTTCTACTCCAGTAACAACCTGCAGGAATAGACATCAAACACACGTGGCACGACAGCAGGGAGAGTGAGAGCTGACTGTTCACATTGCCGCTTTTGCCTGCGTGTAGTCCTGCAAAAGTACAGCTTGAATGTGTGAGTTTGTCTGCCAGTGGCTGTGGCTGAGTTTCTGATGAGTACATTTCCAGCGTGTTCATTTGAACATCATGTTAGGTCATTTGCAAGTGAGACTAAGTCCCCATTTACTGAGCGCTGTCTTCACCCATAACGCCCTTGTATAAAGTACTCATGCTGCTCACAGTTAATGATCAGCTCCTATTAGAAGGTTTGCTCAGTGCCAGAGAGCGATGACGAGCGATGACATGAGCACATTCCAGTTCAAAAGCTAAACTGCAGCAGACGCTAGAGCCTCCGATCTTCACAGCCTCTGCTTGTCACACAAGCCTTCTCTCGGCGCAGAGTGAAGGTTCACACATCCCCAGTCACACAAGCTGTGTGACTTCGCATAGTCTATTTTGGAGTGGAGCTATAACGTGAGACTAGCATGCTGCGAACACAGCGGCTCCTCGCTTTACCAGGGGCGTTCTCTGCAATGAGACAGAGCTTGTAGACATCAGGTTTTCAGAAAGTTCTCAACACCTCTAGTGGAAAAAACCTGGTGTTCACAGGCACTCTCGCCCCAGATGATGCATGTTGAAAACACAGACAGATGTGTGGTTTCAGTTGAAAGGCTTTCCCAGAAGAGGTGATGGAGAGAAGAAAACAACAAACCATCAACTCTGAACTTGGCATGTGTGAGTGCGTGTGTGCGTGCCGATCAGAATGCCAACTCTATTTCCCCCGAGCAGGACTTCCTGAGCGATCTGATGTGCAACACCAGTGCCTGTTTGGCTGAAGGACTGCTCTGAGGATTGCCCGTAGGCATTGAAGAAAAATTCTGCCAATCACCCGAAATGCCAGCAGCCTCCTTTATCTGGCTAAACACTGACTTCAGCAGGTGCTTCAAGTGCTAGAGAGGAAACAGTGAGCCTCAAGTGAAAACTGACTACAACCCAGACTACCCAGTATGAGACCTCAAACAACACTGGTGTGTAGCTCAGAGATCGAATGGACAGCACATGAAATGGTCCTGTTCGGTTTCCTACAAAATCAAAAGTTTCACAATTATAACTGTCCCCTCAGCTACCTGTCCATGTAACCTGCTCCACCTTTATTGGACACACAACACTGGATTGTGATCTAAAGGCAAGGCACCACTTTCAAGCTGTGAAATATTTATTTAACTCACATTAGCTGCTCTACCCCTCCACCTGGCAGTAACATGCACTCTGTGTCTTAATGCAGTTTGGCTGGATTACATTTACACCTGACAAATGTGTCTCTAGTACACACTCAGATTTCTTGTTTCCTGTTTCTTGAACATTTTCTTGCTGTTTGGTGGTTTAGGTGATCAGATCATCAATTCTTTCAAATATCCACATTTTATATGCTGTCGCTCCATCCAAATGTAAACTAGCCATACTAGATGCATGTTAGTATCAGGTCTAAAGGGCTTCGTAGATGTTGCAGCTTGGAATGTGCACAGGCAGCCTGTTAGCTGTAGCTCTCTAATGTGCAGTGATGTGCCTTGCTGCGTAGCATAATGTCTGTAAAAGGGCGAGGGGAGCTGAGACGTGGCTCACTCTGCTGGAGTCCAGGAAAAGGGAGGTTAGGTAGCAGGGCCCACGGAAATCCGCTGGGACAAAGCTTGGCATGGGATTTCAGTGAAAACATATGAAGTTTGCCTCACGGTATTGTTAGTCATTATCATCAGTACTACAGTGGCAAAGACTTTTATTAGTTTCAACTAATACATTTATATTATGAGAATCACTTCTTTCAAGATATTCACTCATCACAGAGTTTCAGTTGAAAGATTTCCTTCTTTATTATTTCTTAAAGAAAGTTAAGTTAATTAATATAAGCCAGAATGCTTTACTAAACTGGCGTTTACTTTCTCCATAAATCCTCAAGATTAACAGATTTGCTGCGTACAGAACAAACAAAGGCTTTAACCATGCTCTTCCACCACACAGCAAGGCTGTATTTATCACTGACACACACAATACAAGAAAGATGACTAAATCCATTTTAAGAAGTTTTAGTGAAGTCTAAAGAAACTGTTTTTCTATAAACAATGGAATTGGATTTTGAGGGTTTTGACAATTCAGCTTGTTTTGCATTGAAAATTAATTCAATAGTCTCACTATTATCACATTACTAGAAATACTTTGTGACAAATGTGATTCAGTTTTGCAGTGTGCATACACAACACATGCACACACATACAGAGTGATCACCTGTTTATACCCATCATTCTGCTTTTACACACACATATACAGCCCCCCTCCTGACTCCTGGTCTATTCTGAGCACACAAAAGCTGTTGTTGTAAATTCCAGTGTCAGTGAAACGTGAAACTGAGCAGCAGATGTGAAACAACATGACTTTATTGGAATCACAGAGAATCTGTATTTTAACCCCTTAGGTACACAGCAAAGAAAACTTTGTGGCATGGAAACATATAAAATACTAAGAATGGACATGGTGCAGGGATGACAGAAGGCCATATTTAGTGGAAAGAGAAAATGAAGGACACGCAACAGACATTAGACAGCGTTTAAAAGAACTGACTTGTCATCACCGTCGCTGACATTCCACTTTTTCACTGAGGCCAGAATGTAAAAATGATTCCTGCAGAGCTTTAAGTGATGAATGTCTCGGGAAAGTAATCAGTTCAGTGATGAGAACATCAAAATTATAGAACTCTGGCTTTGATGCTAAATGCTATTAACTATGTTGAGCGATAGGCTGGGACATTTGGAAATAAGTTTTAAAAAAGAAAAACTTTTATTATAAAACACATTTGGTAGGATAGTGGGTATACCCTGAAAAGTGGTGAATTCAATCATAAAAATGATTATAACATCTGATTATGTGGTGACATATCATCAACCACATTTATTTATTTATTTAGTTAACACCGTCTTGTCTTTCAAAAGGTGTGGACGTGAGCTGTTTGCTAGAACAAACAAAACAACCATGTGTAAGTGTGTTTTTATGTTCAGTTCAATCTCTCCAGGTCTTTCTCTTATTTTCTTTCATTTACATTATTATGTATGCAGCAAATTAGATGCACACACTTTTTAGAAGCTGAAACATTTTCAACATGTGCAGATGTGTCTTTGCAACAATTTGCGCTGCCACTGACATTTTTTTTTTTTTTTTTGCAATCACGCCTTAACGTTTAAAATTCACCTCACACAGTAAAGATCTGAAGGCCAAACTGAACCAACAGCTTCTGTCTGTACTGACAGTCATTTTCAATTTGTAAAGCCAAACATTTAACTTTTAGGTCTCAGAACACAATTCAACAAAGCAGTAAATGATGACACTTAATACAAATAGTAATATCAATGACAAATATATGCTCATATAGCTTACCATTTCTTTGTAACACGGTGCTTAACAACATGTAAAAGCAAACAGTGGACTCCATACCTGCTTTCCATCATTGTCCTGTCTGTGTCTTGAGGACTGGCCTTGGTGATCTGTCACAGTGTCTAGAGAATGAATGAACACATCACCTGTATATGCTAAAGCCCACTGCGATTGTCCAGCACTAGACTTATTCCCACAACAATGCTTGGTGCGTGTCTAAGTGCCTACTGTAACTTGGCAATGTATGCTAAGAGTGTGTGCTGTGGTAAGTGTCGTCTTGAAGCCCACTACAGCTCTGCACCATGTGTGCTCACACCAGAGTGTTGGCAGCTTCACTCTCGGTGGATTAGTGTGAATCATGTTGTTAGTTTAAACCCCATAAACTTGACATCAAACTATTTCTCTATAACAATAAATATCAATGAGTAAAGAGACAGCAATCGCAGTTCAACTTTAAAACTGACACTCATATTTTTTAAGAATTTAACATTTGGAAACTAAGCTCATCTCTTTCATCAGAGTGGGTGTGTTTTGAGCATAGGCCTGGCAACATGAGCAAACAACCCCTCAAATACTGCTGAACCCTGATTGGTGCACAGAAGCATGTGACATCACATTTTTTCCAACTGACCTTCGTCCACTGCAAACCTCAGATTATTTATAAAGATGGATGACGTAGCAGCTCCCCAACAGGGAAGCCGAAACATATCAAACGGCCCCTGGTGGCTGGCTGCAGTATAGGTCATAAGTCCCGCCCCTCCATGTTAGCAGATGGGCCAAACTAAAATCAAAGTACATGTTAAATAAAATGTTCCCAGAGATGGTTTCAGTCATTTCAGGCCTTGAACACTGGTTTGTGTTCAAGTGTTTATTTTTCGGACAAATTTGGTTTTAATTAGTTATTTGATGTCGTGGCGAAGCATCATGATTGACAGATCAAAAGTAAAGTAGTTGTGGAGGTACCTACAGATGTCTTAAGGAATTAAATGTAGAGTAGGAACAATATATATATATATATATAAAATTACTGTACACTTACTGTAATATAATTATAATATAATAATATAATAATATTATATATATATATATATAATTATATATAATTATATATAATATAATTGTATTGGGATGTATAATTGAATTGGGTATTATTTTGGCTTCACTTTTGTACAGTGGGAGATTAATGCATTATCCATCTTTACATACAATCAGTTCTTTAAACCACTGCACAGAGTAGAAAAAAACCCAGAGTAGAAAAAATCTATTTGTGAGACAATCTCAAGTGTTACTTCTAGCAGAAAGAAAAATGTCCATGTAGGATCTCATTTTAAATGTATATAGAAGAAATGAACTGTTACTTATTGTGTTTTTAGAATGAACAAGATGCAAATCAGCCTAAATGATATTGTATATCTAATCCATCTGCTGGATTGGTTTGGCCACAGAACCCAGAGGAGGGCGAGCCGGGAGAGAAAAAGAGGTGATGTCATTAGAACGTACTTATCTGATTACAGTATGAACGAGACCTGCACTCTTGATGCCTCCTGCCCTGATCAGATGATTGGGAGCCAGTAAGCTGGATAGGAAAATGCTTGTTGTCTGCATGTATTCCTACAAGTAAATTAGCTCACAGGAAGCGCACAGCAGTGCAAATGAGTGGGGTTTTTTTGTTGTTGTTGGGCTTCCTTATGAGGACAGATGTCTTAAGGGCAGTGAGTTTAGCAATAGCTTCACCATGACAGCCAAATGAACCATCTCAAGCAACTACACCAGCATGTTATTAGTTTTACAACATAAAAACTGATATTTCACAGCCCTGCAAATAACTGCCACTGTCATAGCAACAACCACTGAATTAGTCCCAGTAATACCCATATCTATGACCATGTGCATCGCAAAGGGAAGAGAGCTAACATGAAATAAATTTACCAATAAGTTTACATGCTATGACTCCAGCTTAGTTTTGTTTCAGCCAAACGGCCACAGCACTGGGCACATTCGCTCACTGTGGTCACAGCTGCTGTTATATGTTTATGGTTTAAGCTTGGCCCTATTTTGTGAACCTTTAATACAAAGTGATTGTCCTTGTGTGACCCACTCTCACATGATACATATGCTTTTCAACACAATTGAAAAGTGATTTATTTTCCTCATACTTTAAAAAGAAAATAGCAAAAATCATGTCAACACCCCAAAACGTTGCCCTGTAATCATCTGGTGACCTGAAGTTAATCAGAATTAAACAAAAGTTACCTCCACAGGTTCTCACGTGGTCATCACAGATTAGGATTCAGCTTGTGTTAGGCATTCAGAGCTATAATAGATGGAAGCACCTCACAAGGATAGTACTACAAGTATTTGTGTGTATGTGTGTGTCTATACGTGTATAGTAACGGTTTCCTTTTAACCTGTAGACAGAGGATGTGATTCAGCCACACAAACAGGGTTCAACCAACCAATGAATCTTGATCTGATTTGTCAGGGTTAAAAAAAAATCATATTGAATTTGAATCCATCCAATCCAAGTCCATCAAATTTAATTATAGGGGCAAATGACAGGTCTAATATTGTATAATGTATCCATTATAACATAGCATCAGCTGTCTGAGACCGTGAGGGAACTGTGGGGGGGGCTCTGTGAACGTGAACGCCAAAACCCATCAAATCATGTCAGAATCGCCTTATTTATTTTCAATTTGACCACGTCACCCTGATCATAACCAGCAAGCCAGGAATAATCCACACCCTGCGTCCTCAATGCAGAGTACGTTCCTTCGTCCGTCCATCACTTGGACGGGTCAAGTGGAGCAGGTGAAGGGGAGGCTGGGGCTTTAATGAATGTGTAATCAACTTTGTTCAGTGAGTGTTCTTTAAATGAGCGTACGGCAAGCCGCCTCTCTCTCCCCCTCTGCCTTTCTAACACACACAGACACACTCACACAGCCGTCACTGTAGCGATGGAGACAAAAGATGCCAGCTTGTTGCTGAGGAGAGGCGCCAGGCAGGCTGCACAGCGGGGTGAATAGCCTCATCAGTACCATCTCTTCCTGTGTATCTATCCATTCCTCACTCTCCAATCATGCTAATTACAGCAGAGAAGTGAAGAGGGCACATGCAGACCTTACACACAGGCACTTGTATATGTGTGTTTGTAGGTCATTAAATGGGCTTAAAAAAATATGAATACATCAGTGACATGGACGTGTGTGTGTTCTGTTCTGTGTGTGTGTGTGTGTGTGTGAACGTGGGAACACATTGGTGTACTTATCTGCTACGGTGACCTAAGTAGTTTTGAGAGCGCCACACAACATTCACAGCATCCTTACATTCACGGATGCGTTGCTCACAGTGCACTTCATTGAGGAAAATATGTGTTATTTCTAAGAATGTGTACAAATATGGATGGTGCTTCATCCACAGTAAGTGATATCATGTGCAACAGTATATGAAGAGGAATTAGCTAAAAAAAACAGCCTAAAAAAAAAACAATAAACTGCACTGAAGAACAGCCTGCAATATGTAATCAATGTAAAGATGTGCGTTGCTGCAGTGAGGCTTAGTTTTGTTGCTTTGTGAAAATACTTTTAACTTCCTACTCAGTGGTTTTCTTCATCTTGCACAAATGCCAACCTTTCCAGTGGTCTCTTTTGTGAATCTACTGTAATTTTGAATGTGACATTTTGATTCTGAGCTGAAAAAGAGAACTCACCTTGTATCATGATATAGAAATATCTGTATCTGTGTTGTGTTGTAAAAACCAATCAATCCACAGAAAGGTGTACTGGATGGTTTCACAGCACGACGAACTGTGTGTCTAAGAAAAGATGCCAACTCTGTGCCATGAAGAGACATCTTCTTACAGTTCTGGTGCCTGTTCCAATACAAATAGTCATATACCTCTCTGTCACCATGCTGTCGGCTGTGTCTGAAAATGAAATATATCTGCTTTTACTTAACCTGCCACATTTGCTCTAGGCAGGGTGAGTCTCTACTTCCCTTAATTTATTTGTCATTTGCTCTATTTTGGAGGAAGGAGTTTGTTTGTTTGTATTTATCCATCCATCTATTAGCTACACCCGTTTATCCTTTTGAGGGTCGCGGGGGGGTTGAAACAAGGCATAGTCGCTTTATTGACATTTATGTTCGAACTTTAATCAGAGGGTCGAGAGTCAGTGTCTGCATATGTGTTAAGTAAGTATCCAAACACTGTTGCTTTGGCTCTGGACTCCTTCCTCCAAAATAAAGCATGCATGTTATGCATGAGACTTTTTTTTGCTTGAGCCAGCTGATTTGCTGCTATAATTTCCCAGCAGGGAGAGACTTTTCAAAATATTCATATTCCCTCATTATAATGAACCCGCACACATTGTCCTGCTGCTGGAAACACTCACTAGCGCACCCATTGTGTATTAAACAGCAGCTGAATATAGTGCCCAACAAATACATTATTTACTCCTGTTTGGATTACATTGGCTAGAGGCTAGAGTGTCAAGCAGTATTAGGTAATTATTGAGATTAAAAAACAACAAAAAAAAAGAAACGCTATATTTTTGATTAGAATTGAAAGACTTACATCTTCAGTCGGAACAAATGGGATCCGCAACTAGGCAGCCCGCAAAGCCAGAAAGTATTGCAAAAGGATTAATGCATTGTCGATTTTGGTCTTTTCAAGATTTGTTCACCATCTTATCCTTTAAAACGCTGACTCTCAGCTTTAATTTGTGGGTGATTATACTCACTTCCAATCAACCGTGTAGAACTTGTAGGCCTTTGAATACATGTCCGTTAAAGGCATAGGGCTGCAATTCCCACTGTTCCCCCAAGATTTTTTTAATCCCTCAAATACCCTTAAAGCTGAAAGTCAGTAATTCAAACTCACAGTCAGTGTTTCATTTGAAGTCCAACGCGCTGAAATACAGACTTCAAATGAAAAAATTAATTTCTGATTTCTTTCATATATGTGACACAATATGGTACAAGATTAAGAGATATGAATCTGAAACGTGCTGAGCAGTTATCAGGCACTTTTCAGACACAGCCATGTATGCTCATCTGAGTTCTACACTACTGTCTTGATGTTTTGCTTGTTTCTATCATGCTTATTTAAAGAAGTTTAGGTTGAGGCGGCTTTTTAAACTGCTCTGTTTCTCCAAAACGTTAATCGTGCTTTTGCTATTTGAAAAGAAAAAAAAAGAGCTAATCTTGTGTATCTTTTCAATACTGCTCTGAGGTGACTGTGTATCTGTTACTGCCTCCATTCTTACCTGCCTTTTGTGGAGTCACAGTTTACTGTACAGTGATTGTTTTTATCTGTGCTCTTTGCCAAGATTGGTTTATCAATTTTAATGTCCTCTATTAAAGAAAAGCAGTGATTAAAGTGTTGAGTTACTGTTCACATAAGGTTTGTGTGCGTTTCAAGCAACAAAAGGTGTACAAGGGTTTTTTTGTGTTTTTCCAGATCAAACACAGTTGTGACTAAAAGATAGAGATGTGCATCTGGCACAGAAAGTGCTTTTCAGCTTCAGTAATGCTCAGAGAGGGAATAGACCAAAAAACAATTCACTTTGTAGATGTGTCTGCCACAGGCCACTCTCTGTCTTTGTGAATCCTGACCTGCAGTATTGGAGCACGGGGATGAGAGAGAAAGGACAAGGAAGAAGCAGCAAGAACAGTGGGCTCAGTGTGTGTGTGTGATTAAACAGGCGAAAAACAACAGAGGCTGAGTGTGTTGCTGGTGTCAGATAAAAACATGTCATGTGCTGCACTGGACCTCCAGACAAAGCACACTGCATGCATAATAAAGCACAGCTGAGCTGCCTTCATGGGCCTGAACCTTTTGTCAGTTTTACTGCCAAGAGACTCCCCATCATCGTGTGTGAACACGGGATTGAGTTTGATCTTGTATTTGTATTTATATAATAAAATGAAAACACAAAAACTACATGAAAAATATGATGAAGGCTATTTGAGAAGTCAAGATTTTTATGACCTACATGGTGTGATTTGTAACAATGATCAAATAATATCATTAGTCAGTGGTGAATATGAACTGAAAAGATTCTGTGGCAAATGACATCAAATGTGTTGAGCCATATGTTAATATTTTCCATTTATTTTTGCATTATGCAAATCGAGATTTAAGAAATAGAGTAGTTCAACATTATGGGGAACACGCTTTTGCTTTCTTACAGACACTTTGATGAGAGGATCATTCTCGTCTCATGTCTGTGCACTAAATATGAAGCTGGAGCCAGCAGACTACATAGCTTAGCTTAGCATAAAGAGTGGAAGCAGGGTGGAATAGCAAGACAGGCTCGACCCAAAGTTACAGCACCCTGCCAAGAAATGCTCCAGCACATAACCCTCCATAAACACAAAACACACACAACATAACACTGTTTGTTGAACAAAAAGATACATGTGAATAAGTGAGTTTTAGAGTTGATGGTTGGTGTCTTTTTGGATAGAGCCTGCAAATGGTTTCACCGCATTCTTAGCCTTTATGCTAAGATAAGATAAAGTATGTTCACACATGCGAGTAATTTGACTGCAGTTTTCTGTCGCTCTCAGTGTGCGATACACAGAAATAGCCATCCAACTAAGAACAAGGACAACAAAACTCAACAGAGGTAATGAAAAGTATGATTTGCTGTTAATTATCTTAAACATTGTTCTTGAGCTGCTGATTAATATACTGATAATGTTTGGTACTGTATAAGTACATTTAAATATAGTTATAAATATAAACCTAAACTTGGTCACTTTATTCTCATAAAGCATTCAGTGCTTTGCTTAGAATACAAAATAGTGTTATTTTCAGGACATAAGAAGCCTCTAAAGCAGACTGTAGAGCTCCTTGGGAAAGTAAATACCTCACTGAAAGCCAGCAGCTCATTAGGGCACAGTGATGGAGGTTTTACTACAGATTCTATGGAGAGGAATGATGGGCAGACACATGATACAGAAATAACCATTGGTTGAGGTCAGGTAGAAGCTCCAGTCGTATGAGAGATAAACCACAGCCGATGCATGATTTTTAATAAAAGGTCATAATAATCAGGTCTGCTGTCAGGCTTTGGGAAGCTCAGCCCTGCACTGCATCTGGTTCCTGTCATTTTCCAAACCAGCGGAGAGACATTCAGCGAGCAAGCGTCTGAAGTCTGTCAGAGGAACGAGAACCTCCAGGTAGCACCATCTGTGCTACTTTCCATTTCTTCCCACCTTCTTTTTTCATCCTTATTCCAAATTAAACACTTTAACCAGAAGATGGGGAGTATTTGGTGAAGGGAGTACAAACCCCTAATGTGCAATTGTTTTAGATCAAGGTTCATATTAAAGTAAAATGTTTTTGGCAGAGGTTAGCTGTATGGCAAAAAAAATAATATCTGTATTTTAATGATTTGAGATACATATGCCTCTGACATGGTTGCACTGACTACTGTAGTTACAATATTATAGAGCATTTTTCACAAAAAATAATGTCAAATATCTGTGGCCTATTTTGAACTGATGTAAGTACAGGCAGCATTTGACATAAACATGGTTGTTTGCAGGAAAACAGCAAAGTGTGTCAACATTATTTCAGTCAGCCATCGTGAAACTTTTACATTAAAAATGAGAAGATAAAGGCAATTTTTTTGATTGACTTGAATTTATAAACAATACTTGGACACTGAACAGCATTTAGATGGTGAGTATGTGCCTGCGTCTGGCTGTCAGCCAAGGCTGCATAACAAATGAACTGAGGGATGGTTTAAGTAGAGAGAGTATGAAAAGAAGAGAAAAGCAGCAAAACAAGATAATAGCAGGAGAATGACAGGAGATCCAAACTATTAATGACAACATGAAACTCTACAGGAGACTGGAGGACTGGGAGGGGGGAGGAGAGAGGAGACGATTGAAGGAAGAAGAGAGGAAGGTGAAGGAAGTTGGCGGATAGGGATACGAGGGAGAAATGCTATGGGGAGCTGGAGAGAGGAGAAGAGCCAACAAGAGACAGACTGAGAGCTTCGAGAGTGAGAAGGACCACTGAGGAGAATCAAGATGGAGGGAAGAGAGACTGAGCCTGAGAAAGGTGTTGGGGAAACAAGGGAGGAGGAAAGAAAGGGATGAGAGGGAAATGAGGCTGGAGAGCTATCATCCAGGCTGATTATCACATCTCAGCTTCTCTGTCAGTCCCTGTGTAGCACCTGCAGCCCCCCAGCTCATGATAATACATCCTGAGTCTCCCCATCCATCCCTTTTCCACGTCTCCTAAAGGGTGTCAGAGTGGGGGCGGATTTGGCAGAGACGGGCTAAAGACTGCCGTCTGTTCGTCACATGGAAGATGGATGGGGTTTCATCTTTAATCCCTTCGATGTGTGTGTGTAATTTGTTGCACATCAACGAGGACCTTAAGGATGGAGACATAGGTAAACCCCTCACACAAGTCAAAGAGAGTGAGAGATGTAAATAAGGTAGATTACTTCTACGTTATGTAAGTATTAATGTCAAAATGTCCTTTTCGTAACCTGGTACAGTCCTCAGTCCTGCTCTCTGACATGTCAGAACTCGTCAATGGACTCACCTGTCGAGCTGTAACAGTTAGCCCCTCCATGGTCTGCAGGTTATGGGAAGAAAAAGAAAAATAAAGCTGTTTTTTCAAATTACACTCCTTTATCCAGGCTCTTGTAAACCAAACAATACTCCCATCAATGGTCTGTTATAACAAATGTTGATGCGATCTGAATGTGGTTTTCTTGAACAGAACCCAGTTATGGCTTCATGTCGTGTCTCTACAGCTCTCCAAGTTTCCTTCTGTTTTCTCTGTGCTGCGCCATTTACTTCACCCAACATTCTATTCTCAGGATTTCATTCAATAAAGAGACACTGAGGGGAGAAAAATACTCTCAGAGTGGGCAAGCTTGCTAATGGGGCCTATATGCTTCTTCAGAAGTAACTGTCAGATGGTGAAATCGCTTTGGAGACCCCCTCCACTGACATCTTTATGAGTCAGTTTAGAGGGACCTTTTCTGTAACTTTCAGAAACTGACAATCTGACATTCACACCCAGTTCACAGACTGATTAGGCAGCTCTGCAAAGAGGAGAAAGTAAGCTGAGTTTGAACTTCTTCTTTCTCTCTTCTTATTTCTTGGAGCAGTTTACTCAAACAGAGAAAATGAAATAAAAGTTGATGGGGCAACACAGCTAATTAGCTACAATAGTTTCTTTCATTTTGGACTCTCCAACTCTCTGTTCCCTCAAAAGTCAAGGATTGCTAGCATCAGCTCTATTGGAATGAATTCATTATGCTGCACAATGTCTCTTTTAAATGCTTGAAGAATTGCATGCAACCAGTTAAGGTCCTCACATCTCAAATCTCCTCAAATCTACATTTGTGTGTGAGATTATTATGTATGTCTGTGCGTTAATGTTGGCATGAGTGTGTTAATATCCATGAGTAAGTGATTGTTTGTGCTCTCTCTGGTAAAGTGTGTGCGTGATTGGAGTGTGTGTGAGGCAGGTGGTGGAGAGCCGATGAAGTCTTGGGTCTGGGAGGCGTCTCTCCAGAGACCAACTGAAGGACTATCATTTCACCTCACTGTCATCAGCTTTGCTGCCTCGAACACTGAGGACATAATCACCAACCAGGAGCACCACCACCACCCCACACTCTGCTACACACACACACACACACACACACAGTCTTGTTACCCTGGAGGGTTACAACAACATGTATTCAGGCTTGCTGATATCTCTGGCTAATATTGACATTTTTATTAGATATCAGTCAGCCAGTGCTGTCCATCTCCAACATGATGGATGGTTGAGTGTGTTACCGTGACTTTTGGTGCACACATTCATTTCCCTCTCAGAATGGACTTCGGTGATCCCTCGATCCCGTCATCAGGTAATTTCTTCCAATCTGTTTAATCCTTTGCTTTATATTCAACGCTTATAAAAAAAAAAATTTTCCCATCTACATGTTTGCGTTTTATTGTGAGCATGTTAACATGCTGATTGTTATCAAGCACACCCACTTCACAGCTGCTGTCAGGGCTGTAGACTGGTGTTTGTTGATAGTGTTCTTTTCTTTTCATTCTCACCTTCACAATTCATTCGTCTGCTGCTTCACCAGTTTCTGTCAGGCCCACAGTTAAGTCTGAAATGCCTTGTAGCCTGAAGACTCTGACTCATCAGCAGCAGTTGTCCCACAGATCAACCAATCTGAGTCAGAACAGCCACCGACAGGATGATTAACTTTCATTAACATATGTTGAAGGTTCAATTAATCCTGATTTATCAAAGCTGCAATACAAAACAATGCAATTCACCAGATATCCAGCTATATATCTCTTTTTTTATGCCAATGTCCACCAATCCTTAAGTGAGTTTGGAAAAAAGGCACCAACTGTTTCAAATGTATTGCCTTGTAGTTTAATGTCTTTGTTAAAAGACTATAAATATCTACAAATTATCTGTTTCGCCCTCCAGCAAGATAAAAAAGGCATACCATTATCATCCATGAAATGTCCATTCATTAAATTGTCTGTGACATCTTTTCTGTAAAATGTATCTCTCTGCTGGAAGTTTGAGTCAGAGCGGCTTAGAGGGAATCATTAACCTGAGTACACATCAAAATCCACTCCCAATGTCATTATGTTCGTATTTGAGTTGTAACAACTTCTCCATGTACCACAGGGCGAATCTGCAGCCGAGCAAACTGATCCGTGCGGCTGTGAACTTACATACAGCTGAGGCTGATGGGAGTCTCATTAGCTTTGCAGGTATTTGGTCTGAACCAAACTGGACAAATTGTATCCATTTTTCATGACAATCAATCCCACAGATGTCGAGGATGGCGAGGAAGTGCATAATAGTTAAAAGTTGATTGTGAAGTTTTTAACTGGTTATGAAACAGTCTATAATAAAAATAGGGTCTATAGTAATAATCAGCTACATAAACAAACAAGACCAACAGCAAGAAGACTGACTCTTTCTTGTTCCTTTGTAAAACTCATTCAAACAGAGCACTTCAGCACTTAAGTACCTACCCACGGACAAGTCCTGGTCCTGACATTTCCATTGACTTTTTTTTGTATTCTTTTTTTCAGAACAAGCTTTTATGTCAGGTGACATTTCCCCACCCACAAAAATATAACAATACACAACCCACCCAAAAAACATGTTTATCAGTCCTTTTTGTGTCAACTGATATGAAACTGTAATTATAATTATAATTATTGTCCTACAGCCTCAGTCATCATTTGACCAGAGATGCAAAACAAATCAGTGCACATCATCATTACTGTCATTTGATCACTGATAAAGCCTGAGAGCTGCGTCAGTCCAGACCTGCCACATCAGTCCACCACCACACTCAAGTAAACCATGTAATGCCCTGGTACAGTGATCACAACAAAAATCCAGCCACCTATTTACACCACCCACCTTTTCTCCCTTTAGACCCATACAGCAGAGGTCCAGTGTATTTTCATGCTATGAAGGGCAAAATATATAGCGCTACAATTGTTACTTTAAAATGACAGAAAACTTCACTGGCAGCAGTTTGGGCTCAGTGTGCATCACAGTGACAAATAGCAGAGGGAGTTCCCTGGAGGGATGGCGGAGCTGATAGAGAGTAGAGCTAAATGTCAGGAAGACAAACAGCTGCATGCTCAGCGGCACCACTGAAGCATCTGTGATCATCATGGTGGCACAGCAAAATTCAAATATTGAATTTGAATTGAGCTTTATTTGATGGGGACGATTTAACACAATTTCTATACAGAGCATGTAACTGATGCTAAATGTGCAGGTTTCAGTACTAAATCATAGTTGAATATGTTGAATCTTCTTTTTAGCCTGCTGATAGAGCGAAAATGTTTTTTAATTTGTAGTGAATATCCTAGTTAAAGTAAAAAATGAATTGAAAGATGAAGCTCATACCTTATATCCATAGTTACTACACTTTAAAGGAATAGTTTTTTTACATTTTGGGATGTAAGAGCACAGGTTGACAGAGTTAGCCTTGTGTATTTAATCCATACAAGCTGCAAAGAGAAAAACAACATGTGGATTGGCAGGTGGTTTATGTGCTGGACTATTTTTTAGTTGGGCATAGTGACTTCCTAGATTCCCCTGTTTTTCCCTACTTCTAGCTTTTATGCTAAGGTAAGCTCATAAACTGCAATAGTAGCTTCAGATTTAGCCTAATGTTAATTGATTTAACGCACCAACGTGTCAAACTATTACTTTAAATTCAGCTCTTGACCTTTAATGAGTCCTGTCTTACTTACTGTACTGCCAGTGATCAATTGTTTATTACGCAGAAAACCCATTAAATACCTCAATATAGAAACAACTCTATATCAGTCATATTAAAGGCTGGTAAAGGAATGGGGAAAACAGCAGCTGTCCCCTTCATACAACTATAAATTCATAAAAGTGCAGTGACTGAAGCCAAGCCAATTACATTAATCAAAAGCTTTCAGTGGATTTATGGAAATGCATCACGCCTGCTGACAGTTACCAGTGTGACTAATGCAACACAGCACTTAACTGCGCAAAAACTGCCTGAGAGGAGGCCGTTCCTGCTGCTGTCAAGTAAAGCCCACGGCTCTCATATTTTGGTGATCTTTTTGTTCATTTGCATTGTAATTCCAGGGATTACACGGTTCTCGATGGGATGAGAAAAATGCACAGGCCGGGGTTTATGAAGCCAATTGGAGATACTCAGAAGAAACACCTCTTAAAGAGTCAGGCTCTGTGGTCTTATTGGCTTGTTCACTTGTGTGTAATGCTTTTAACAATTCAGAGTGCTGGGGTGAATTTTAAAACAAGGGAAACACAGTGTGTGCTGCTACAGCAGGACAATAAAGGTCAAATCCGGTACATCAACTGGGAGATGTAAATGGGAAAAAGCTTGGTCACACTATGACTTTCTAACAGCAGCAGCCCAGAGCGTAAATAAATATTTTGTTTTGAGATTATGGTGGCGGAAGAAGAACTCAGATCAATAACCTAGATAACCAGGACAACAATGTGAAAATGGACCTTTACAAGAAAAATTATTATGCATAAAACAATGACAATGCATCCCCCGAAAGACAATTTTGTAGTGTTGTCAACTATATAAATGTTATGTTTGTGAAAATCATTATATTGAGTCATTACCCTTATGAAAAAATGCATACTTAACTGTCTTTTAAATATTGATGTAATATTGGTACAATATACAAATATTGGTATGTTGTAAGTATACTGAGACATTAAAGTACTTACTTAAAATACAGTAAAAGTATAGTTATTTGATGCTTTCATCAAATGTTTGTAAGTAAACTTTGATCACACTTACAGTAAAATTTTAATGTGAAATACTTATTAATACTAATTTAATACTAATTTTATTAATAAATACATTATTAAATACCAATTTAATAAAAAAATTGCTTTGACATATAATTTACAATAAAAATTTGTGTAATTAATTAATGTAAAGTTTTTATATGCTTGTTTTCAAATATATTTCTTGTATATTTTTAGTTAAAGTAAAAAACAAATGCCATAACAAAGTACCACAGCACACTTAACCACAATTCACTTTTAATTTATTCTAAAAAAAAAATAGTTTTGAAAAGTGTATTTTATTAATGCATTGTTAATCATATACTTTGAAAATACATTTAAGTAGTAAACTTGACCATAATCTAATTATGGATATATTCAAATATGTATTTTATTTCTTTTGAACTCAGCATTTAACTATGCTCAAAGTGCAATTGTAACGGAATATTATACCCTTTTATTTTATACTGTAATACTCTTCAAACATATTTTAATTTCATTGCAAGTACACTTACAGCACGAAAATAAATGCAGTAGCACGTTTGTAGTGTTGCAGAGTAAAACTTAAAATAGTCCAGTTTTAGTATGGTCAGGTAAGCTAAACACACAAGTTAAGCTTTTGTCCTTATTTTGTACAACAATTATATTATACTTTTGTACAACTGAAGTATAATATAATTTTAACATACAAATTATTGTCTGTCTGCAAGTATACTAGTTAGCAAACTAACATTTTGTTTATTTTAGACTACTTTATTCACTTGGGTAATGTGGGGACTCAAGTGTCTGACAGATTATTCGACAGGCGTAGACTTACTTTCCACCACTGAAAATCTCTCCCACAACTATGACACAAGAGATTGGCACTTCAAGCTCGATTCATGCTTGTCGATAATGATTTATAAATAATAAGGCTGGAAGGTTTTATGGTTATCATTTCCACTTGTTTTGACTTAGACTCTTCCCTATTTTTAACACATCACATTGAGCACCTTTAAGCAAACACAACACATTTGGTGTGGCACCACACACTACAGACTCTGGATTCAGAGATCTCTGTGCCTTCGGCTACACAGAATTCATGTGCAAGGTGTCGAAATTATGTGTTGGCTGTACTATTTCTATTTCTATTTGAATATCATACTTGTGTTCATGGTCATATGGTTATTCATCAGATGGCATTTGCTTCCAATAATTGATGGCTTATTTCAGATGTCCATTTATCATTTGCATAGTGATTATATTGTTAAATTATTGTTTCATAATTCTTAATTTATTTTGTTGTTCACAGTTAGCCTACATGCAAATCAGCTACCTAGCAAACAACAATCCATGAACTAACACAAACACTTGAATGAATGATGTTTATGGACGCTCACCCACAACAGATCATTCAGTAGTTAGGCTGAGATCACATAAATGCTGAGAGAGTTTGTTGTGCCTTGTATGTGACATATTTTGAAATGAACGGCTTCATTTTTTCCTGTCATCTTAATAAGACAGGGGATCATTAAGGCAAATGGATTGTGCTTTCCCAATTATAGTGTGTTTCTTTATACCCTCAATCATTACATAACTAGATAAATACACACTTAATTAATATATTGTTATAATGCTATAATTAAAAAAAAAGGTCTGAGCCACATTGACTTGAACTCAACTCAAACACCTGTCACTCTGTTCATATTATCACATCTCTGGGGTTAACATGATAGCTCCACTCACATTTTTTTTACAACTTTCAGACATTTTTGCTCCTTATGGGATCATCATAGCCAGATAATG
Organism: Scortum barcoo; assembly: GCA_023238725.1. Taxonomy (NCBI): domain Eukaryota; kingdom Metazoa; phylum Chordata; class Actinopteri; order Centrarchiformes; family Terapontidae; genus Scortum; species Scortum barcoo. The sequence continues at coordinate 3,838,604 of CM041535.1, forward strand.
AAGTGAATCCATATGTAGAAGAAGGTGTGAAGTCAAAATGTGATACACCGTAGTGAAACAATCTGAAGGCTGTTTCTCGAGTGCAGAAAATTTCCCAAATGGGAGAAAGAAAAGATCTTATTCTTATTGCTTAGGGTAATTTTAGTAATGATGGTCGTCGGTCTGAACAGCACGCCTGTGATGAAGCAAGAATTTTGAGTCACCCTGCAAAGGACGACAAAGAAAACTCTCCACGCATGTTGCACTTTCCTCGTAGCAGATACAGTGTCAGAGGCAGGCAGACTGTCCTCACAGAGCATTGTCCTCCAAGCCTACACGGGCAGATGTCAACCAGTCAGTCGATTAATGCTTTTATATTTGTTCTTTTAAATATAAACTGTGAGTTATTTTCTGGTCCTCTGACACATAGAAAGCCAGGGACTTAACATCTCTGGCAGCGCAAACTAACGACAGTATGCTTTGGATGAGGTTTTTGTAAGAAACAGACTGATGAGCAGGCCCACTTAACAAAACATTGACCAGGCGCATAGAGGTGTAAGAGCTGAAAGGCTTTTATATTCAGGCTTTCTTTTATCATTCTTCAAACAGTCCACACAGTCCAAACAGTCCATAAATGCCCTCAAAAAGAGAGACTATATGAAAGTGTGTGCAGTTATCCACATCACAAAAGACAGAATTCCTGGAGAGACGGAAATATGCAGCAAGAAAATGTGGCCCCACACAACTCATCACCCATTTCACAGCTTTCTTTAAGCTGAGGTCTACCTTTCAATGAATTAAATATCAGGAATAGTCATTTTGGACAAATGTGTCAATGTGCTACTATATTCTGGCTTTATTTGCAATAGCTTTATTTACTGTGCAATAGCAAAATGTCTATATAAATGTCTATTTTATATGAGACCAACCATGCATATCCAGAAAACTCTCCTAAATAAAAACCACATGAAAAAATAACCTTGTCATATTTATTTATGATTACAAGTTAAAGTTGCATTTTCTTGCAGTGTCATATTAAATTAAGAGATATAGTTTTCCTTTTTTCCTGTATTTTTATAGTTACACACCTAAAACATCAGCAAAAATTGAAGTTAATGAAATCTTTTTATTCTCAGATGACTGACATAGTGCACAGTATGTGTAGCAGGCACTATTTTCTGGGTCTGTTTGAATTATAATCAATAACTGTTTGCCAGTCAAGTCATGACAACCTGACGACAGCCAATCGTAATAGCCAGTTCACTCTGGCAGCTATGACAACTGGATCATGTCACTCTTTGAGAGAGACGAGGAGTTTCACTAATGAGAGAAGTGACTGACGTGCTGAGTCAGTGTCCAAGAGGATATGGTGCTGAAGTCCAGTTTCAGAGTGAACACTTCTTTTCTGAACCCACAACTAGTAGTACCTACCCAGCAGAGCCGGCCCTACCCAATGTGGCGGACCCTAGGCTAGATTTTACATGGCGCCCCCCTCCATCGGCAATTTGGCAATTTACACTTATACACATTGTTTTTACCATTATCTTTAATTTATATTATATTTATAATTTAAGATAACATGTCACCCAATTTACATGCTTAACAAATTACAATATAAATACAAAAAAATCTGAAATACAATAAAAATTCCCTTACCACAAAATAAAAATCCTGTAAATAAGTGAATAAATAATAATAATAATAATAATAATAATAGTAATAAATTATAAATACAACAATCAACATCAAATAATTTAAATAACCACACAGTTCGCAGACAATATAATAACTCTATACAAAAACGAAATAAAATAACTCTATACAAAAGCTATATAAAATACCTAAACTGCTTATTTACTGATTAGCATGTTGAGGCTAATCGCTCAGAAGAAGTTATCAACTTCACAGTACACTGTGTGAGATAACTGATGCTTCATTTCATTACTGTGTCTTTACTTTACCTCTTTCTTTCTCCCGTTTTTCCTCTCTTCTTCTCTTTTTTTCTTCCCTGTGCTCCGGACAGTTCAGCTCGTTTTGACATTTTTACAAACTTCTCTGGTCACATCAATAAATCTGCCCCTCCCCCCACAGAGAGCGAGCAGGTACCATCAGCCGGAGGAGGGGGGGCTTATTTGGTATTATCATTTGTAGTAATATTAATTGGGCATTGCTTTACATTTGAATCTATGTGAGCGTTTCCATTTTAAGACTTAATAGTAATAACTAGTTTTAATATAATTATATTGAAGGTGAATTTTTGAAACTCCCGATTTTGTGGCGCCCCCTGGAGGCCACGGTGCCCTTAGCATTTGCCTATATTGCCTAATGGGCCAGCCGGCTCTGCTACCCAGGAAGAACCTCCAGAGGATTGGATCCATGCTGTTTAGGTCCTGATCAACCCTCAGCCTGTGGATTATGTGGGTAAGTAGGAGTACATCCTTCTGGTATATGAATAATTAAACTGTGGGAAAAATTACTCGTCCCATCTTTCCTCCCTCACTCTCACTCATTTCCTACAGTAAATCCAGATGTGCGGCAGAGCCAAGACTGAGGCAGTAAGGTTCATAGAAAGTTCTGCGCTGAGGGTGAGGACAGAGAGGACTAAGCAGCACAAGTGGCGCAGAGTGAGATGATGACGATGCTGAAGATGGCTGCCGAGCAATCAGCATTGTGCATGCTGGAAAGTGGCTCATAGTAGAGCAACTGGAATCCTTCAGACAGGCAGCATTTTCTCTTTATCACCGTGACTTCACACTATGAGCGAGTTGTCAGACATCCAGTGACACAAGAGCTAAGTTTGTTCTCTGTGACGCAGGAGCAGAAAATGTCCAATATTGACGCAGTTCACTCAGCCACAGATTTTACTTTTAATTGATGTCGTCTATTCATCACTTACTTTATTATGTGCACTGATATAAATGTTCCAGTGCATGGTGTCCAAAGTTAAACAGTGCAGTAGAGAGATGCAGGGCAAACCGAATGCATTAATGGTATAAAAAGACATTCAGTGTTCAGTATATTCATATATATGTTTCACTTGTAGCATGAGGGAGAAAAGCTCTTATATTTCAGCCATGCTGATGCTATATAGCCCATAAAAAAATGCTATTTGGAATATTATTCAGAGAAATGTGTTGAAAAAAGAGGGGACATTTCCTGTGTATGTGAAGAGTAACTGAAACCTGTCAGCACAGAAGAGGAAGCAGATGATAACATCCCAGAAGGTCAGCGCCCGACCTGACCTCTGTGCTGCTCAGGCCGGGCTCCTCATCCTGGTGGGTGAGGAGGGTGGTGTCTGGGGTTGGGGTGGAGGGGCAGGGGGGTACGTAATTGTATTCACTGGGTCTTCAGACAGTGCTTGGTGCCTGGAAACAAGTAGGGGTAGGCTGTGCTGGGTCTTCCTGGGATGATTAGTTTGTGCTCACGTCCACCCTCAGCTGCCCCAGGAATGCCTAAAACACAGAGTCCTCCTGCCTTATGAAGGAGAAACAAGTGATAGACAACTATTGGAAACAACTATAAATTTCAAAAAATTCAAATTTATTTATTTAGAGCCCAAAATCACAAACATTGTTTGCCTCGGAGGGCTTTACAATCTGCACAGTTGTGACACAGTTGTGACACTTACACCCTCAAACCGAGTCAGGAAAAACTTCAAAAAAGCCTTTATGGGAAAAAGAAGAAACCTGAGGAAGAGCCACAGATGAGGGATCCCTCTCCCTGGGACGGACAGACGTGCAATAGATGCCACATGTACAGAGAACAACATCATCAATCATATAGGGAATATATACATGCTGAGTTCATGGGTTTAGTCCACGTATGAGGTATCACAAGTAATGGAAATGAGTCCGTGAGTCCAGGTGCATCTCTAGATGTCCTCATATGGAGCTCTGGCCACTCGGTCGACCTTCTCTCCACAACACAGACACAGATCATGTCCCCACCAGGCCAGTGAACCTCAGACAGATGGACCACAACCAGAATCAGTGAGGAACCTGCAAGACTGGAGAGAACAAAGAGGACCGGGGCTCCGGCAGTAACATGCACTTTACAGGACATAAGAGTATTCACATTAACCGCTTTGACACTTTAACCTTTAACTTTAACTGGACCTACTTTAACCAGTTTAACCAGTTTAGCCACTTTAACCACTTTACCAGTTTCTAAAAGTGACTCCAGTTTGCACTACTACCATAATATGAGTAAAGGAAGCAGAGGAAGAGGAAGCAGAGAAAGAGGAAGCAGAGACAGAGGAAGAGGGAGAGGTGCCCGATGCATCATGGGAGCCCCCCGGCAGTCTAAGCCTATAGCAGCATAACTAAGGGCGAGCCTGTGCCCACCCTAACTATAAGCTTTATCAAAAAGGAAGGTTTTAAGTCTATTCTTAAACACTGACACTGTGTCTGCCTCTCGGACCCAGACTGGGAGCTGGTTCCAGAGAGAACAGGGGCCTGATAGCTGAAGGCTCTGCCCCCTAGACTACTTCTGGAAACCCTGGGAACTACAAGTAAGCCTGCGTTTTGGGAGCGCAGCACTCTAGTCGGATGATGATAAGGAGTTATCAAGTTCATTAAGATATGATGGTGCCAGACCATGTAGAGCCTTATATGTGAGGAGTAGGATTTTAAAATCCACTCTAAATTTTACAGGGAGCCAATGCAGAGAAGCCAATACTGGAGTAATATGGTCTCTTTTCCTGGTTTTAGTCAGCACCCGAGCAGCGGCATTCTGGACCAGCTGTAGAGTCTTTAACGACTTGTTTGGGCAGCCTGATAAAAGTGAATTACAAGTAATCCAGCCTGGAAGAGACAAATGCATGGACTAATTTTTCAGCATCGCTTTGGGACAAAAAGTGCCGAATTTTTGCGATGTTGCGCAGGTGGTAAAAAGGCAGACCTTGAAATATGCTTAATATGGGTGTCGAAGGACATATCCTGATCAAATAAAACACAGAGGTTCCTTACAGTGGTGCTGGAGGCCCAGTTAATGCCATCCAAGCAAGGCTATCTTAGGAGAAAACGTGTTCCTCAGGTGTTTCGGACCTAATAGGATCAATCACTTCAGTTTTATCTGAGTTCAACAGCAGGAAATTTCTGGTCATCCAAGCCTTTATATCTTTAAGGCAGGCCTGGAGTTTCAGGAGCTGATCAGTTTTGTCTGGCTCCATTGATAAATATAATTGGGTGTCATCAGCATAACAATGGAAATCTATGGAGTGCCTCCTGATGATATTGCCAAGGGGCAGCATATACAAAATAAACAGAATTGGACCTAGCACTGAACCTTGTGGAACTCCATGACAGACTTTAGTATGCACAGAGGATTCATTATTAATATGGACAAACTGAGACCGATCTGATAAGTATGATCTGAACCAGTTTAATGCAGACCCTTTAATGCCAAGCAGTTTTTCCATTCTCAGCAACAGAATGTGATGGTCAACTGTATCAAAGGCAGCACTGAGGTCTAACAGGACAAGTACAGACAGAAGCCCTCTATCTGATGCTGTCAACAGGTCATTGGTGACTTTCACAAGTGCTGTTTCTGTGCTATGGTGAGCTCTAAATCCTGACTGAAAAACTTCAAAAAGACTATTACTGTGGAGATAATTACATAACTGGCTGGCAACGGCTTTCTCTAGGATCTTAGACAAAAATGGGAGGTTGTCGATATTGGTCTGTAATTGGCTAACACATCTGCATCAAGTGTAGGTTTTTTTGATCAATGGTTTAATTACAGCTACTTTAAAAGACTTGGGTACAAAGCCTGACACCAGAGACAGATTAATAATATGCAGCAGCGATGTACTGTCAATGCCAATAAATGGGAAAACTTCCTTAAGCAGCGTAGTTGGGATCGGGTCTATGAGACAAGTTGTTGCTTTCGATGATGCTGAAACTAACGAGGATAATTCGGGAAGGCCAATTGGAATAAAACTGTCTAAGCAATTGTCAGGTTTTAATGTATCTGCTCCTAAATTTCCTGAGTCTGAAGGCACGTTAGATAGATCGGAGTCTAACGAGGGCAGATCCTGACAAATTTTGTCCCTAATATTCAAAATCTTGTCATTAAAGTAGCTCATGAAATCATTACTAGCTTAAACTTAAGGGGATGCAGGGTTCAATAGAGCTATGGCTCTGTGTCAGCCTGGCTACAGTGCTGAAAAGAAACCTAGGGCAGTTCTTATTTTCCTCTATTAATTCTGAATAGTAGGCTGCTCTGGCATTACACAGGGCTTTCCTATAAGTTTTGAGACTCTCTTTCCAAGCTAGGCGAGAGTCCTCCTCTTTGGTGGAGCGCCATATCCTTTCCAATTGTCGCGTTGTTTGTTTTAACTTGCGAGTTGCAGAGTTAAACCATGGTGCCAATCTCTTTTGTTTTATGATCTTTCTTTTTAGGGGCGCAACAGAGTCCAGAGTGCCTCTGAGTGAGTCCATGGTGTTACTAACAAGTTGGTCAATTTGGGGGAGAGCTCAAAAAATTATGAGAGTCGTCAGAGATACTAGAAAATCTTACTGACTTTAATGATGTCGGAATTGCTTCCTTAAATTTAGTCCTAAGTACAATCAGGTAACCATCTAGTGAACACTAATTTTTCTAGTGGTGCATAGTCCTGTAATAGGAATTCAAATGATACTAAGTAGTGGTCTGATAACATAGGATTTTGGGGGGAGACTATTAAGTGCTCAATATCAATACCATAGGTGAGGACCAAATCAAGGGTGTGATTGTGACAGTGAGTTGGAGAATTTACCCTCTGAGAAAACCCAATGGAGTCCAATAATGAGATGAATGCTGTGCTAAGACTGTCACTATCCATGTCCACATGAATATTAAAATCACCTACAATAATTACCTTGTCATTTTCAAGGACTAAATTTGACAAGAACTCTGAAAATTCAGATAAGAATTCAGAGTATGGGCCTGGGGGGCGGTACACTACAGCAACTAAGATTGGCTTTGTGCTCCTTCCAGGCTGGAGATGAAAGAGTAATAATAAGGCTTTCAAATGAGCTGTAGCCCTCTTTAGGCCTAGAATTTATTAATAATAGGGCTGAATTAAAAATGCATTGCTGCAACTCCACCTCCTCGTCCAGTGTCTCGAGGAACATGAACGTTAGAATGACTCGGTGGAGTGGATTCATTTAGGCTAACAAATTCTTCCTGACCTAGCCAGGTCTCAGTAAGGCAGAACAGGTCTATATCAGAGTCTGATATCAAATAATTTATCAGAACAGCCAGAGATCTGATGTTTAAGAGGCCACACTTAATTTTCTTATTATGCTGTTGCTGAGTTGCTACAGCAGTTGTGTTAATTTTTATTAGATTTTTATGAATAACTCCCCTTTTTGGTTTTAAGAGTTTAAATGGTCGCTGGGCAGACACAGTTTCTATTCTATATTGGGTGTGCAGCTGCTCTAATGGAGGCGCAGAGAAGCGTGTAAGACTGCAGCTCTGCTTACTGGTCCCAACTCTGGTATGTCATGAATTAGGACTATAGAAACTCTGTATTGTTGGAAGCTACATTGTTGAATTTATTAACTGGATTAATATTCAAGAAGCTTTATATATTAAATATAATGCACAAATGTTCAATTAACTTTATCTTATCACCCCTTTATCTCACTAATAGTACTTTACTCACTTACTTAGCGCATTGATTAAAGGTGGTCCTCTACTCATCTGTCCTTCCCATCTGGTCTGAAGTGAAACTCATGTTCTCTGTCATCCCAGACAGAGGAAAGGAAGGAAATCCACAAGGAAATCCCAGATAGTCTTTAAACATCATCAGTTCTTGTGTTGGTCTGCCAGGGGAAGTGAGTTTAAACAGCTCCACCTGTCAGCATCTACACACCTGTGGAAAAAAACAACATGACAATACTGAGTGATTATTTGAATTATTTGATTATTAAATACAAAATGCATTTCCTTGTTGTTTTCAATAATTACTTCACCTCTGTCTGTTACAGACATTTATATCTTGGTAAAATTGTAATATAACAGAATGAGCAATGACAGTCAAACAATTCTTATGCAAACACTGAACCAACCAATAATTTGCCTTAAGAGCCTAAAAGCCTACTGAAAACGTGCTATACATTTTGAGGGTTATGCTGCCTGCATTTTTTTTCCTTTTTTTCTCTGTTGCCATTTTTCCTGTTCCCCTAGATGAAATTTTGCTGCTGAGTTTTGTCACTGTCAGGAAATATTTACCACTGTTTCTTTCTTGTCAATATCCTTTTGTAAACTCCACCCTGTACAGAATGTGTTTATGTACCACGGGTGTCCTGCACGCATTGTTATAATGGGGAACACATTCCTTGAAATGTGACATCTTATCACTGCAGAAAAGCACAAGAAAGGAGGATGCTGTGGATGGCTCAGGTGAGTTGTGGGTGTACAAAGCACCAGACAACAGAATATTGCACAGAAAACAAATACAATGCCTTGACAATGTTTCTTTGTTGATTAAAAAATAATGGAACTAACCCTAACCCGAGTTAGTTTTATGTGAACATCATTTTAAGAACACAGTGACGCCTTTGGTTTAAAGCATGCCTGTGTGATGACCTTAAGAACAGGGGTTTTGTGTTTCAAAGTTCAACTTTGGAGCTGAAACATACAAATTCACCTGCTGCATTTGTGATAAGGCCTGTTCAGATAAAAAAAAAAAAAAGTCCAACTCATATGTATAGTCATGTAAAAGCATCCTGCGCCTCCTTTCTACAAATGGAGACTCCATCATGCACAGATCTCAGAGGGAGAGGAAGTCTGTTTCTGGCAGGGAAAGGGTGTGGGGAGTGGGGGAGGGGGCTCGCCAAGGCGTCATCATTAATTTCAGCGTGTCGCTCATAAAAATATTCATCTCGTTGTTTGTGATTATACTGCCATAACAAGTGATTTGTCAGCCAGGCTATAATGTCAAACAATCACAATGCTGTTAATCTCCTGTTATAAATATTTTCACGTTGGCCTCGGAATAAGCACTCGGCCGCGCTGCTGAAAACGTGCTACTGTGAGCCGGGATTAATCCCGCTGTAAATACACAGGCCTACATCTCTTCTCAAAAACCCTTTCTACCTTTTTTGTTTTACGCCTGGTAGCTGCTAGGTATTGAGATTTTCCACCTAGAGCCCACCGAAGCCCACCTACACATCTAAGCAGACCTTTGCTGCTTGCTTAACCTGTCATCAAACAATGAACAGTGTGCGTGCATCTCTAAAACCTCTTAAGTCTGCTGGCATTGAGTATGTTTAACAAAACCTCAAAAACAAGAATCAATCAAAAATCATTTTACTGTCTTTATTTGCTTTAACATAAATCACAATCATTAGCATGCCCAGCTAACTAGCTTACTCCCCCTTCTGCCGCAGGGAAACATAAAAAAAATAAAGTGTAAATAATGTGCAATATTATCATGTCCATAACATGTCTTTTTATGTGCAGTAGTCTATCACGTGCACTGACATAGTTTGATATGATAGTATATTCGTTGCAATAGTTTATTATGTGCAATATTTTTGTGTGCAGTATCTTTTTCTTGGAAAATAATTTGTCATCAATGCAAAATGGATTCAAACTTGGTTCATTCTCTTGTTATGCAGTTACTCCTGTGCACTTCTTTATCTTGTTAATTTAGACACTTTATATTTTGTATTTTTCACTTTTACTTTTTAGACACTTTTATTATATAACTACTAACCTTTGTATTTGTATTTGTCTTGCCATCAACTTGTATTAGAAAGCGTTTTGTCAGGCCAAACTCATTGTTTCTTTCTTGACATCCACTCCACTTCTCTTACAGCATACTGTTTAACAGTACAAACTAGTCTGCTGGGAGCTTCAGTAAGGTAGAGATGTAAAATACAAACCACTTTATGTTCAATTATTATTGCAAAATGCATGTTGGTCGGCTGGATATGAGAAACTGTACTGTCTTCCTTTGTTCTGTAATATGAGTGGCTGCAGGCTAAACCCCTCCAGTGACTTTGCCGTCAACTTCTTTTAAAAGTTTTAGAGAAAGAGTTAAAGATGTATTCATGCAGTCTGTTTAAAGACGTGACTGTCTTGGTTTGGTGTGTGCTCTCCGTTGGGTGGGTGGGAGGTTGATGGAGCGGGATGGGAGGGTAGCGGGCACAAAGCCAAGAAGCAAAAGAAAGGAACTACAGTGGGAGAGACAGGGGCACTGAAGGCACATGGCTGCCAGCTTAAACCCATCATACCCACACTTGTCATCTCTACTGTTTTCCCCACACCCCTCCATCTTCCTCCAAGTACAAACTCAGATTAAAAGAAGAGGTGGGCCTTCTGCGTTTGCCGGACATGACAGGGGCAATTGCTTTTTCTTCCTTCCTTTCTGTCATTGCTTCGTCCTCAGCCTATTATCAGAAGTAGCTGCTCTGGTATTCTGTGCTCAGTTTGTGCATGTCTCCATCTTTTCAGAATTCAAAGAGCATTTGCTGGAAACGCGGGTCTCTTTGCGGCAGAGTGAGGCAAAGCTCCCCTGGACGCCTTGTCAAAACACAAGGCTTTTTATTGTTTCCTGTCATAGTAATTTCCTTTGTTCCAGTTGCCTCTTGTCTCTTCACCACCAGACGAGCAGCTGGCTCCAAATGTCAACATCTTACACAAAGGAGTTGTAAGAAATCGACTACATTTACCACAAAGACAGTTGGAAAGAACAGATAAGAACAAACATGATATTAGACTACCATTTTTCCAATACAGTTAGATTAGGCAGGCAACTACGCACAAAGTGAGAGCTTCAGTAAAGACACACAGCACTGACAGATATATGAGCTTAATTAGACTGATGTGATTTCCAAATTAACGCAGTGGTTTATAATGTATGTATCATTTACACTACATTGATTTTTCATATAGTTATAGTACACAGGAGCATTGAGCTGTGATTCAAATGACAAAAGAGCTACATGTGACTAATGACTGTTCTATCCAACAACTTTGATTCAGTGATGCCTGCACGGCTACAGACCATCATCGCCGTTTATGGTCCTCTGTGGACGTCCATTCAGCCTAGCCATTCCCAGACAAAGCAGATTCTGTGAATACAATTTGTGAGGAGATGGTTGCTATTTTTCTTCACATTTGATTACAACTGTGCATTGGTAGCTGGCTTCCGGCTCGGCTCCTTCCACTTCTTTCTTAGGCCAACCTGCCAGCTCATTACAATGATGCATTTCTGTGTATTTCTCATGCCAAAACAAATAAACATCTTGCATTTCCCGTAGTCTCTCCCAGAGACATTGAGACATTAAAACCCAACATTACGCACATTTAATCTAAATAATGCAGGGTTTTAAGAAAAATCTAACCTTTTTTTTCACTGTGTTATCAAACAGACCTCTGCTTTTGTGCTCAGGTGAGCCCAACCTATTTTGGGCTTAACATGATATCACCAGAGTCTATCTGACGGGAAACTAAAGAAGAGTAACAGGCACTAAGACCCATCTCCAGTTAAAAAAAAAACTCTATGGAGTTTTTAGCTGGTTATGAAACGGTCTCAATTTAATTCTAATTCCTCCTTATGATCCACATAAACAAATAAGATCAACAGTGAGAAAAGTTATGGTTTCTATTGGTTTCTAATAGTTGTTCTTGATGTCTGCTGTAGCTCTCTTCAGGACAACACAGACACAGGTCGGTTCTTTGGGACGGGCGTTTATTGTTTTCTACACTTGTTTGTAGCATCCATTGGTCACGCCACGCCGTGAGAACTACGGTTAAAACAATACACATAGTGCGAGGGAATTAATAAAGGCACATAGCGTGTTAATGCATGAAAGGAAAATACAACATGAAATAAAGTACATTTACAAATTAACAATACCTCGTTGGCCGCTTGTCATGAAAAGAGGTCCTTTAATCTGTAAAATTAAATCTTCTGGGCTCTTTCTTAATAACTTCAATGCAGCAAGTTTCTGTAGTATATTAGCAGACAACATCGGTTTCTCGTTGGGCTGCATACTGCGCATAAACCAAAATTTCAGAGAGCGACAAAAACATTAGTTCCGGGGCAACACAAATAAACAGTTAACCATTTCCTGTCGCACAGTACTAGATCATATTAAGAACACTTAAAAACATATTGGACTCTAAGCTTTCAACTATTACATGAACTTAATTATTTATGTATATATTTATTTATTTATCACATGAAATTATGAATTTGATTATAACTGACATGTCGTAAACAAACATTTTTATAACGTCATTTACATCTGCCATCGGGTCAGATTTTTCCACAGCTTCAAGAGAAATGGTGCTGAAGTTTGCTCTGGATAGATTAGAGTTGCTTCAATCACTAAATAAAGGTCTGTCTCCTGAGCTGCTCCCCGCTCTCCTCCCTGTGAAGTAGTCTCCTTGAGATGGACAGTGAAGCAAAGGGAACATGTGAGTTTGTCCACAGGGAGCGCCAAAATCAACACAGAATGAAAAGTTGGTTTAGCTGCTTTAAAATCTAAGGAAAAAATTTGAAAAAGCAGGTGTAATGGCTTTCCTGTTTCACTGTGATCTCAGACAGACCACAAAGCATTGCGATCTTATAAACCGATTACAGTTTTGTTTACAGTTTACAGAGTGTGAGTCAGTTTCTATTAGTGTGACCATGCAAGCACAAATTATACATTCCCACTACCCACACAGTCCAGAGAAGGAGGAGAAGATCAGGTCACATTACTGAAAACACCTAGGCTGGTGGATCATGGCTGTTGAGGTCCTTCAAAAGGTAGGCAAGTGGAGAAGGGTATTTACTTCAAGAAAGAATCATCACTCAGATACTCTGAGTGTTTAACTTTCTTTCAGTGTGTTTTTTATGCTTTTACTTCATTAAGTGGTTTTCTGTACTTTGTGTCACAGTCCCAGTTCTACAATTATCTTTACATTACAAAAAGTGAGACTAATCAAACAGATAAACGTTGATTAGAAAATATGCATCATGCATCCCTTCTCTTCTTCAGTCCATATAAGGTCACTGTGAAATTCAGGCTTAGTAAGTCATGTAATGTGTTATTCATCGCATAATTATATACATAATTGTGTTTTCCACAAACTGCATTGCCAACTGGATGAGACTTTCGTTCGCACTGTGAAATTAATTTATTTCAGGATGAGTGATGTTGTTGCTAATGCAGTGATCATGAGTCTTCTCATTGCGCTGAGGAAAATAAATATGTTTGAGTACAAAATGAGACAGAACAACATCTAAAGATGGATGTCCCTTCCATCATTTAGGAGTTTTCCCCAGTGACTGACCTTTGTAATCATAGCACGTGATGACTGGTTTAGCAGATGAGCAACAGACATGTAATATTCAGTGTTATGATTTGTGTTAATTTATGGATTCAAGCAACCCTCCTGCTGGTAGCAGCCAACTCTCTTTGTATGTTGTAAATGAGAATGTGCTCTTCAAGCTGCCAAATCAAATAAGAGTTAATGATTTCAGAGTCACTGAAATGCCTTTTGTCTGTTTTCCTATTATTACCATTTTATCAGCCAGACATCAAGTGTTGATTTGCTTCAGCACACACATATCATCTAATCAGAAAATGAGTTTGGGCTTTTGTGCCTGAACAAGGCCAAACCCAGACTTTGAAATACACTGAGATGGATTAAATGAAAGGCCTGGGATTAATTAAATGGATTTGCAATCATAGAAAGTGAGAAGTGGTCTCCAGATTGTCAATGTTAATTTAGTCACAAATGGGATATAAACAAAGATAATAAGCCATACTTTGCATTTATTAATTACTGGACAAAAGCAAAAGAGCAGGAGCAGAGTGAGCAGTAAATGGGTGCTTCATGTTTCCTCCACACTTTGTCTTCTCTGCCAGGAAATCTAAATGAGCCAAGGAAAGCAATTAATAGTATTCAAGTAGGTGTTCAGAAGCAATTCATTTAAACAATCAAACTTAGGAATACCTGCACAAAAAACAGTTGTAAATGTGTCCATAAGGCTACTTGAGAAGAAAGTTTTAAATGTGCACCTACACATAAAAGTGAGCGTACTATCTTCTGCAAAAGTGTACATGTATGTGACACTACATCAGTGAGTGTGTGTGTGTGTGTACCCATGTGCTCTGCAGATGCTATTCTCTCTTTGTCAGTCTTTCTCTCTCTGTGACACACACACTCATACACACCAGGCATGCAAGGTGCAAACAAAGCCAGAGGGCTCCCTCCCCTCCTCGAGCCATCTTCCTTCTAAATAGCAAGCACTTCATAAAAGTGATATCCAATCGATCAGCCGGTATTATTTCAGTCATGCCCGAGTGTATTTCAGATTCAGATTCAAATTCAGATTTCATTAACAAAGCACCTTCTTTGTTGCTTCATAGTTGTTGTTTCCAGTAGACTGTCAAAGTTTTTTGTTTGTTTTTTTAACAAGTTTGGCTCATGTCTATTTTGGACAATCATGATGTTACATCCAGTGCCAACACGCAGAGCCAGTGATAGAAGTAGTGTGCCCTGTTTGGCCTTTTTATTAACAGTAACACTCTTTTCCCTACCTTAACCAGACTGTAGGGACTGTGTGCAAAAATTGCAGAAAGTCAGCATTTAAAAAAAAATGGCATACAAGTTTACAAAAGCCTTACACTGTTCATGTAAGAGCAGTTGATTTTGTCTTGGTCCTTTGATCCAAGCCACACTTTCACTTTGAAAGTAGTTCGTCTCTAATTTGCGACAGCAGCAATAGGCAGAGAGGAGCCTTCCCCAACCATAACTTCAGAGACTGAATGAGAGTTTTAAAGCTGTGGTGGTGACAGGATCTGGGCTCAGCAAGCTCAAAAATACATGGGCAATCCTCAAATCAAACACTATTCTAATGAAGTAAAATATTTATTGGGGAGGATAAGACTAACTTTTAAGAAAATGAAAATGAGCTTAATTGACATAGAAAGAGGAGAAAATATTACCGATTTGCAAACTATAACCCACCATTATGTTAATGTCATTAAGCTTTTCTGTGAACATCAAGTTTAACGCCCATTTGTTCTTTGTTTGGACTTATAAAATGGTCATTTGCCTTCATAAAGCATTTGCTGCTCTCATTGTATTTGTGAGGAAGTGCCATTTTGGAAGCACAAGTAATTTCATGCTGCTCTCTCGCAGACTTTTGTGGCACACCCACTCTTTTGTCTGTCATCATTGAGATTCAGTAGAATGCAAGCTGTTAATGTTTCATTTTGTCCATCATAATCTTCCTTTATACTCCCACAAATTTGAACCTGCTTTTAAGAAGCTGTGTATTTTTCATGCAAAGCTGATCTTTGTATATTGTGTAAACCTTTTCAAAAACAGCAGATTGTGCAATCAAGCACAAATACCATCTCTCCTCCCATTACTTTTTGATCCTCCATTCATATGTATTCATGAGGGAGGTGGTCGTCAACGTGCAAAATGAACACACTGATATTCAAAAGTTTTTTGTATCCATCGGAGAGTTTGGTATCTTTCTATCTTCACACATAAGAGCAACAATCAGCCAGTAATGTTGCACCATGCTGTGATTAAAATCCCTTTTATACCAATTTTGCTGATTAATAAATTAATTGATGCAATTAAAGGATTATTGTTTCCTAATCCACAGCAGATGTCACAAGCCACCAACAGTTGAAATCAGTTATGCAAGATGTCATATATCTACGCTGCCTTAACAAAACTTCATTTCAAAGCAGCAGTAATGAATGGTTTTTGTTGGCAGGCAGCTGTCAATTAAACATGAAGATCATTTTTTTCATATTAAAGATTCAAGAAATCCAAATATTCACTTTGCTCATTTAGGCATGAATGTTTCATTTATTTCACATTGATTTTCAGGAGCCATAAGATGAGAACTATTGATTAGTGCTCTCTAACCATGTAACTCTAATTTAAACTTTTAACTAAATGTGTTGCACTGTGATGCACTGTGTGAGCTGGGGGTTAAGCACCGCAGTACACGGGCACCTTAGCAGTACTGTTTAAAAAGATGGACGAATATTTCTCATTCACTGTCCCGTCCACTTTTTCAAAGTCAGTCCAGGGATTCAAAACCTAATTTTCCAACATCTGACCAACTAAAGTTGATTTGCACAGGGACAGGTTAAATTATTTCACTCCACTATCTTGTACTAATCAAGATAGGATTGAGCAGTGTAGGTCCTGTTGCAGTGATGCTGTAGATTTCTGTGAAAAGCCTCTGCTAGAGTTTCTCAGCAGCGGGGGCAGACCAAAGCACTCTCAAAGTACCTTCCAGGAACAACATGTCACTAAAATGTGAAATACAATCTGCTCCAGAGCTTAAAATAGGATGACATATGAAATGTTTTCATCAAGGAGAAGCACCTTTTGATTGATAGTGACCTTTCCAAACAGGAAATGCCCCTTAAAGTTAAAGTGACAGAGAAATTTGAATTTCAACAGCCAGTGAATACTTAATACTGAATTCCTTACAATGATGATTATGAATGTAACGAGATGTCAGAAAGGAAAAAGGCTGCTTCTCTGCTAGAAAGGTATTTACAACTCATCTCCCATGTTTTATCCAGGGTATATATATATATATATATATATATATATATATATATATATATATATATATATATATATATACTATAATATACAAAGAAAGTGGAAAGCTAAAACAGAAGAAACGCGATACGTATGCACATTGCGCTAACTCCCTTAAAAGACTGTACCATTATAAAGATTTTATGATAACAAGCATCATCACTACAGCCTGTCAACACAATGATAATACAATAATAATTTTCTGGGCGGCACAGTGGTGTAGTGGTTAGCACTATCAACTCACAGCAAGAGGGTTCTGGGTCCAATGCCTTCGGGCACAGGGCCCTGCATGTTCTCCCTGTGCCTGCGTAGGCAACTCTAAATTGCCCCTAGGTTGTACCCCGCCTCTTGGCCAAGATAGCTGAGATAGGCTGAGACCACAGGATACCCTGTGGTCAGGATAAGCAAGTCTTATATATGAATGATTTTAGTGGATAAGTTACTTCCATTCTCACTTTAAAACATATTTGATTATAATAGAGATAAAAAAAAATTAAATCAGTGTGTCCTGAGAAAGACCTGCTGTGGAACTTCATTTTCACATCGAACCTCCATGAGAGCAAACACACCAACATGTATGATGGTAGGTGTGGGCTGGCCGGTTGAAAAGTTTTAACACATCACCCAACTCTAGAACATCACTGCGATACTGCAGGAGTCACCACCACTGAGTGTCTAAATAAACTCAATGCAGTGGCATTGAAGGTGTCTAGTGTTCATAATAATATCTTGAACAAGCCCAAACACCAACTTTCAAGTCCATGAGGGCCTGTGAAGATGTCCACGTGCAGCCCAAAAACTGTGAAAAAGTGAACTGCTGGTGGCACTAAATGAAATGTAAAGGGTCGCACCAAAGTCATTGGCATTCATGAGTATCTGTACCAGATTTCATGGAAATCTGTTGAATTCTTTAGCTCTCAGCACTCTGCCTGTTTTTTTCAGACAGCTCATCTGCTTTGCTTTTAAAGTCTACTTTCCATTCTGATCACAGCTTCGGATTTTGACTGACACCTGACCTTCGTCTCCTTTCAAACTCCATTAGCTGCCATCAGTACCTGGACATGCTTAGCCAGTCTTTAAGCGTTTTAGGACATTTCTTTTCCCTTTCAACTCCTTTGTTTTAATGCTAAAAGGTAGGACATAGGTTTAGAGTAGTTCTGATATCTCATTGAGGTATATATAGCAAAGTTCCAAACAAATACCTGTAATCAATACTCTACAATCAGACCTTTAGTTGTACGTGCTTGTGTACAATCTATTTCTGTTTGCATCCACTATGTGTAATCAGGAACTGTAGTTAATTATCCACCCTCACATTCATTTCTGCCACCTGACTGGCAGCTAGCCAGGGTGTATTCCTTTCTATTATGGTGTATTAGTATTGAGGGCTGTGATTTACAGTAATGTCCCTCAGTATGAATTATGCTTGCCTGAAACGAAATGCTGAGGGGCAGCCATCCTCAGCAGGCTCTCCCCACCAACTCCCTCAAGAAATCTTCAATTATGTATCAAATAGCCAGGGGGAAAACCAGCATGGCGGGAAACTCTCAAAGGGAGCTGATAGTGTCATGTGCAAATGTGTGCGTTTGCGTCCTTTGAGTGTGTGTAGTTGTTAAATAGCCATGAGTCCTAGCCAATTCACCCCAAGAGATTTATGCTATAGCATGTAAACATGGGATCATAGTGATGAAGCAGATTAGAAGATGAAGTAGGTTACTTACTTAGAAATGACCTTTATTCATATTTATTTATTTATATACTAAAATTGTCACCATGTCCTGATGACCGTTAATCGCTGCTCCTGCACAGGTTTTGGTCTGGTGTTTGCAGTGGTTATTCAGTTCCTTGTGATTTTATCTGTAATTAAAATAAAGATCTGTAACATCAGACAGCACTTTAGCCAGATAAGTATGAGATCAGCTGTCGAAAAAGAGTGTCCACTGAGCCGCTGTATATGCTTTGCATGCAGTCAGAATACTTTACACATTCCAGCAAGAAGAAGATCCAGGTGGATTGTTGTAGGCAAAAGATTAACTGTTTTATTGATTTATGGGCAGAAGGCATGTTGCCAAGCTCAGTTCCTGGCAATGGTGGCCAACAGCTGCACTTTGATGATGAAATTAATGCTAATGTACAACTGTTTAGTACAACAGCAAACAAGTGTGAAAGCCGACAGACGGTGTGAAGGGGACGATCAAACTCAGGTGTGGACTCACAACTTCATTAGAAAGGGATTTACTGTGTTTCTCTGAGAGGTTGAGTGTTTTTAATATTATTTGCGCTGATCAAACATTTTAATCCCATTCCTAACCATGTACTTATCATTGTAACCATGACAACAAAGGTCCCCTGATAAGGTTCTTATTTGAACTCAAATCATGATCTTTCCTTAAGGCTAGTCAAATCACATCATGAAATAGGCAACCAACAGGAAAGGACACCTCTAGCTGCAAACTAGATTACTTTTATTATCATATTATTTGATTTTTAATCCTCAAGGGTTTAATATTTGTTCAGTTTTCATAAATCCTTGACAAACTATGTCTATGTATGTGACATTATCTTAATGTAAAGTCTACGAGTAAGGCCAAAGGGAGAGTAGTTGATGTGAATGCACAGTGGGATGAACAAGTGGACTGAAGCACAACAGGAAGAATGAAAACCTTATTGGCTCATGTGCTGGATGGGCAGCTTTAATTAAAATGAATAAGCACCTCCTTGGAATCCCGTTTCCAACTCTCATAATACATCCATGATCATGAACCACCTCCTGTAATATGGCAGTGGCATGGAACCATGAGTTTTATTACCATGGACCATTGGAAATGTTTTATTATAGAATCAGAATCAGTTTTATTACCGAGCAGGTTGGGAATTTGTCTTGGTATGTTGGTGCATAACAAAATCAATATAGTCTGTAGGAAAAATAATAAAAGCAAAAGGTGAGTCAGAAGCCTACATTAAATATAAACTAAAAATATAAACTACAATATGACAAAAGATAAAATAAAGATATAGACTATGTGTACAGTATGGCTGTTATTTTATAACTTTACAGATTTATGCATTACCTTTTTTCTTCCTGAATTATTCATCCCTGGGTATCATGTTGTTTTAAAGTTTTTCAAAAAAAACAATATATGCAACAAAAAATATGCTGCAATACATTGTGCTGAGGGGATTACAAGCTTGCCCACATGTCAGAGAGGTTCTCTGTATCTTTCCAGATCCAGTTCAGACTCATGTTCAGCTGGTGAATGAGGACCCAAGAAGCCCTGGAGTCCCAAAAAGAAAAGTGAATCCATTTTGAGTCCATTTTGTAACGTCAAACTGAAATTCAGAAATCGCCCCTTCCCCCCTCCAGGTGTGCCAGGTCAGTGCAGGACAGATCACGTTGACTTAAACTCAGCCTAAAACAGGTCTGGAGGGAGAGCAGAGCAGCCACTTCCCCCTTTATTTCCCATCAGCGCTGAATGGAAAGCACCACACCGCGACACACCACACGACTATCACCTCCAGTGATATTATCATGGTGGGGTTTGCTCTCCATGGCATTGACTGCACCGGTGATTATGTCTCAGAGGGTTATCGCATTACGAAGAGCATCGGATGGTGACCAACCTCCACGCATGCCAACCCCCTGAGACACCAAAGCACTGCCAGTCATTATCAGTCAGCCTGCTGAACTTAATTGCCACAGCTCTGCAGGCCTCTGCTTAATGAGAGGAGGCTCTTCAGGCCCACGTGGTGCGCCAGGTCAGCTGACCATGTTAGAGGTAAAGGCCATTTACAGCTGATGGGGGCAGCAGAGTGGAGGTTCATACATTTTTTACCGACATAATGCACATTCTTCCTGTTAGCTAGGAGTGTGTCAGAACACGGCTGTGGTGTGTATTACATGTGTTCATGTGTGGGAGGGAAATCCTTTGGGAGCTGCATAGAGGGTTGCAATTAGCCACATCTTTCCAGATTTAAAGGAAAATCCGTAGTTTTTACAGCTATGGTTGGTTTTAATCACTAAATGAATTGCTTCAATATGCAGACACAAGTTTGATACAGCTGTAACAACTGACATATTTAGAGATGAAACTAAAAGTGAGCACATGTTACATACCAGTGTTTGGGCTGTGGATGTGGAATGATGTGTGTCTTTTCTGGTCTTCTGTCTCTGTTGACTTTTCATCAAATAATTCTCTTAGGAGGAGATCAGTTTAAGCTGATTTCCCTCTCACATTTTATGTTTTCATGCACAAGAAATAGTTTCTGGCTTTAAGAGGATTCTGCGTTTTGCAGCTCAGAATAAGCTGTCACTAATAAAAAGTGAAGAGAAAAATGAGGAGGAAAAACTGCAGAAGACTGTCTCAGATCAGCAAGAAATCATACTCCCTTTAAGTCAAATCACATCATGTTTAAGATGCAGATAGTATTTTTATAATCTGATATGAATTTATTTGAATCTTAAAAATATATAAGGGGGGTTAGTCTCAGGCATACCCCTTGAGAAGCTTT
Source organism: Scortum barcoo (assembly GCA_023238725.1). Lineage (NCBI taxonomy): Eukaryota > Metazoa > Chordata > Actinopteri > Centrarchiformes > Terapontidae > Scortum > Scortum barcoo. The sequence goes on from CM041535.1 coordinate 3,859,667, forward strand.
GTATAAATATATATGGTTTTCATGAAAGATTTGAGAGTATCTTGGGCCCAATTATAAGACATCTTAACTCTCCCTGTTGTCGCCTGAATTCCCTACTGTGTGATGTCTAGTTTCAGTTGCCCATATTTCATGTGCCATATTACTATTATTATATATTTATGTATTATTATTTTTAATGATATAGCCTGAAACATGTTTATTTAATCATCTCTATCTGGCTTTTTGTTTTGACATTGCTTTTTTTCCCCATTTTTTTATGTTTGTAAGTCTGTTTGACATTTTGACAAATGACCAAATAACATTGTCCAGCATACAGGAAATAACAAACAAAAACAACAAACAGTTGCTGTTTTACACATCCAACAGACATGAAGCAACATTGATATACTGTTGGAGTTGTGGTTCTGGCCACCTGATGAAATATCTTGACATATAGGCACAAGAGCACAAAATTTGGTACAACCATTTATGGTTCTCAAACAATGTTGCCTAATGACTTTAGTGATGACTTTCCCTTTACTGCCACCACGGTGTTGATGTGTGGTTTTGAGTGAAACATCCTAAAAACTATGCTATGCACCATATTAATTTGTAATCACTTAAGTGACCCCCTGAAATTTCATCTAGTGCCAGAAAAAGAAAAGCTTTCCTGTCAAAATGTGCACTTGTCAAGAGAAGGTCACACAGGCCATGAAATGAAGTGTCTGTTAATTACATCTTCACTCACCCAAGGCAAGAGTGAAGCACATGGAGCACAGGAAATGTCGATGCAATTGACTGGAGGTCTCAGGGCTAACATGATGTGAGTGATAGAAGGTCAGTGCTGCAGCTTCTCCAAATCTAAAGCCCACAGACATGCAGCGGCACAAAACTTAACAACTCTTGGCTCCTGTATGACTGGGGATGGATTTGTTTGTTGGGTCTATGAGTGGACACACTAACCCTAAATCCTTTGTCAAACCTCAGGGCCTTGGAAAGAGCAACACAAGGCTGCATCGCTGTCAAGGTCAGTTCAATTAAACTTTATGCACAGACTTTGATCACTGGGCAGGCAGTTTCTAATCTAATCTAAGTCGATTTTTCTTATCACAAATTTGCCTGAATGGGCTTCTGAATCTGTATGCGATAAACACCCTCTATCCTTTGACCCTCCATTCAGATAGAGAAAAACTCCCCCAAAAAACCCATGAGCAACATGATGACAAACATTAACTGAAACCAGTGTCCGTATTCAGCTGAAGAGCAGTAAAGGAAGAATCTGTACAACCACAAGTGTTTTTGTTGCTCCCATAAATCCAGCAGAGTGATAAATCCTCTGGACAGGACTCAAAATCAGCAGATCAGCTGGGCTCAGGCTTGATCAGGACGAGTAGCTTAAAGGCGTTAAAATGCCCTGTAGAACATTTTACACATATTTATCTCATTCATCGTTTACATAACAATATTGATTAGTACAGTATTAAACTCAATTTCAGCATAATTTCATTTATTCCAAAAAAACAAATACAAGAGTCAGAAATATAAATATGTCATATGATCACAAACTGATTTGCACTGACTAAATAAATTATTTTGATCAGTGTTTCTTTATTCAAGACAAGAAAAAAACTTGAGCGCCAGTGTTCATCTTTAGAGAGTGAAATATGACAAGATACGACATGTAACGACTTGCAAGATGGAGTATGCTGCTGCGCGGATCTCTTGATTGTCTTTTTATTGTGACATTATTTCTAAGAGCTCCTCTTCTACGATATAATCCAACTGGTCGGGCTGTGAGGAGGAGTTATTGGGAGTCAGACAGAAACGGAGGCCCTGAGATGAGTTTTGCCAGAAAGAACTGATAACCAGCATCAACATCTATCATTATTAGCCTCGCCTGCATCCGCTGTGCACAGCCTGTCCATCTCATCAGAGCTGAGACTGATCTCTCTGACACTCAGCTTCCTGGCAAATGTAGTAATATTTTCCTGCAGTATACACAAACACATACGTTGGTAGTGACTTTCCTCTAACGTGAGTAGTTTTTGGATTACAATATAAGGCTCTATAAATTAGCACCTCTTTAGGTTTCTTCGAAAACTTTGGAGGAATTTTTTTTAAATAACCTGTAGATACCGGCCAGATAATAACCTTAAAACGATATCTCAGTCTACAGTAGATACGCTTCAGTCCAGTGTCAAGATCTATAAACAAGAGTAGGGACACAATTATATGATGCTCCATCATACGAGACACAAGTGGGCCACTTCATTCAATGGTGATAAGCCAATATCTCATCTATAACTCCATCAGAGGATGTGAGGGGACTGCACACCAACTCTTAAAGAGTCCTGCACTAAAAATAAGAGGAGTCCTAGACAGATGAAGACAGTAAAAGCCTCTCACAAGAGAATAGGCTCGGTGACAAGGAGGGAGGAAGCAGAGGGAACGTGATGGATGGTGACTTTGCTTTCACGAAGCCTGTTTAAATGTCAAAATGGTGGGGTGCAATATTTAATTAATAACTGGAGTGCAGGGTGTGTCTGCGCAGCACTGAGAAATGGGGGATGCCAGCAGCAAGAGGCAGTTAAACACATGGAGAGTGAGGTAAAGAGGAAGGTAAAACATCAACGGATAATCGATTACAATTTCACAGTTATAAAACCAGTCACCCTGCTGAGAAGACTTTTTTTTAATCTAACTTCCCCCCTGTTGACGGGAGAGAGAGAGGATTATGAACACATATCTCATACCTGGGAGTTATCCAGAGCAGCTCTACTGGAGCAACAAGGTGGCCAGAGCTTCTAGTTGCAATTTTTAGCAGCAGCAGATGAGAAAGCGGAGCGCTCCTGTGGTTCACTTTCACCTCTCTTGTTTCTCTTTCTCTCTTGTTGCTCTGCCATGAGTCTTGACTTGATGTTTGTGCTACTGTAAAAATCTACTGTAAAATCTCAGATACTCCAAGGACAAGTGCTTGCTTATTTGTTGTCTTTATGTTGTCACTTGGTGATATTGTGCTTATTTACGATAAAGTTACGATAAAGTTAGAAATAGAATAATTACTTGTTACATATCACTCATTGAAAAATTACATCGCTAATTATTCAACAGCAAATGTAATTTGTTACTTGACTAATGACCTGCATGATTATCAATTCTGTCAAAGGGGGCTTAAATCAAAATTCTGCAGCCTCCACAAACATGGAACATCTGCTGTATGTAACACACGGAGAGGTAAACAAGCAGCCAGCCTGTGGTTTGGAGAGGTCTTGGGTCATCCCATACCAGCTCACCCAGAATTCACAGCTGTGAAGAGCTACAGAGCTGTAACACCAACAGCCAATAGCTCAGTAGCAATACTTCAGTAACACTACCCAGAATCTAGATTTGGTTGCAAGAAAATGAGAGAATGAAAGATTCCTCATTGAGGTAAAATGTACTTATTTTTATTCATCACTACTATTTAAATGATAACATGTTGCAAATGATCCTCAGGTTTTCCTGGTTGTTTAGTGCAGTTCATGACAAAAACAGTATTTGTAGAGCTGTAGGATGGATTTTGCAGGGTCCCATGAATTTAATAGAAACTTTGATGTGATCTTTTTAATATGAAAATCAATTAAATGAACTGCGTGAGTTGGTATGGAATGACCCTTTACTGACCATCAACAGCCCTGGTGACTGCTCTCTGTCACATTTTATTTGAAAATCAAGCATTTGTTTGAAAGTGGGAAATAACAAAATAAATCATGAAAATAATGATAAAATAGAGGTGTAATAAGTCATTCAGATTCAATATTTACAATTTACTGAATAAGCAGAATATACCATAACTGATAGTGAATTTCAAACAGTCTTGAAATTCACTATCAGCTGGACTTATTTCATGCCCTGTTGATTCATCAATAAACTAAGCTAATAAATAAAAATGGAGGCCACAGAGCAAGCAAAGCATTAGTGATAATCACAACATAGAGGGGTCTGAAAAGCATTGTGTGAAAGGATCATGGATTAAATACTGTTGGTAGGCTTCTTCCCGACTTTGTAAAAAGTAGTTGTCTCACTCTATAAGGCTGACAAATCTAAAGATTTAACTGTGAGTTGCAACAAGACAGCAGAGGCACCAGTTCAACCTCTTCTGACTGTGTATTATTGGCCGCACTCATCCTCTGGGCCCTTGCCAGAAGATTTTTTTTTTTTAAATACGGCCACTTTTTAGTATACTGGCCCATCACCAATAAGATATCAAGATGTTTATTTAAGGATATGCAATTGGCATTGTTTTGGTTTGTCAAATTCAAAGTTGCACCAGGATTTCAAGACAAAGTGGGATGCTAACACATACTCACTGCCCAACAGCACATTCTCTGTGGGCTGTACTGCACTGCTGCTGACACTCTCCACAATCAAACATTAATATCTGCATGACATATCCATCAATCAGACAAGCGGAAAAAGTTAACAAAAACATATCCAGCTGGGGACTTTAATCTCACTCTTTCTGACTTCTCTATATATTTTGGTGTGTGTAACCTGACTAGCAGACAGTAAATCTACTAGATCGTCGTGAGGCCTCCTAAACCAACCTTCCTTTAGTCCCCTGGTTATCTACTGAACAACCTGTCAGACCTGTGTTCTCATATAAAATATAAAGAAGGTCAGGCACTTGCACTGTCATTCACTTCAGCCTATAATCACCCCACTTGTCTCAACACCAGCGGCACTCTTGATTTTTTCATGGTGCTGCTGTCGCCTGCTGAGAGCCTGTAAGACAGTTGATTGGCCTGGAGGCGTGAAGGCCAGCTTGACAGGAATGTGATGACACTATCACTGCCTCCCCTCCCCAAATGTATCCCATTAGTCTGACTAACATATATGCTGGGGAAGGACACGTCAGCTCGTCATCTTCTGGATTCAAAGAGCACTGGAAAATTTCCCTTCAACCGAACACACCGACATGGAGAAGACTCCAGCTGCAGCGGGGGAGAAAGAGGAGGGTGTAACTCTACAGCTGTCTTCGACTACAAGTGAGCCTCGTGGTCGAAGGGGAATAAGTGATTGACACAAATTGCGCCCTGATTCTAGCAGCAGCAACAAGAAATGCATAATATTTGTTCCCTCCTGTCGTGCAAACCCCTAAATGCTTCAATTAATCCTGCATGTAGCATAACATAACTATCGACATCTCACCAATTTAAACACAGAACACACATTCAAAGTATGACACGTGGTCTGTGTTTGTTACAAAGGGAGATAAGAGAGCCATTCATTACATCAGCGAGAATACAATGCATTTTCCATAATAAAGAAGCACTGGGAACAATTAAACCAAGAGGGGTGATGCATTACACACACAGATCTCTGACCTCTGACCCTGCATTTGTTTCAAACTGTGAAATGGTTAGATAATGATTCTAACTGACTGTTCAGAGTCAACCGCAGACAAAAACAACACCAAGCAGCATCATGATCTTGAAATATGCATAAAATGTATCCTTAACTGACTAATTACATCATGTGGGCTGTCCCGCTGTTTATTTAATGCCCCCAGTAGCTTTAAACATGTCAAGCTGAGAAGTGTAAATGCTCTAAACCTGGTCTGACTGCAGACTGAACATGCTGAAAATACTATGTGGCAGTGGTTCTCATTTGCTATCAATTTGAATGCACCAATAACAACGTAAAGTGTTATTTTTGGACATCTGTCATGGTTTCATCTATGCTTAAGTCCATGAACTAATTCTGTCAAAGCTTTATTGCAGGGACTGTGTTCACTGCACTTCTGTTCAATTTGTGACAAAAACCCAGATTTAAAGATTTGACCTTGCTTTTGTTCCATTTTAGTTGGACACCGTTTAAAGTAGGTAGTTCAGGAAATACTAAATCAATAAATATTAAACTGGAATCAGGAGATGGTTCGCCTAGCTTAGCATAAAGCATAGGCTACATCTCACGCAGGCGCAGTGACTTGTCAGGCACTTGTTTTTACACTTTTTTTTCTACAGATTAAAAAAGGTAGGTGGATTTTGTTGCCTTTGGACAAAGCCAACATAAATACAACATACGCTATCATCGTGTTGATGGGATTTGGGCCTGCATAGGAATGTGCTGCAATTCTGAAATGAAAAGTGTCCATCTGTCCCACTGAAGAGTCAGTTGAATTGGCATCCAGTCCTTGGAAATAAAATACAAACATGCATCTGTATTTATATATAGTATTAAATTTTGCTTGGCCCTTATCATCTCCTTGGAAGCTGTAATAAATACCAGATTTAAGGAAATGCATTTTGCTGTGCTCCCTATTTTTCAATCCATCTTAGGCCCCATGTCATTCAGTTTTCACCCATACAGATGCAAACGTCATCCTTTTTCTTTAAACCAAGCATGAACGACCTCCTCAGCAGACCGTGACCAAGGGCTCTAACCACAAACAACCCCTTTTTCCCTGAACATATTTCCCTGTCACATGCATGCATGTACTTTGCTTTGCTGATTATTATCATTTGATTAATTATCATTTTTCTCTCACAGCTGCAATTGCTCATCTTGTGTCTACTCCTTTCTCTGTCCGCTTTTCCCCTCCCCACAATCGAATCGGCCCAAAAATGCCAACGTCTGCTCCCAGCAGAGCGAGAAGATTAGACACCACAGCCCTGATGGGAAAGAGCATGCTGGTAGACAAAGTACACGCACAATTTAATACATGTTCATCTTAATCAGCGGACAGTGCCATTTTTTGGTGCTCAGTTTCATGTTTTAATTAAAAGGATAACGCCGTAGGGTCGACTTGTTCCTCAGGGACAAATCATGTAGTGGAAGATGAAACAGGTCCTAAATGGGTTCCTGTGGTGAGAGGCTGCACACAAACCTGTTGTACAGCTCTCTCTCTCTCTTTCTCTGCATCATCACATCCAAGGCTGTGGCTATAGGGCTTCTCTTTATCTCCCTCCTTTCCCCTCAGATGTGAAATTGTGGGTACTTCATCACTGGCCTATCCCACACACTCATGGTAACAGGATGGCCTTTATTCATCTTGCTCTGTTGCCTGGGAACTAAATCTTTCCTCTGTTACACACTGCATGGAGGGAGGACCTCAACAGGAGATATAATTTACCTTTATTTTATTTAACGCTTGAGGCTATTTTTCCATATCTCTTTTTCAGAGTGACGATGAGTATCTGCAACAATAGAACAAGCCTGATTGTCTGGATAACAACAAAGCACCTTTCCGAAGCACAAGTGAAAATGGAGGGACTTAGATATGTAGCATGTGTTTTCTGTCAAATACCTCTGAAGAAAAGCCATTTGACATCATCGATAAATCCCATGCAGCACTGGCCCGAACGAAAGAGTTTTACGATGCGTGAAGACGCACCATTGATTCCATTGCATGCCTGATAAAAAAATCGACCGTGCTGACAATCAGATTTTTCTGTGTGATCTGCCGTGGGCGAGTCCATAAAGCAGAATCCCAGATTGGATAGTAAATAAGATCACGGCAGTCTTGCTAATCGCAATTTTTACCCCTAATCAGTAGATTGAGTCATCAAATCAATATTTGGATCGCCGCCACCTGCTTTCCGAATATAAGCCATCAGTATTCATGGAGTTATTCAGATGTAGGTGATGGAACTCTATGGGGCCATTACAGAGTGTGGTCGATTTATCTTCAACTTCCCCTTGGTATACAGCAAAACATCTGAAAGGATGCTATGAATTTGGCAGAAGTCATTTAATTTTTGATGGATTAAGGCTGCCTCCCAAGTAAGCACTGCATAAATGTTAATGTGGAAAAATATTACTGATGTGCATGTGTTGGTACACATCTGCAGGTCTCTGTGAGCGTGTGTGTGAGATGAATACACACAGCCCCAGAGCCAGACAGACAGACAGACATGTAAAAAAAAAAAAAAAAAAAAAGGATTTTCTCTTTCATGCATGTTTCCATCTGTATGAGTCAACCAACTTTCCTCAGCTGGTTATTTGATAGACCCCGGCCTCAGCTGTTTCACATGAAAAGATGACTAAATGTAAGGTACAGACACAGTTGAGGTCAGAGAATAAGCATACCCCTCCCCCTGAGAGGTAGCAGCTGCTCCAGAAGTAAAATGGGAAACAGCCATGTGTGCTTTGAAGGACATCAAGATCTCTTTGAAGTTAGTATGTTAAAGATATAATCTCAAAGATTTTCATTTGAAATAAATGTCTGTTAAATCACTATCTATCGCTAAATGATCCAACACAATGGTTATTGAGCCTATGGCCCACTGATGGAAGCCTGCAGCACTTGCAGTATTACAACCTGGGTGACTTTCACAAGCGCTACACAGTTAGGCTATTAACAGGACTTTTAATGCAACAGTTTTGCTCCTCAACTCACCTGTGTGTGAAGAACTGTGCAGTTTTTCGGTTCTCAGCTAACACTGTGAGTGTACGGTTATTATGGCTGAACAAACAAAGTAAAAATCGATGAGTGTCTGTGCTTTACTTGAGTATCTGGGGATTTTTTTGAAAACTTGTGACTTTTACTCTGTACACTTACACTACATTTCAAAGACAAGTATCGTACATTTGACTCTTCTACATTTCCATGAATGTTGTGGTCACTAGTTACTTTTAAGCAGCTTTGAAGTCAGTGGTGGATTTTTTTTTTTTTCTTTTCTAAATTGTGACTGACCACATGTTGAATTTCTCACAGAAGAAAAAAACAATCATAGTACCTGTTCTCAACTGGGTGTAATATAAAGCACAAGCAAAACAGACGATTTCAAAGTAACATGCATCCATTTCATTCTGTTAGCAAGGTGCAAACAACTAACCTCATGGTGATAATGGCAACGGGAGATAAACATACGTTTCTGAACCAGCACACCCATGGCCGTATCTCGTATGTGTAAAATGTGTGAAAATGAAAACGGCTATCCTTTCTCTGGATTCAACTGTATGTCTATGCTGTAGATTATATAGGCTTTCTAAGGCTTTATGTAGCATAGTCAAGAAAGTCAGTGCATTCATGAGGTGGTTTCAGAGAGTTATGAGGCTCTGTAAATGCAGTGTGAAAACAAGACAGATAAGAAGAAAATGTACCATTTACACTGAAAGCTTGGGATAAGGATATATCTGAATTGGGACTAACCTAAAACTGGAATACAATTTGATATAATGTTACTAATGCCTAGAAAAATCAAAGTCATCTGTATATACATTTGAATTTCTTTCATAAAGCTTATTTAAAACCAAGAAGTAGACATTTAAATAGGACTGGTGCTTGACTCATATGATTCTTCCTGCTCCCACAGAACCGTTGACTCATTATAATTCATGTTGTTTGGGAGTGTCCAGGGTTTTTTAGTTTTTGGAAGAAGGTTTTAAGTACCCTTGCAAAACAGTTTAGTGTGTAATTTCCAGTCGACCTTGCTGTAAATCTTTTAAATGATGATTCTGAATGATGACAGGCCTCACTGCAGCTAAGAAGATTGTAGTCCATCGTTGCAAATCTCCTCATGACATTTCAGCTATTCATTGGTTTCTGATCTTTTTGGGTGTTTCTTGCCTGGAATTATCATCAGAAAGAGTCAATGATGCACGACCATGGACAACTTAAAAGATCTTGTCTGTAAATAAGGCACCATGTAGGCACTACATTATTGTTGGGGAAAGGGTAGTCGCATTAAAGAGCAACTTGCAAGTTATACATTTTTTTAGATTTATACTTAATCTTGTTTAAAAATGCATATTTGAAAAGGTAATGCAGAATTTAATATGTTTTACAGGCACAAAATCAGAGGTAAAAGTGGTCATTTTCAGCAGTGCCCCGAAAAACGCTCTTTTTTTCAACATCGCGTCATATTACGTCACATAAGGGAGTTGTTGCTCGTTGCTCTGCCTGAACTCAATGAGCGGTAGGAGGTGGTAGTGAGTCTGAGCAGCCTTTACTGCTGCGTTTGTTTTACGAAAAACGTGGTCATTTGTGGCACTTATTTTAGACCGGAGGATTGTCTTCACGGCGATATGATGGATGATGCTGCGGGTCCCTCCGTGCACACAGCAGCTCCATCAGGTCTGCTGCCTGCAGGAGTCAGGGATCAATCAGAGATTCAGCTCGACGAAAACGTCAACTATTCACAGCAGCAAAATTCTGTTACAAAAACAACTCTAGAAGTCCCTGTAGTGTGTATTTAAATATATTTTAAGCAAAATCTATCTATCTATCAAAATCTATCATTTTTACATGCATTGATTCACAGGGGTCTCTAACCTGCAAGTTGCTATTTAAACAATTAAAATGTAACCGGCAACCTGTAATGGTCTGGAATTTGTTGGTACTGCAACAAAGTATAAGTGATAAAAAAAAAAGAAAACATTTGTATCCGTATTTTCTATTTCTCTTCTTTCCTGCCATTTCTTGAACATTGCTACATTTCTCGGTCTATTACCGCCAAGAACTGTAGATCGGCGGAGCTTGAAACTGGCAGCACAAATATGAATATTGCCACCTGCATATTTGCTCATGTGCATGTGTAAAGTTGCGCACAAGCTGATTCAATAGCTCAAACATACTAATAAAACATGAACCCACCTATCAAAACATTACTACATAGCTCGTCTTGTGGGCAAAAACCCCACAGGGTACCTTTAAATACACTGGCCAGTATAAAGAAAATATTGGATTTATAAGTTGGTTTCACTTCAGGAAAACATGATCTCATTTCAGGTAGAAGGTGCTCGTGTGACAATGGTGATGGACCTCATACTAGGGCAAGGTAGCATCACAAGACAGAACAGACAGCGTTATCGAAACATATTCAGATAAAACGGGTAAAGTACGGGTAAGTAAACAAATAAATAACAGCACACCTTGACACCAGGTTGTACTTTTAGTGCATGATGCTGTAATTACACGATGTATGTGTCATCAAATACAATGACTCATCACTAAAATGACAATATCGTTTGCATTTTCATTTAACTTTTATTATCTCATTTTCTATGAGACTCCATCTGACCCCGGCCCATGTGATGTTTCAAGCATTTTCACACAAATTGGCTTCTTCTGATCATCGACCCTGGCCGACTGCTTTACTCTGCCCTTGTTTTAACAACTCTGTCTGCCCAATCAAGTCACTTCTCTGATGTGTAATTATATTAAAAGCATTGGACACTACAGTACATATATCTCCTTTAGTGTCTTGGACCTCACTTTTGCCAGGCAGGTTAAATTTAACACCACAATCTAGTATAAGTAGACCCTCATTGCACTGACTGTTGTTTTAAGGTGCTAAAAGTTAAGTGCTGACTCCTGAGTGAGTGTGTGCTTGTGTAAAAGAGTGGTTAAACAGAGAGGACTAGGACCTAACCAAGGTTCATTGTTAAAAATAACTGGCAAAAAATGTTCGTTGTCATTAATTACAGGATGAAAAGAACTACAATTACAGAGTGAGCAGACAAAGATTGAGGCATTTAATAATCCTCATCATCTCCCATCAATGACAAAACGGGGAAAATCATTCAAATAGCCAAGGCTGGTTAAAACAGGGTAAAGCTTCTACTGAAGAGATAAATGCTTTTATTTTGTTAGGCACTGCTTTATGTTGGCATGAAAATTTGTCTGTGTGTTCTTATATTTATGTACATATATGGGGTTTAAATATAGCGCATACACACACACTACACACACACACACACACACACACAGACTCATTCCAGTTTTAATGCCATAATCATATATCACACTGAAGTGCTTCCCTTTAGAGGCATTATAGACAGTACTTGCACACATGCACACACACACACACACACACACACACACACACACACACACATGCACGCACACACACACACACACACACACACACACACTAGGGGGTTGCCTTTTACAATTTAAACACAGCCAGGGACAAATACTATGACATTCTTTTACCAGGAGATTAATAGTAATAGTAAAATGTGTATTTTTAAAAATCAATATATTAGCTGTATGCTAGAAGGGTATTTGTTTCTGCTCTTCACTTGTCAGGATGTATACACAGTATAGCTTACACTAGTCTCAGAGGACAAATGATGTTTGGCTTTGCTGGCCACATGTGGTTCCAGAGCTTTTAACTGAGAAGTCCAGTTAAAGGGCTTCAATCAATCTCTTGCTCTGTGGTGTTGTACTGTGTTTTGTGAAAAGATTGATTCATTGTCTTGGGGAATTTATTTTTAATTCACAACAAATGTGGGGAAAACTGTGTTTTATCCACATGCCACACCAGTGCTGTCTCATGAGCCTTATTTTTTACTGCCATCTAGTGAGCAGATTTTTTTTTCATTGCTGACATCTGGTCCTCTATTCCATTTTCACCACATGTTCCAGTTGCCTAGAAAATATATTTGTTGGCAGAAATATCAAATCGAGCATATAGGAGTAAATACAAAATATCCACATTGCGATACAGACCAACATTTCATCAGATGTGATCACCAGTTTAAAAGACAAATCAGGGATTCTCATTTCAATCTGTAATTATCACAGCATTGTGAAAAATCTCATATGGTTCTCACTGTGCATACTATTCATCAATGTATTTTTAGGCCTGAAAGAGACATCATCACAAGCAATCAAATATGCAGATGCATATCCACTCTCTAAATGAAAAGTAATTTTGTGTTGTAAAAAGGAACAATGAAACTCCTAAATGTAAACAACTGTGAAAAAAAGGTCATTCCACTTTTATTTAACCTCAGTGACAGATGTAAAAAGGAAATTGTTTGAATGCTAGTAAAGGTAAGGGAACACTATCGCTAGGTTACAGCTAGGTGACAGCTATAACGTGTCAATGGATCTCCATTTTGACAGATTAAAAATTCCATCCATGCCAACAGGAGTGCTCCACTGTTTGTTTATTTGTCTGTGCTGGCTTTTCTTGGAGGCAATTTTGATGAAATAAGTGGGAACGATGCATGTGGGCGTGATGGTTGATTGTTCTACTGTGACATGAACTACAATATTTGTTTTGTTTTATGTTTAGTAAGTCACATGCCCCTGCTGCCTGGTCGGGCAGGATTTTAAGAAACCCTGTTTCAGCATGTTTGGCCATAAAAAGGACGCTCATCACTGCCCCAATAATTGTGCTGGTAAAGGAACAGACCACTCAGATAATCAGTGGGCTCATCAAATTGTCGGTTCAAGGCAATCAGAACAATCAAGTGCTAAAAAGATGGGGAAATGTGCATGCAGATTATGTTATTGTTATTGTCATCGTAATGCAATGTCTGAACCAAGTGCTTATCAACGACTTTGTAACCCATTGTGCAAGCTTATCTGCAGCCACAGCGCACAGAAACAAATGTTCATTTTCAACCAAGTACGTCACTCAGCACACAAAGCAAGCTTTTTTGATGATACCATATACTGAGCAGAATCTAACTTCAAAGTCAAAACTTTTCTACGTTTTGTCAAGTGATCAATGGAATTTTAATATCTATGAAATGAACAAATTATTTTTATCAAAGAACATATTAATACAGTACTACTTCTATTACTACTACTACTACTATAATATACTATATATTATTATCAATAATAATAATAAGAAGAAGAAGAATAAGAAGAAGAAGACAGCAGAAATAATGAAAATAGTTTCGCAAAATACGTTTTTTGTCTCATTTTTCAGCCACAGCATATAAAGCATATAAACAAAAAGATAACAACAATTCAGATGTTATTTTAGTTAAACTGAGTTTTTGAGGCCTGTTTGTTTTTCTGGCTCGTGAGTGATTCCGAAAAAAACGGACAGTGGGCGTGGTTTGACGTCATGACGTTTGGAGGCGTTACGTAAACCGTTCGGCGCAAAAATTCAAACACTGAGCAGGAAGAAAATCTGCAGCTCTGCTCCTGTTTGTCACATTATAGATTATAACGAGGCGCCGTAAAGCCACAGCGGAGTTTAGACATTTCGAGGTAAGTTGAGTGGACCAAACGAAACTTGTGGTAAAACTTTACTGAGTCAGTGAGCTGCTTAACTCACACCGACAGTGAAAACACGTTCATATCGGCTAATGCTAATCGAAGCTACCGTTGTTTCATGTGAAGTAGCAGCTCGACGAAGTGAGGCAGCTTTGTGCTCGGATTAAACATGTTATGGGGCAGATAAGTTAACTTGACAAATATGCTGTATTAATATAAGGTTTGTCTGTCAGCGTTGATTGAACTAGCTTTCTTTTTAAATTTAAACTTGTGGTTATGGTCCCTCTGGAGATCTTTTGTTTATATGTGAGTGTCGCCCTGATGATGATGGATAGGATCTATGAAGAGAGACCACTCAGAGCAGCACTTATAAAACAAAGATGTATCTGAACCCCATGTGTCCCCGCTGATAGATCAATAAAGATGATCTTACTATATTACTTGGGGCCAAGCACCAAGTAACTAATTATTAAGACTTTTTAAATGACTGTGTGAAGACTAAAATCTACATCATTTTTGTCATTAAAGTCAAATTTAGTAAAGTGTGCACCTTGACAGCAAAAATGGTAACATGTATTGGTCATAACTTGGTCACAAAACAAATCGAAATTTTAGTTTAAATGCTAACTTAAATCTATATATTTTTTCTGTTTTCATCAGACAATCATGATTCTTCTCTTGTGAGATTCTTGTGTGTTTTCCAGTTGAAACCTTGTGTTTACATGTGGCCAGCTATTGTATGTCAGCTCACTGAGAAGTGATTGTCAGCAGACCTGCTTTTAAAATTAAACTGCACAATAGGAAGTGGTCACAGTACACACCATATTATAAGTGAGTCAAAAATTGTGGCCAGTGAAGTATGTTAAAATGGGCAAATCAATTTTTAATATTTTGAAACAACATAATAATAAAGGATGCGAATAAGTGTTTTTTTTAATCTTACATCTTTCTAAATATTGAAACATGATTCCACCTGTTTTTCCTGAAGGTGAAACTTGGACCTGTGTCTACATATTGCCTCTGTGTTTGTATGTTTCTCTGTCTCCAGCTAAGATGAGCGCAGCCTCCACACCTGTCTCCCGGGTACGTGCAGAATGGACGTCCTCCTTGAAGAACAAGGGTCTGTCCCCTGCTTCCTGTAGTACCCCACTGCTGGCAGCATTCCCTGGCAATGATGACGAGCAGGAACGACGTCAGCGCCGAAGGTCAAGAGTCATTGACCTTCAAGCTGCAAATGATTCCTCCTTCAATGATTCTGCAGCACATAGGTAAGTTGTGGATATAAAGGATTGACAAACCATGCATGTGACTGTGTTTCTGAGCACAGTTTCGGTGACAGTCATTTAGAGCTTGTTGTGTAAGTTTGAGCCAGCTTTGATTTCTAAAACATTTTAAGTCATGGCTTAAACTGGAATTTTCTGCTTGCCCTGCTAATTTGTTTTTTCTTGAGAACCTCAAGATAATCCCATTTTTGTATGCAGTGCTTCAGGGACTCCTGCTGCTGTGCCCAAGTTGTCAAATGCACAGATCTCAGAGCACTACTCCACCTGCATTAAACTCTCCACTGAGAACGTAAGTGTATTTGCAGTGTGTGCATGCATATAGTGTATCTGGGTCAGAGAAAAATCATTTAGTGTTATATACATTGTACATTTTTAAAGTGTTACTATAATAGAGATGTTTTTTTTTTCTTTCCTCGTCTTTTATATTTTCTGTGTTTTCAAGATGTATGCCTATTACCTTTTGAAATAGAGAGCAGTAAGACCTAAAAGAAGTAATCCAAGACTAATGCATTTCTGTTTTCTTTTTTCCAGAAAATCACCACCAAAAATGCCTTCGGTCTGCATCTAATTGATTATATGGCTGATATTCTTAAACAGAAGGATTCGGAACTCACAAACTTCAAGGTTGGAGGGTTTTTTTATTTTATTATTATCTGATAATAACTCCCTTGGCTCCTCGCAGGAAACTTTTGATTTATTTAAGAAAGTTTAATCAAATGTATCTTTTATCTGCTGTAGCTATTCCCCTGTTTAACCATGTAGTCTCAAGAATCCTAGAAACCCAGACTTTGTCATCCATCAAAGAAGTGTCTTTTTTTCTTAAATCAGATAGGTGATAACCTAAGGTTGATTCACTTAGAAGAAACGTTGATCCAAAAAAAAGGTCTGGTTGGATGTAGCGCCTGGGGGTCCTGAAAAAGATAAATTATGCTGTCTAGCACGATGCTTTATCCGAAGAGAAATGAATCCACTTGCTCTGATAAAGTCTGCAGCATCCTGAGTTAACAGAATGGAAGCTGCATACACTGTTAGGAAAGTCTGAATGGATTGTTGGAAATATTTTTTCAAAAATATGAGCAGTGTTATTCTGTGCCATGTATTATGAAATAGTAATCGTCAGATTTAGTTCACCGGTAGTGTGAATGATGTTTTCATCTGATGTGTCCGTCCTCCTGAAGGTGGCAGCTGGCACTTTGGATGCCAGCACAAAGATCTATGCTGTGAGGGTGGATGCTGTTCATGCCGATGCCTACAGGGTGCTGGGTGGTCTGGGGGCCGAGACCAAACCTGGAGAAGGTGAGAGCCTCATCAGTGCCATTTATGTACTTCCACGTGTGTTGTTGGATTTTCATTTAAATAAACTGAATTACAATGGAGCTAGGATTCAGGATGTCAGGCTTTGTCATACAGAATGTAAAACTCAGTCTACCCACATGTTTGCATTGTTTGAAGTTTTTTTGTTTCTCTCATTTTTTGTGCAAATACTTAACAAGGTCCGAAAGAGGAGGAAAAAGATGACGGGGTTGAGGGTGAAGTGACCACCAAGCAGCCTAAGAAAAAGAGGCCCCCTAAGAAGACCGTTGAGCAGAACCTGAGCAACATTAACAGCGCAGAGTCTGAGAGGAAGTGTGAGGTAGAGTATAAATATGAGGAGTGTCTGACATTTCTTGAGGGCTATTAAATATAAAAGTTGGGTTGTCTGCTTCCCAACTGGTGTTTCAAAAAAATATATGTAATAGAGAGAAAGGCAGAGGACAAGCTGGGAGCTTGTGTCTCATTCAAACATAACAAGAGAGGGCGATCATGATGAGAGATCAAGGTGAATGAAGAAGAGAAATCAAATTTTGATAGTTTCGTGGTGGTTACACTAAGCGGATCATTAATACTGTAGAGATGAGCTCTTTAGAGTTTTCAGTCCTTTTTGGAGTTATCTTTCTTTCATAACATCAAACTCAAACTTCAGACTAATATAACGGTAAATATTATAAAAAAAACAGCAGGGTCTTGTTTCCTCGTTTGTGAAATTAGGCCAGTCTTTTTTCTTTCTATCATTGGTCTAATTTGCCTGATCTCCACCATTCTTCAGATTTGTTGGACATGCAAACAAAGTGTGCTGAAGTGGTACTTCCTCTGTTTAGTTCCTCTGGTTCTTAAGATCCTGGAACTTTTCGGTCAAAAAGGCCTGCTGTGTGCTGACTTTAATTCCCCTACTTGACAAGATAAAAGGTTCCTTCTAAGGATGCACCAATCACACTTTGATCTTCTGCTGCTTCTACTTTGTTTGTTTCTTTTTCTTTCTTTCTCTGTTCTTTTCACTTTAATGTGTTTACCTTCAGGGTACAGGGCTGTACGTTTGCTTTTTTTTCACATAGCTCTGGTGCAACAGAGGTTGAAGGTTTTGTAGCACAGACCACAAAATTGCAGCCCCATTCCTGATCTGCTGCATCAGTGCATCTGTATTTTTTTTCTTTTATAAGTTTTGTGTGCACTCATGTACAAAGGTCACTTTACTTAAGTATAAGCAAAGGCAGCATCCCTGCCTCGACAGCATATCTTCTATCATGGATTGAAACTTCATTACTTACTTCCACTGAATGTCTGACTGAACTGATAAGTTCATGTTTATGATTAAGGTCAATACTTAGACTTGAATCCCTAAACTGTCTCGGGGAGCATTAACAGATTTCTACAGATGATTTTAAGCAAGTCTTTGGTCTGCATTATGACTGCATCTCCTTACCCAGCCAATCCTTATGCCCAAATAACCAAAAGACATTAACATAGATGAAGGATATTTTCCTCTGATGTTTGTTTCAGTGTAGTGTATAAGTATTTTTTACCTCACCTCATCATCATATGGCTGTGAACATGATCAACTGTCCTTCCTACTCAACCAGGTGGACCCCATGTTTCAGCGGATGGCCTCGTCCTTCGATGAGAGCAGCACGGCTGGCGTCTTCCTGTCTGTTCTCTTCAGTCAAAACAGTCGCTGCGAGCTGCTGTTTCCCTCCCACATGACCCTCCTGGAGTCCAGCCCCTCTTACTCTCCTCCACCTCCACAGGGAGTCCCTGCATCCCCCTTCATGGGTAAAAAAAAATATTGAGCAAGCCCAAAAATGTGTTTTCTTTCAATCACATAAATTGTTAGCCATTTTACAATGTCCTATTAAGTGTTTGTCTGAACCTTAGAGCCACATAGCACTTTTGAGATGTTCCTCAATAGAGATGCTAAACCCCATCTCTCTGTGCTGTCTTTCTGTCAGCTGGACTTCAGCGTTCCCAAGAGAAAAGTGCCATCTGCCCCTCGCTGCAGGACTTCTCCTTCACTAGCTGGAACCCTGAGCAGGTCAGAGAAACCTTTTAACCATCCAAACTGGTGTTATAAATTATTCTGATGGAATTTTTTCATATTTCTTAGATGAAATGGTAATAGAACTTGCCTTCCTCTGACAAGTTAACCATGTTTGAGGTAGAGAAAAATGGGAGATGCAAACTAAAGAGAATTGTCTGCTCCTCCAACGACCAGAGCTGATCTTATAATACATATGTGTCTGACAAAGCATCTGACAAGCAGTGTGTAGAAGCATTTTGTATTCCATACCTATCTATATCTGTCATTACACTGTATAATATGGTCTGTATTAGAATGAATTTGAAGAAATTCAAAGTTAATTAAGTCTATGTGTAGATTTAACTAACTCTATAAGAACACATGCTTGACATTCCCTCTGTATGTTTTTATGAAAAAAATATTTTGTGAGTATCTCTTTGGGGAAATACTGGAATCTAATTTCCCATCTTACAATCCCAGTGCACACTTATCTTATCTCTCTTATCTTATCTCGCTCTTATCTTGGGGAGACCTTTGTAGGGCCCTGACACACCAAGCTGACCTAAAAGAACCAGGGGGAAACACTGAGGTTCTGTTAAAATGTTCACACCATCATGCAGTGAAGACCAGTTTAACACCCAGGAATCTTCTCTGGCCTGCAGCCTACTATTCTTATGGTCATACACCAAGTGTACAGCTCTCATTTGCAGAGCACGTCGGATCCCAGCCAGCTGTCTGTCTGACTATGCATCTTCTTTCAAGGTTTATTTATTTATCAGGGTTCATTTATATTATTTCAGACCATGAATCAACTCTTGGAGAAGATGAAGCAGGGTGAACATGTGTTTGATGTGAACGCCGAGCCTGAGCCTGAAGAAGACGACTGCCCTGACTTTGACGCAGACTATGAGGACGGACTAGGTGACTGTGAGGAGGGATCCAAGGAGCAAAAGGAAGGCTGTGAAGCCTCTGGCTCTGGCAGAGGAAGGTAAGATCATGGATTGTACAACAGTTGAACAGTAACGTTTGTCCTCTGCTAAGAAGTAAAAAAGAAAAAAAGAAAAAAACCACAGACTTTCTGATTTGATTAATTTTAATATTAACATAATTCTTTTAGAGATGAGGTTCTTTTCTTTGTACTTTTCTCTCTCTGTACTCTTTAATGCTGTTTGTGCCCTAGCTTCCATTAGGTTCTACAGAGGGGAAAAAAAGCCTCTCCTTCTCCAACGTAGCTCGCAAGTTTGAAATGTATTACTTATGTTATCATCAAACTAAATGCATAGCCTAGGCTCACTAGGAGAGTGGGTAGTGAATTCACTAAAACACACTGGATGGGTCAAAATCCAGCTTTTAAGCCTCTATTAACAAACGTCTAATTTGTGTCTGTGTGTGTGCTTTAATGGTTTCTCGTTCTGGTGTGATGTTGGCTCAGGGATGTGATTCCCATCGGAGAGGGAGACATCGCCACCATGTGTCTGCAGCTGTCCTCTCAGCCCAGGGAGTATTCATACTTCAGCCCCAGGACCATGGCCACATGGGCTGGACCTGGCTACTGGCAGTTCAAGCCAAAGCACAAGTGTGAGTGAAATTTACACTTTAACATATAAACAGAGACAACCGGTGTCTGCTTGTGTGGGAGTAGAGTTTTTATTTTGTACTTGGATTAATGTAGACTGGTGCTATACCGTTGTAACAATAACCTTTTTTTTAACCTCTTTTTTTTTTTTTTTTTTGCTCTTTATTGTGTGTCAGGAGAGTTAAGGTCACCTAAACCAACTGCATTGCTTCTCTTTGTGCTGTCTTTATGTGGGTCTTGCCAGGGTTTTTGTAGTTCTGCTCAATAGCCATCCCATTATATGTAAATCATGAAAAGTAATTGGATGGTGTATTATACTGAGAGCTTAATGTATACACATTAGGCTTGTTTATTGTATTTTAAAGGATCAGGGGAAAAAGAGGGCATCTACCTGAGATGATTTTGAAAGTGATGGTTATCCATCTCATCTTTCTGTTTGTTTTTATACAGTGGATCATTTGCCTGACAAGGAGACGCGCAAAAGGAAGCCCAAGAAGACCTTTGAAATAGACTTCAGTGATGACGTCAACTTTGACACATACTTCCGCACCACGAGAGTAAGAACCCAGACTGCCTCTGTCTTTCCACAACAAATTCACTGTTGCCAAGCGTCATGTGGCATAAATGTCACTTACATATCTGTAGCTTAGTGTTAAAGGAATAGTTTGACATATGGAGAAATATTTTGATTTATTTTATTACCTATAGTTGGATTGATGCCACTATCACATATATACATATCTGTCTGGTAAATACACAGCTAGTTTGGCCTAACAACTGGAAACAATCATCCTGGTGCAGTCAAAAACTAATAAATTGTCACTAATTAAAACAAATAAGATATAGTGTGTTAATTTGGAATCTTTTTAGAGGTGGTTGGTGGTTATTGTTGCCTTTGGTATGGGCTGGGATAGCTGTTTCCAGTGTTCATGCTAAGCTAACAGGATGCTAGCTCCAACTACATGCACACATGCAAGACTCCCAATATGTTGCACGTTTCTTTAAAAATAAAGCCAATAATTAGTCTCTGTGGGCTGATACATGTTTTTTGGATCAGGCAGCATACATCTAATAGCCTCTGAAATGTGTCCAGTTTATTATGATCCACAGTGATAATAGTTTAGAAAACTATTTTAGTACTTTGCATGTTCTGACTTCTGCAAAATGAGTTCTGCAGTTGATTGTTAATACATTTTAGTATTCAAATGACAGTCTTCTGACTCTGTTGGTCTTTTAGCAGTCAAGATCTTTTAGTTGAGTTTGTCTTGTCTGTTCAGGTAGGACTTCAAGACTTGCCTCCTTGACAACACTTTAATTTTTACTTGACAATACTTTAATTTAAAGCAGCTTGAAAGAACAAATAAACACTGACTAGTGTCAAATCATCAACATCCTAATAACTACAGATCATAAGCACAATACAGTGTGGGTGTTCTGCTTACGATCTGGACCTCACAGCACAGCAGCACAATTTAAACCACTCTGTCATTTTTCCTCCAAGCAATCTGACATAATTTCAAATCATCTGTTGTGAAAATGCCAGGACAGCAACATTTTCTGATCTGAGCGCAGGTCCTGGGTGATTGGATAGATACGAGACGCCAACTTAAATTTCTAAATCCAGTTAAGATTAAGAGCTTGTGTGTTGAAAATGTGTTGAAACTCTTAAATGTGTGTGAACTGAACCTGGCATGGCCTGCTCTCCCCTCACAGGCTGCCACCACAAACAGCAAGTCTGCCCTCAGTGCCAGCAATAAGAAAACAACTCTACCAGCAGACTTCCAGTTTCCCCCAGAGACCCTCTCCCAGCTCAGCCTCAAACCCTCCAGCTCGGTGAGTCGTCGCTGCTCCTGTCAGCTGGAAGGGGTGGCAGAGGAGGCCGCAAGTAGAGACGCACAGACATTTCTGTTCCAGTGTGGCCCGTAACATTTGCAGACCCGAAGGGAATTAGAGTTCGTGTGGGTTCATTAAATGGAAATGAGCTGCTATTCCTTTTGGCCCCACGGAGACCGTGAGATCTGCTGTGACTGCACACAGAGAAAATAAGTGATTATTTACAGGTTATATGGGGATCTGTGGGGTCAGATTGAGAGAGGCTCCTTAGCATGATATCCCACATGAAGCAGACCGGCTGACGAATGACATCTTTGATTCAGTCCACACAAACAGAAAAAGTGTAAAACAATTGCATCTGTAGCAACACAATTCTTCTCTCATTATTTATTTAGTATTATATTTATTATGTATTATTGTAGTATGTCTTTTTACCTATTATCTTACCCACTTTTTGGACTGAATTTTATTTTACAAAATACATCTAAATATAGACATAAAAAAAGGTATAATCTCATTATCCCTAACTAAATCAAGATTATTGTATTAAAGGAAGGATATATTTCTTTTTTGTTTGTTTGTATGTTTTTTGTAGCTGAGTCAAGAAGGCCAGAAGAGGCTGTCCGGTGAGCTGGGAGAAGGCATTGGAGATTATGACTACAACAACGCCAACGACACAGCCAACTTCTGTCCAGGTCTTGAGGTATGAAATGAATAGCTTTATATTTGTTTTTGTTCATTTAATTTTACTATATGACCTGACTGACTTTATCTAAGGAGCAGGGTTAGATACTATGGCCCTAAATAATATAATGATATTGCATAGCTATATAGCTATAGCTATATTTTTATCCTTTTTGGCATCTCTGTCAACCTTCCTCTTCAGGGTGGCGACAGTGACGATGACGTCGAAGGGTTTGCCGGCTCAGACGATACACAACCTTCAGGTGACAGTATACCTCCGCCCTCACAAGATCTAGAGGGCATCTCAACCTACGGGGAGGGTGATCTGGTACCTGAACCACACAGGGTGAGTCACACAAGATTTTAGTGCCTGTTTTGGTTTTTTAGAGGCAGCATCTCTCTGCTCAAAAGTTTCTGTTATGTTTTCAATTCACATGAGGCCACTTTGCAATATTGCAATACTACAACTAAAGCTGCTCTGTGATATCTGAGAATTCAAAAGATTCCTTCCTAACAGTCGAGTTCAAGTAGCTGACATCAGTTACAGTCAGAAACTAACCAAACACTTTGAGAATCTGAGAGCTGTGGGCTTGCTTTATAAAAGATTATACTCTTTATTTGGACTGATTATAATTTGACTATTGATTAGAAAGTTTTGAAAGATTTTGCTTTGCTGTTTTAAACGCGTATACTTCAATTATTTGTTTTTTCTGTAGGTCAACAAAATTGAGATCAATTATGCAAAGACTGCAAAAAAAATGGACATGAAGAGACTCAAGAACAGCATGTGGACTCTTCTGACCAACAGCCCAGAAAAACCCACAGAGGTAAATCACATCAGGACAGAATTACTGTATCAGCCTCTTTTGTCTACAGGTATATAAGATGGTACATTTGTAAGTTTCAGGTTTTGAAACTCCAAAGTAGACATGCAGCCAGTCAGAGATCATCTGTGTATATGTGTGTGCTTCCGTTTGTACAAGTCCATTTTTTAGGTATGCCTTAATGTTCCCTACAGGAGGTGCCAGCTGTAGAGAAAGCAGAGGTGTGTGGGGAGAAAGCCTTCAGTGAGACCACAAAGACACTGCTTCAAAGGTACCAGCAGACCTCCCACCACGCCTGCCTTGGCACAGCACTAATGAGGAATAATAACTGGCATTTTCCAAAAGAGCATTACATGCAAATACTCTGTGTGTATCTCTTCATGTATCACTGTTGTTGCAATCAGGTTTTCTATTAAGAAATAGATGTGTACATTTAAACACACATTCTTCTCTAATAAGTCTATATTAGTCTGAAGAATGTTTTTTTTATCTGCATTCATCTGGGTTGGGGGTAGTGTTTAGAGCTTCCGATTCATGTAGTAACACTGTGGTTTGTGATCTTTGAACAAAACCACTTGTGTGGGTGGGTATGTTAGCCTGGCAAATGTGCATCATTTGAGCCCTGCTGTGAAACAGCTAGCAGCAGAACTGAAAACGACTACTTTCTAAAAGGGACCAGGTTTGAACAACATGATCTGATGGATGTAAAATTGATCGTGTACGTCTTTCTCCTGTCCATCTGTCTTTGTGGTGGTCCAGATTGCCCAACACGATGGCTCAGAACCTGTCAGTGCCTCTGGCCTTTGTCGCTCTGCTTCATCTTGCCAATGAAAAGGTTTGTTTATTCTAACTTTTGTTATAGAAATGTTATAAACATTTCGGCTCTGTGTTTACTGGGCTAAAATGTCTGCTTTTCTCATTTTTTTTAAAATATATGCTTCACTTTCTTGCTGAGAGTTGGATGTTTGTCCATTAAATATCAGGCCAGCAGGCGATTAGCTTAGCATAGCATAAATAAAAAAGAAACAAGGGAAACAACTAACATCCAAAGGTTACAAATAGTCTGCCACCTAACCTCCCCAAAAATCAAATAGTAAATAAAGTTTAAAAAAAAATGTAATACTTTGGTTTCAGTACAGATTAAACAAAAACAAGTAAAGTGTTCATTAGTGACATAAGATGTCCTGTTTGGTGGATTCTATTTACTTTTTCCTTTGTTTTCACTCTTTGTGCTAAGCTAAGCTAAACCCCTGTTACTTCATATTTAGAGAAGAGTCATGACGGTGGTATCACTCCTCTTGCCAAACTCTCCAATAGAAGGTGATTTGTATTTTGCTAATTGCCAAAGTAATATTTTAAGTTTAATAAAATAAGTTTATATAGTTTTTTCTGATGTGAAAACAATGAATGACAACAATATATGTGTCCTAAATCCTGTAGTCCCATTTGATAGTTTTATCCCCTAAAACATTAAGAATATTTGAACTGGGAAATGGGAACTTTTGTATCTTTAATTCATCCTGGACTTTTTTTTTTTTTTTTTTTACATCTTAAGAAATTTGAATACGTGGAATGTGTGGCCACCTATTGAAATTTCCATGTCCCTTTATTGTTTGTTTTAATGTGTAACATATTTTCTTTTTAACAGAATTTGGAGCTGGTGAAGGTTGATGACATGTCAGATATCATCATCAGACAAGGCCACTGAGGAGAAAATATTGATGGGATGTTGTGTGGAGGATTACTGCGATGCTTTTATACTATTCTCTACTTTTCTCATCTCTTTGTATAATATGTGCTATTTCTCTGTGACACTCTCTTTAGATTCTATAGTGTTTTAATTGTTTTTTAGCAAATGCAGTATGTAATCAGGAACAGTTAGTGGACTTTGCCTTTTTAACCCTGAAAGGCATAACTTTTGTCTCCTTTTATTCTGTCCTTGCTGCTTATCCTGTGTGTAGATAATTTAACTGCTCAACCACCGCACAAAAAATGTATATTGTCAAAAGAAATAAAAGCCATTTTTCTAAAACACACTGCAATGATTATTTTCCCAACATTAGGACTTTTCCAAGACTGCAATAGATAGTATTTTTAGCACAGTTGCTAATGCCTGCCAGGCAGAGTTTTCCAACTGGACATAATAACTGTTTTTGTATATTTAGCATCTTGTGAATTAGAACAGCCTGCAGCAGTAGTCTGACGTGACAGCAGGTAATGAACAGCATTTAAGCTCAGCGTCTTCCTAGACAGAGGTGGAACCGGTTGGTCCGGCTGCTGGCTGGGTGGGACTCGGTATGACATGAGCATGTTAAGGAGCTGCAGAGCAGGGAGGAGCTTCTCAGGAAGCAGAGAAAAACACCAAAGTCTCATAGTCTCTGGCAGAGTTTAATTTCACTGATTGATATAGAAAATGAACAGCACTGACTGATGGTAATCCCACGTTCTCACCACTTTTGAGTTCAGTATATACTGAAACAACATCACTATCTAATCAGATGAATCTGTGACATGGAGCAGAGCTGCTGATCTACAGATACAGTTAGTGTGTGAACAAATGAGTTTAAAGGGTCCTTATCTGTATTGCAGAGCTGCCATCAGCAATACACTGGTTACATTCAGTATTTCAATGGAATAAACAAACCATAAGAAAACTGCATGTTCATTTTATCCTTGTTGGTTAGAAGAAAGCATTGATTTGGTGGATTTAAATGAAGTGTGACTGTCTTGTCTCAGTGGTGATTTGGATTCTTGGTAGTGGATCTTGTTACAGACTCACTGTAAATGATGTGTTTGTCACACACCTTCATTTAGGCCTTTTGTTTGATCATAAACACAAAAGCTGTCGTAACACTGAAGTCACGCCTTAGTTCAGCCAAGAAGGACACAAAAGTTGGGAAAGTGTTTGATAGGTTTATCTTGAGTCTGTAATGAGGCACACAGTCAACACATGATGGGAACACCTTGGTGACGTCACCCCCAGGATAAAACAGGGAGAGCCACTTCAAGTTGGTGCGACAACGGAAGTGAGGGGCACCGCCTTCAAAATAAAAGCACACAGTTATCAAGGCGCAGCATGGATGAAGGGCCAACAAAATACATAAAGCTATTGCATTTATGATAAAAACGACCAAATGTATTTAAAAAGTGTAAAATAGTAAACAAAAACACGTATATGCTGAACTGACAGTATGTTTCAGTGCTTTGCTTCTGTAGACCATAAACTCAGATCATTATAATTTAAAATGGATTTTAGTAGATTTTGACACAGTCGTTAAATATGGCTAAATACGATTCAATTCAATACAAACATAAAGTATCTCATTGTCCACGCTCATTTTGAAGCTTTTGGATGACTATGCTAACTACTGACTCAACACATTTAAGTTCATTTAAATAAAAAAAGTCACAGGATCTTTATTTTAACATTTGTTGGGGAAACGTTGCTTGTGTGACGTCAGCTTGACGGACGGAGCGAAGGAATTCAGTTTGAAGGAAAAAAAACAACCAGGAAGTTAAACAGAGCAGGAAACGTAGTCCACTTGGAGGAGCATCAAACTCTTAAAAAGCTCCTCTGAAGGTCTTTTAAAACTTCGGCGTCGACCTCAGAAAAGTCCATCCAGCGGGGCTTCGCTCTCACGGGGTTTTCCTACAAGATGGACATCGATCCGGTAGGTGGTCGGTAACGAAGCGTGTTGTTTCCGTCTCCATGTTCAGACCAGCAACAGGTGCATGTCCGCAGCGAAGAAGTTATATCAGACTTTAAAGAGCTGCACCCACTCTGAAACATCACCATATTTAGTTGTATAGGTGTATAAAGTTGTCTCGGTGTGGAGGAAGTGTCCTGACAAAATGGCCTTTAAAGCTCAAAGCTCTCAGTCCGAGCTGAAAAAAGGCGCTTTTTTTTCTCCACCAAGTTAAGGTGGTGATGTAAACACGTTAAAAATTTCCATGTACAGTTTTACCTTTCCAGGAAATGTGTTTCCATCACAGTGGCTCGTAGCTCTGCCTCAGTGTAGCTGAGCTCGTAACCAAACTCCAGTGAAATATGTGGCACTTTAAGGCCAACTTACTTTGTGTGCCAAGCCTCAACTGATAGAGATCAAACACAGGATGGATCAGGACATTTGTCACATTTCTGTCTGACCTCTGTTGTGTTTACATCATATTGGTGCTTTAATGGTGGTGCCCTGTGTTTTGTCAGCCTCAGTTTGTGAACGTTTTGTATTAAAACTGTGCTGAGAGAAGCATCATGTTATTGAATGAAGTCTTGCCTCTGTCTTCTTCTGAACTGGGAAAGAGGCTTCGAGTAATGCTTTGTACTCAGTTTTATACCTTAAGTCATGTCAAAGTAGTTTGGAATTGCCAGTTTTGTCAAATTTGACTGAACATCTTTGACTCCTCAGAAATCTTCAATGATCATCAATATTCATACGGTTATTTTATTCATGACAACTTGTGAGAACTTGTAACATTGCGAGACACCGTAAAAACCTCGGTTCAGTGTGCCTTCCCCCCCACACTGAGCCACAGACAGCTGTGTGAGCAGATGTGTCCTCAAATCTGACACAGATCTCCTGAGCTGTCAGTCAGCCCGTCCCCTGAGTGTTCATGGGCGTGTAATGAGTATCTGTTGACTGTTGCTTCCTCTGCTCAGCACTTCAAAAACTGTAGCTAATGTGCTTTTGAGACATTGGCGTCCTTCTTTTTGAAGATCCAGGCAAAGCGTTGAATTGTAGTTAGACTGGCTCAGCTGCACAGGGGGGAGAGCTAAACCAATAAAGTGCTTTTTTTTTTCCTTTGGCCTGAAGCATTTATTAGTGTTGAGTTTCATGTCAGCATTTGTGCTAGTGCTTTTTACTGCCTTTTTACTGGTGCCTGCATGTGGTCTGTTCAAACCTCGCGCTCACAGACTTGGGTTACGTCGCATTTGACTAGATAAAAAAAGTGAGCTGTGAGGATTTCTTGTGACCTACAAGCACAGATGAAATCTGGCATTTGCATGTCCAGCTGCGGTGAGACATGTTTAACAGGAAATATTTGATTTATCCCGTTCACGTTTCGGAGAGCACTTCCTTATGTCGCATCCTTATTCTGTACGTTTGCGTCATGCAAGGCGCCTTATCTGTCAGGCTGTTGTTTGATTTGATAAGTTTCACTGTGAGACTGAAGTTGCTTTCCATGACAGGCCGAGGAACGTATTTTTAGGTGAATTTCTCCACGACAGTTCAGATGTTTGAACAGGATACCTAATGTCTTGTGCTGGGCATGTTTCCCTCTCTCTGTGAATATTGATACTTGATAGCTGTCAGCCATTCAGTGGGCGCTGCTACAGTGAAGGGAGGAAAATAAAGAGTTTATATAGCGAGTAAATAAAAGCAGAGTTAAACAGGATGCACGGCGAGGCATCTGATAAGAAAGCTGAACTACGTGATATCATGGGGAGATAATAGAGAGAAAAATATGTCAAATTAAACAAAGGTAACAACACAAATTGCGGATGATCAAAAGCAGCCACGTAGAGACAAATCTGTGAAAGTGCTGTTTGAGAGGGGAATTAGATGATACTGCCAGAACCAGCTGCTTCAAAGGGAAATGAAAAGAGGGAAGGAAGGGGAAGGAGAATGAACAGACTGAAGAAAACAACAAAGAGGAAAGGGAGGTAAGGGACCAAAAGGAAAAAAAAGCAGTAAAAGACTAAAGAAAGCAACACTGGAAAGAGGGAATAAAGGAGCAGAGAAAGACGGAAGGGGAGGGTAACAGGAGAGAAGCTCGACAGCAGATGACGCAGCAAAACCTGCTCTGTTTCCTAGAGACAGTTTTGTTTACGGTCTGGTTCGTGCTCATGGGATATTGAACGCACCACACATCACACACATGACATTTTTTTGAAATCACACCTAGGACTGTGTAAGATCACAGCTACTCCCCCTGTCGAATGCCGAGAAACACAGTCGTTTGACAGGCAGCAGGCTGTGCTGTCACGTTCAGCGGCACAAAGACTCAAAAGACCCTCAAAGCCACCACCAGTTGTCATGTGTAAAAATAAAAGCCCGATCGTCAATGATTTGGTTTTTCTTCTTTTAGATTGTAATGCTTTATTGACTTGCGCTGGTCTCAGACTGAGGAATCCAGTTACCAGGGGAAATAAATGAAAGAATATTAAAGGCTTTATTTAAGTTTCTTTTAAAAAGATGATGTTGCCTCGGCCGTACTAAGCACATGGTCATTATGAAGTTCAAAAAGAAAAATATTTGCAGAGGCTAGCAATGCAGACCAATTTAGTGTTGTATTTCCATAAAGTTGAGGCGACTCACAAGAGACAGCAGAGACCAAGATATCTTGAATTTTAGTCTCAAGTACAAGTCAAGTCGAGTCAACAGTGGATCCCACATTTCTCACAGTGCAGCTTAATGGTGTATTTTATTGGAACCTTCCTACCTCCTAAATGGCCTCTTATTTTACAACAGTTTGTAACACAGGTTTTCTGTAAAAAAAAGAAAGAAAAGAAATTAATCTCATGCCAAAAATTGCGATAACCTTGATGAGGACAACTGTTTTTACAGGAAGGGGCATTCCACAGATGTTAAGAAAACTTAACTTTATAAAAGTGTAAAACTGTAAAATGTAAAATAAAGGTGATAAATTCAACTCTAAAACAAACAGTGAACCAAAGCTTACACGGTTTCACCTTTTAGTTCTCTTTAAAAACCTTCTAAACAAACTGGAATCGTAATTCTCATAAGAGAGTTCATGCTGAGCATTGCAGTACTCCATCAGAGATAATATGAATAAGTCAATAATTCTCTTCAGACACTAAATACTACAATTGATTAAATGCCTCCCTATGATGAAAAAGCATGCCGGGAGAATAATCAGTCAAACTTTGGATATTGAATGTTATACTGGAACTGAAGTGGTAATTTACTAAACCATAAAATGTGGTCATGGTTTGTCTCTGTTTTTCATTGCGTCAAAGTGTCTTTTCGTTTTTAAACTGATTTAAAAACCCCAAGAAAAAGCTGTGACCTGGGTGGCAGCTAGCATGTGTTTATTCTTTGTTACCCCAACTCATTTTATTAAATGATCTTTTCCGGTCCAATCCCAGGAGCATGGAGGAATCAGGGCAGAGCCGGAGCCAAAGGACAAGGTGCAGGCCTTGAAGGATCAGGTAGATGGGGTGAAAAATATCATGACGGAGAATGTGGACCGGATCCTGGCCCGAGGAGAGAGATTGGATGACCTCATGGACAAGTCAGAGGACCTGCAAGCGGGGGTCAGTCTTATCCTTAAGCTTTGTGTGAAAGTGGTTTGAGATGTGGACTGCACGCCCCATATGTGCACAAGTGCATCTTGGGTGTAGCTAAAGAGTTTGGTAACAGTACAGGAGGAGACATTTCATACTCAAGACATTACTCAACTTTGAATCAAAGGCTCTTCAGGAAGTCATTGTTCCAGCTGCGCCTCATTAGGTTATTAAGCGTGTTAACCCAACAACCTGTTTGTCTGAGGTTTAAATGCCTCACTGCACAGACCGCGTAGACCTTCTTCACGGTAGACACTTTGATTTTTGTCACAGCAGGGAAAGCACAGGCGGAACAGTTCCATTAATTTGTCCCAGAAAGACTTATTAAGCTGCTGTCATTCACAACACCAGGACCCCGAAACTGGCAAAGTTCAAAGGAAGGCAGTCAGTATTAATGTCATTAGGTACACTTGCATTTTTTCTGAAGTGACATGTCAAAATGTCTGCAGTCAAAAAGGCCTTCTGCTCATCGGGAGGGGGGGGTGACGTGTCCAATTTCTGTAAAAATGCACAACCTTTCATTTAAGCAGTCCAGAAAACTCTGCAGCACATGTACAAAACACACAACCTCCTGCCGTCCTCACAGCAGACATTTTGACTGGCTTAAAAGTACAAATGTATCAAATGACCTTATCAATGACTCTGTTTCAATTAGCTGTTCCAGTAAGGCAGCCAGGAAGAAAGGACTCTATATGGATGACATCTGATTGAGGTGTCCAACCCTCCCCACCCACACAAAGAAGTCATTATTAGGTTTTGTGTATTTAAATGGTCAATAAGATGTTAGTTACCAAATGTCACTTTTCCATGTGATGACATAATCTCTCAAATGGAGCTGACCTTATGGTTGTTTCTGGACAACTTTGACAGTAATGCTCTATGTGCCTCAGTGGGTTATCCTCTCCCATCTGCTCCCCTGCTCAGGCCCAGCACTTCAAGCAGACGTCTCAGAAGGTGGCTCGCACCTATTGGTGGAAGAACGTCAAGCTGATTGTGGTCATCGTGGTGGTCGTCCTCATCATCGTCCTCATCATCATCCTGCTGGCGACCGGAGTCATCCCCGTCAGTGCCCCCCTGCCTCCTATAGTCAATCCCACCAAAGCGCCATAAACACACACAAATAATGTACATATAGACGTTACGAAATCATACACAAATTGCACAGTAAACAAAGTGATATATAGACTCAAGCAAATCTCTGCTGTCTGGTGAAACCGCTGTTATTTCTGAGTTTCTGCTAATTTTCATGCTCATATTGGGATTCAAGGACTCCATGCTTTGGTTTAAGGATCCTCAATGACACGTAAGCTTTTGAGACCCTTTCAAAACACAATTCTAGCTTAGCCATTCTTGAATTTGAGAGAAATTAAGTAAAAGTCTGCGCAAAGTCTGAGGTCATCACGTAACAGCAATAAAAACACTGTCGCTGTTCTCAGAGGACGCCTCATATCAACACCATCAACCCTTCTCGATTTTAACTGTTTCACCACCCACGGTTACTTTATCCTGGCGAAGAGGAAGTCACTTTAATGTGCGTAGATAACGAAGCAGTAACGAATGAGGGTTCCTCCAGTCTCGTAGTAGAGATCGTGATTGTCTTCAGTGTTTTCATTTATGTGCACATCTTACAGTTTGAGAGTTTGTATAGTTTAAAAGATGAAAAATGCAGCAGCCAAAAAAATAATCAGGCGACATTTTTCATCACCACATTGGAAAAAAGCACCCAACATGAAACTAACAGTTTTAGGTCACAGTCTATTTAATGAAGCGCTGAATTGTGCTTTGGATAAGTATGTTACCATTGGGCTTATTTCTGTCAATGTGCTTCTAGTTTCTTTGTTGTTAGACAATCTAGGAGGAGTCTATTGAAATTCTGTTTAAATTTATTATTGAATGTACACACTTAGCACTGCTTCGGTTCTTTTGAAGACACTGTCGTCAGCTCCTTATTGGTGTTGAGGACTTATGTTTGAGGACATACAGAGTACGTTTCTACACTGTTAAACTTAAAGATAACGCTTGTTAATGCACAAAATCCTACAGTGTCTCTGTACACGTACATCAGAGCTTGACAACGTGACCCGAAGGTAAAAAAAAAAAAAAAGACACAGCATTTGCAGGCTTGTGGTTTTTCTATTTGACAGAAATGTGTGGGCCTTAAAGAGGAAGATGACAACAAATTTTAGATTTGTTCATCTGTGCTGCGCAATATTATCTGTCCTTTGAAGCAGTCCTGTTCATTTTTCCCCTCACTGTGTTTTAACTCTACAGACATTGCAGTTTAAATGTCTGGCTTTCTTACTTTAATTCAATAAACAAACCACCGGGGTCAGCTGTGAAAGCTTCACACACCTCAGGCTCTTGCAGCCAGCCAGCTGAGAGCTGAGCTCACTTACAGCCCCTGCGTGGTTCCCTCTGCTGGTCCCATGTAAACCTTTAGACCCCCCGTCACAGCTTACGACGAGGAAATGTTATTCCAAAACACGCAGTCATTTTTCAGGATCTGAGTCTGGAGCAAAGCTGTGTGTCACGTCTTATCTCTCTCTGCTGTTACAGCACCACTTTAGCTTCAAAGAGGTCAAAATAATTACCCATTACGAAGTGTAAATAGTCGACATTTTCTGACCAGTATGTATATTTGTAACAGAATTGAACTCGTGTTCATCAAAGTAACTGTTCTTTAGAGGCTATTTATTTAATGCTTTTTGTCAGTCATGTTCTTTTTTTAATCAAAAATAAATGAAGTTGCTGTTTCTGTACTAACAGATAATGCAGACTGATTGATCATAAATTTCCATTCTGTTTAATTACTCTGCTGTCAATCATTATCTTAGAAGTAGGTATAAACAGTGGGCTTGTGTTGGAACACATTGTCAATTGTGTTGTTTTTTTTCACATGGTTTGGGGTGCAGTAGTTCTGATGTCTTTTCCTGTCCACACACTCTTACTGGCCTGACAAATCCTGTGTGAGAGCACCATCACATTTCTGTTCACGCAGGCTTTAGCTGCAGCAGGTCTGCCATCGAGTTAAAGGCTTTTTCCAGCGTCTTTAACAGAACCAGAACCGAGCTCACATGAACTGAATGTTTGATCAGCAGAAATCTCAACGGGCCTTATTTTGGTGGCTTATGGTATTTAATGGTTTTAATGGTCTGACATTAAAAAATAAATAGTATTTACCCATTCCCTGTTGTGACGATGTTCCTTCATTTGCTGTTTGTTGAAATGCCACAAGGTGGAGACAGGGTGCCCAGTTCAATGTGAGACCAGAGGAAGTAGGTCAGAGGTGATGCTTTTCACAGTTCTTAGTGAAACTATACTTATATTTTTCTGTTTGGTACAAAGACAGCAAATAAAAAGGAAAAGAATAATTTGACCCTGATTGCTTTAAGCAATTAATTACTCTAAAACTTTGTCTCCACTACTGTTAAGGCGACTGCATAATATTGTAAACACCTCGCAGACATTAAACAAATTAAATCCTAATGATAAACACTGCAGCAAAACGAGTTGTGTTAGTTGATGGACATATACATATTTTTCAACAGAGCAGACCAGCAATGATCTTGTCAAATGAGTGCTCCAGTGATTAAGTATTGCACTGCCATAAGGTTAAAGGAGCTGCAAGAGAGACTGAAAAAAGAACAATCAAAATCAAAGCAGAAGATGATGAGATATCCTGAATTTTAGTCCCTAACATGTCAGTCTCAGAAAACACCGTATCCTACACTTCCCCTGATACAACTTGATACATCTGTCACTGTCTACCTGCCTGGTAAAACCACATCTGTCAAACTTAGGTAGGACAGTTACGAATCACCTTTTGTAATTATCAGCTTTCTGAGAACACAGTGAACGCATCATAATCAGAGAGCTCCGAGTCAAACAACCTGAGAATTTCAATTTGATTTACTTTCATCAGGATAAATCGTTCAGTATCAGTACTGCTTTCCATGGAGTCCTGTATGTTAAAAAAAAAACAATAAGACAATAAAACAAGGTGAAAGTGACTGGTCAGCTCATATGAAGAAGGCACAGTGGGCTTACAAAGACAATGTAAGCAGGTATAATGTTTACCATGCTAACCATTGCAAACCTTTGCTATTAGCAAACACAAAGTACAGCTCAGGCTGACGAGAATGCCATCAGTTTTGCAGTTTGGACATGAACCGAAAATTAAATTGAAATTTTGAAATGTGCAGTATGAAAAGTCAAGGGAGATAATACAATTCATTCTGTGGGTAATATTTAAATATTACTTTTATATAAATACAAACATTTTACATCAGTCCATTTAAATGATGTTCTCATAGTCAAAGAGAGAAAGAGCCCATGGATGTCTGCTCCAAAATTAAAGCTAAGATATTTCAGTCTGGACAGAAGTAGTGGACAAACCTATAAACCATCAGGCCAACACTGCCATCCCTGGAAACAGCCATTAGGTTCTTAATGTGAAGTGATTCCTGTTGAAACAGGTCTGTGGGGGTCTGAGGAGGAAACGTATGAGCTATCATTTATGGAGAGCAAGATGGTTTGATTTGATCAGGCTGACAGAAAGGCAAGATCACTGAAAGAATTCAGACGTCTTCATTGGCTGGGCTTTTTTTTTTTCCAACATATACAGATGACATCACCTGTGTTTTTCAGAAAGTTTGAGTATCTCTGTCACAAGATCTTTAAATGCACTGGATACTTGACAGGTTTGGTACAAGCACAGCAAGTGACAAGACAGACATGGTAAGTAAATAGTAGTCTCATTTATATCAGCTTTTATTTTATTGCCTTTACGGTAAATTTAGAGACAAACACAGAAGAAAGTTTGTTCTGTTTGTTGTTTTACTAAAGTTCAGTACCTGTGTAAATGTGCTTAATTAAAATGCAGAATCTTCAATAGTTGCAGTGAGACAATGAAAGAAAATGAAAGTAAAATGAAAGTAGTAAAATAAATAGAAGTAACTTTGGTTAAATCTTAAAATATGGTTACAGTCTTACATGTAATGGAAGTTATAGCTGACAAATAAGGTTGTTTTTTTTTACCCCGTCCCAAGAGCAGGGAGGAGGGGTGGCGGAGAAGCCTCAGGACAAGATGTAGGATTTGCATGGTCAGATAGACGGAGTCATAGAAAAGCTGAAGGAGAATCTGAACGGACTGATGGATCGAGAAGAAAATCTGAGTGGCCTCTTTGACAAATCAGCGGAAATGGAAAAAGAGGTCAGTCTTATCCTTTTACATTGATTTGTGTATGGGTCGTGTGTTGTATTCATACACTGTGCTGTTATAGTGGAATGTGAGCTTGTTGAACTATGACCTCTGTGTTCATCATCATTAGGGAACGCAGTACAACAAGTCAGCAGAGGCCATCTCATCTTAAAGACGTTACATAACACAAATGTGACTGACTGAGAGTGGACTTTTCTTGCGCTGACTTAAAATGTTGAATTAGTAACGCACGTCCCCACTGTAGCTCATTAGATGATTAAACTTGTTCACCCGACTTTTGCCTGAGGTCCTTAATGCCTCACTGCACAGGATCTATTGCTCGTTACAGGGAAGTAAGTCAGAGCTTTCTGTAAAGTGTACAACCTGTCATTCTAGTTCTCTCACTGCAGGAAATGTGTCTCTTTCAGTAAATGCTTGTCATCACTGCAGTAAAATACCTTACAATATGATATGAAGCACCTCAGGCTGACAGTTTGAGTCGCCATAGTGGGAAAAGGACAGCTGTATTTAATAATGTTACTGATGGCAGTGTTAGCTCTTGGACTAAATCATGCCAGTGAGGGAGCAGGCGCAGTAGCAGGAATGAATGGAATGCACCCATGGCTAATGTTATCGGTTACACCTGAGTTTGATCATCCAAAATGTATGCCCCCTGCCTCCTATAGTCACTCCCACCAAAGCGCCATAAATACACACACACACAAACACATACATATAGTGTACGTACTGAGACAATGAAATCATAAACAAACACCTAAAACCTATATACAAAATACAACTCACACAGTGCACTTATAGAGGGAAAACTGTTACAAACTTGAAACTTGGAAATTTAAACCTCAAATATTTTTAAATGACTGAATACCTTTGATTTAATAATTTCAGTGTGCAGTATGTAACCTGTAATTAATAATGTGGTCTCACTGAAATCAAGATGTCACTGGGTCAGTGTTGTTACTGGGTAAAAAGACAGCACAAATGAACAGTGCTAATACTGAAAGGAGTTATTATTTATTTTTTAGACTTTGAAATTATGATATAAAACAAAACATTTTTGAAATGCCTATTATTAATAAATTGTTCATTAGTATTTCCTCTGGGAAACAACACATGAGGCTATGTTTTTTAAATGATTATAAAACCAAGGATTGGATCTGACAATCAAAAGTGACGTTGCACAGCTTTTATGTTAAAGATAAAAAGCAAATGTGGAGCCAAATAAATATACCCTCACATACTTTCCCTGTCAGTGTTTTCTTTCTCGTTCTGTTATGTGCACTGTGATTTGCATCCTATAATCTAAAGCTTTTTTACTTGTAAGTGTATGAATGGCAATGATTGAAGTATGAAGAGTTGAAAACATTTAGTCTCATCAGCAAAACTATGCAGACAGTCTGTCGATGTCTGTATGTCTGACAAATGTCAATAATATATACACAAAGCTAAAGAAACTGATAATCTGCACAAAATAAAATCACTTAATTGTGTACTATAATCCTAAACTTCATACTAAACTTTAATGTGAAATTCAGCTGGCAACTGTGTTCAAATTCAAACCTTCCCCCTGAGCTGGGGGTTAGTGAAGGATTTTGGAGCCTCTGTGTCCAGTTTCTTCACATATACAGCAGTTTTAAACTTCTACAGCTCAGCTCAGAGACACCTGCGTCTGAAAGGCAACAGGGGTCACTGAAGAGTCGATTTAGAGCGCTGACAGAAAAACAAGCTGAGCTCTGGGAGGCCCAGAAAGGCCACACTTCAACATATGGTTTGGCACTTTGATTCAATAAACACACCACCAGGTTCAGCTGGGTTTTCAGGCCAGCGTCCGTACTCACACCAACTGAGAGGGATGATTTACACCCCCTCCGTGGTTGTCCCTGCTCGGCTTGGGTATGTTAAACCTGTCGCAGTGTATGAGAAAATGTTCATTTTGCAGGACACAACTCTGGAGCAAAGATCTTTTGTGTCTCACCTCCCACTTCTCTCTGCTGTTACACCTCCAGTTTAGCTTCAGAGGTCAAAATAATCCTCATTATGAACTGTCAGTAGTCAGCATATTCTAACCAGTACGTATGCTTGTGACAGAGTTTAACTGTCATTTGTTTAACTTATGTAACTTTTTTTAATCAAATTGAATCAGTGAAAGCTGTATGTAATTTCTGTACAAACAGAAAATCTTTTTTTTACATGCCTCTACGTCAAAGTAGTCCTAATTTCATTGGCTTTTCAAACACTCACACTGAGCTGATCCATGCTGTGTGAGGCCTGTATCATATTCTGTCCATACGAGCTGCAGCTGCAGCTGATCTCTCACTGTGTTTTCAATTTTTTTTAACAGTTTGATCAGCGGAATTCACAAGGATCTTTCTTTCTTACTATTAACACAAAAAGTCTCTCTGTCTGTCTTTCTGTCCATTTGTCTGACTGTAGGGGACAATATTCCTTTAAGCTTAAGAAAACTAGTTAACCAGTTAATGTTTGATAATGTTATCTAACAAACTAAATCCACAGAGAATTCTTGCTCAAATATCATGTTAATAAAATGAATGAAATGTTGATAAAACCTAACGGCATCTGCACACTTTCCGACATACAGTCAGTCACAACATGTTAATGTGTTACGAGCCTGAGCAAATCTTGTCCAAGCACATTCAGTTCATTCAACTCTATTCAGTTCAAATCTGCTTCATTAGCATAAAATCTAGAAAACAAAATAACATTTACTTGTGTGCTGATGAATAGGAGGGATGATGGTTTACAGTATATGTGTGTGTGCGTCTACATGACTCACTGTCCCTCAGGTTGTGGCATATTGAAACATATTGGGCAGCGAGTATTTTTATAGATCAGCTCATTAAGCTCTTTGAAATGTGAAATGACTTGTTGAAGTAAATGTTCCTCATTTGATTGAATGTTTTACACTGTAGGAGGAAGTGCATCTCTGTCTCAGCCTCATCAAGTCAAACACTGACCTCATACTCTATTTTCTTTTGGCTGCCATGATTTTTATGTGTCTTCCTTTTTTAAATGTCCAGTTTGTGGTCTCTGGGCCTGAACCTGTTCAGGATCTGTTTCTGCTTCTATCTTTGGCAGCAGAGAGCTATTTCCAATTCATCATCTCTTTCTAGAGCCAGATAACATTCCCATCTACTGGCTTTTAGTTGCTTCTTTCCAATGTTTTCAACAGGTTTCTTTACATTGCATTAATGAATCAGTTGGTTTGAATGGTGTTTGTAAAAGAAACTGTTCAGAGTGTGTCAGTATGCCTAAAACATACACAGGACACAAAATTGCTTGTTTTTTTATAGTAAAGATAAAATATGAACATAAAAAGGCTAATAAGTTTTATCTAATAGCAAACTAAGTTTGAAAATTATGACTGGCAATCTATAGTCAGTTTAACTTCAACTTTAATTTACTTCCAAGTGACACGGATGAACCATGTTTTTATCACTGTTTACCAAAGGTCCTGGTGACAGATTGTTACGGACCTTGAAATTAATCATTTGTTGAAATCATTTGTCTCTAGAAATCTAGACTCTTTAAGACCACCACTTTATATTGATGCTTGACAGCAGGCCACAAGTGACAGGACACATGTCCTTTGTATTCATTATCAATCCCTCTACCCCATCTTTTTTCACTGTAGAAAAGGATATTTTTTCACTTGCTATTCTAAAATGTAAATTTAATGAAGCCAATAGTGACAGCTATCACTGTATTTGTGTTACATTGTATATTCATATAGGACTGTTTGAGTGTCTGATAAAATAGTATGCCAGGAAAACAAAAAGTGATAATGTGACAGTCGCGGCATTATGTGGACCCAGACAGAGAAAAGGACAAGAGCCATCTGTGGAGCCAGCAGCCTTCAGCCAAGACGAGTGGGAGAAACCCAGATCTGTCGAGGCAGAGGCCTGCCAGCCAGATGAGAGGGAAGTACAGCAGCCGGTAAACCTTTGGAGAATGAACATCCAAGAGGCGGGTAAGGTGGAGTACTTCCTGCAGCTTAAGGGAACAGACTTTCTACCACTCTGGAGAGAGCAATTTAGTGTTCATTTTTCTGATAAGTTTGATTTTAATGAGTTATTTGATGGAAAAAAATAAGGTGTAACATCATGATTGGCAGCTGCCAATCAAAGTGGAGTAGTTGATGAGATGTAACTTTAACTTTAGCGAACAGTCACTAATTATTGATTTACCGATCGAGTTGGGCAAGTTTTTGGGTGAGACCTCAATACCAAGGCTCCTTCCTCAATCTCTACTCCGCAGACTCCAGATGAGGTCACCAGCGCAAGATGGCTGTATCTGTGATATTTTGACTTGACTTAAGACTTTTACATTGAAGCCAGTACAGTGCAGTGCAGTGGGAGGAAGAGGGTCGCGTCTTCGATCTTTATATACAGTCAATGAAACAGACAAGAATATTTATAGCATAATGTCAATGCTTTGTGACCTGTGCTTTATCAAACTATAAATATAATGAATCTGTCTTTTTGTTTGCCTGTCCTTCAGTTATCTTGACAACCATTCATCCAGTTGACTTCATGTGCAGATGTATCTCTTAAGACCCAAGTCAAGTGCAGTGTCGAATGTGTAGTCGTTTGGATGAGCAGTTCCCGAGAAAGTCACACACAGAAATACAAGACAAGCAGATGACCTGTTCTGAACCCAGCATTCCCTTTGGGGCCCTTTCTGCATCCACAGCTGTTTATTCAAGTATTTTATGTAGGCTATCCTCACAAGAGGACCCTATAAACTCTCCTTTGTCCTTCCAGTCCTACACCATTGCAAATGGACTCTGCTCTAAACCTGCACGCAGCAATAATGGAGGCGACGTAATCAGCATGTTATTGCACTGCACCAGTACAATAGAAATAGCACAGTATTTACTTTTGCGCCTTTGCTTTTTGTTGAACTGCCACAAGATGGAGACAGAAGCTTCCCACTGACCCGAAACTTGAGGAAGTACATCTGAAGGATTTCCCCCGCAGCTTCTCTGGTGGTTTGCATCCGATCTTGAACTTGAATTTTGAACTTGAACAATTTCTCACATTTCTTGCTTTCTGTTTAGTTTATCTACAGGCTTTAGTAATACACAACACAACTATCTAATAGCAAAAATAAAAATTGGACTGTTTTAAATCACCTTACTGATAAGGTCATATTATTTGAGCACTGTGAAGAATACAGAAAGAAAAAAGGGGAGATATAGTACAATCAGGCCCAGCTGGTGAGGCTTGTGGCCAGAATGTCTTCACTGTGCACACACATCTGTTCTCACATAAGGGTGGATGAAACATTAAGACCTATTAACTTAAAAATGCGCTGACTTCAGTGCTCTCATGAAAAGTCAACAAATGGTGTATGATGTATTTTTTCAAAATGTTTCACCAAAATGTCAAACTGCATTCGAGCCAAACAACCTGTAGAGGCACTCCTACACGAGGCAAAACAAAAGTCCAGGTAGACTGTTGAACAGGTTGTAACAGGCTCACCTATCCTGTTGACGCAACAACAGTGAACCCCTGTATCCCAGCAGAGTGAGTCTGCAGTTTTGTCCACAAGCAGCGACTAAAATATTAAGGAGTTATCCCCATGACAAAAAGCCTGATGAGGTTTTGGAACAACAGCCTCTTAGACTAAACACAAACAAAAACATCCACCATGCGGACGTGAGTCTGCCATCCATGGATGAGTATTAGGCAATGATGCGAAGGGACGGTGGTCAGCATGCTGAATATGGCCTTTGTTTTTGTGAAGCTTTTCCCAGAAGAAGCCTTTTGTTGGCCTGGTCTCTAATCCCATCAGCTCTGACCTGACAAAGTCTCACGTGCTGCCTTAGTTAGAGAAATGTTAAATACTCTATCCCAGATGCATTGTGGGGATTAAGTGTTCACTTTTGATATTATAAGAATAAAATAAATGTCTCCCACACCACTATACTATACCATGTTATTCTATGGTTTAATATGGTAAAATATAGTATACTGCACTAGCACACTACCATATTATGTACCATACTATGGTCCAGGATAATATAGTATAATAGTGGACCACATGAATAAACTATAGTATAGTTATATGCATACCTTATAAAATACTATACTATTGTAGTAAAGAATAAAATAATACAGTATAGTATACAACTACACTGTTCTATATACCACTACAGTAATACAGTGTTACACTGTATTACACATTCTTCAATACTATGCTATAGTATGGTTTGGTATGCTATACCCCATAAGATAGTATAACTACAGTGTACAATATATGATGATGATATTGCTTTTTCTGATAATATGCTGCAGAGAATGAGAGACAACTCCAAAATATTGATTTTGATAGCAGTTAGGTAGTGGGTTAGGTAGTAACACATTCGGTAAACAGAAACAGTTACGAGACCAGGCTATTTCCTGGTTCCCCTCCGATAACAGCACATTATCAGTAGTATTTGATACATTCCATGTTGATATATGGCGAAGCACTGGGTGCTTTATTCACATGGACCTGTTAATATTACTTCCCAGAATGACGAACATGTACCACATTATAATGGAAACAACTGATCAGCCGAAACCCTTCAGTGAGGACCATGACTGGAAGATAATATTGATTTTTATGATACAGTTCTTTTAGATATATATTTTCTAGGCTTCTGTCTTCATTCAAATGAAAACAAAAAATTCCAGCCAAAAATCTGAAAGGAAAGTCCTTCACTCAATACAATTACATAATTTTCCCAAAGCACTTACATTTAATCCATTCTAAGTCTGTATTGAGTTTCACATCCCTGCTGGGCTCTGTTCTCCTACCATTTGCTGCTCAGCATCCCGCTGCTGGAAATTCGATGAAGTTTAACCTTTGAACAATATGTGACAAAAGATTCTATAAAATAGATGGGTACATCTTTCAAAGCTGAGTGAGAGTGGCCTTTGGCTGAGGATAGTTTGCTAGTTTCATACTATAACAGCCAAACATTTATACTTACAGGGCTTCAGCAGTAGGTGTGCGTGTAAATTAACCAATGTTTTTGTTCGGCCAACTTAATGAAGCTTGGGGGATTTTGATCTTTAACAAAATGCACATGGCAAAGATGGATTACCCCTTCTATGTTTTAGGGGAAAATGTGTGAATTACCCGAATCACCAGACTTCCTGTTTCTAATATTTCTTTACTTTCAACCTTCTTTAACCTATAATAGCTCTATTTGTTTACATCCCCTTTTTGCTTCCTTTACAGTCATTACAAGAAATGTCGTACAGAAGTGTGCCAACTCCTGTTGTGAATAAATCATACAGCAACTTTTTTATGATTTAAGTTTGTCTTGATCTTTCAATTATGTTTGGACCATTTCCATTATTAAAGGCAGTGATGGTGTTTTCTTTGGCGTATAACTGTCACTGGATGAATCAAAAGAACGGAAAGAATTTAAATTGGCAGCATGTGCGTGCGTGACGCACTTCAGCTACAATAGGAGTTGTGTTGTCTGCCTGTCAGCTCCTTATCAAAAGTGTGACAGACACACATACACTCTCTCTCTCTCTCTCTCTCTCACGCACACACACACACACATACGCACGGTCTTCTCAGTTTTACTATCTGATGAGTGACTGTTCTACAACCATCCTATTTCAGAAAACCACAGTGACAGTTTGGTCTCCATGTGACCCAACACACATTCGACTTAAGTGTGACTCTCCCATGATTTTAAGCCACAAAGGAGTCTGTTGCTGGACAAAGCCACCATTGTTCTGCTCTCAGTGAAAAAGATACAGAGTTAAAGATAGATAGATAGATAGATAGATAGATAGATAGATAGATAGATAGATAGATAGATAGATAGATAGATAGATAGATAGATAGATAGATAGATAGATAGATAGATGGAGAGATAGATAGATAGATAGATAGAATATAAATGTACTTTTTAGTGCCACAGACACACTGTAAGTCCCTGTGGGGATATTATATGAACATTACACATATCTCTCACATAGGTTGGACCAGCAGTCACACAGCCCATAAGTAGGCTTGGAGTGGACAAGTCGAATGTTCATGACAAAGATCAAAAGACAGGAAGAGTCTGACAACTAAGAAAAGTGTGTGAGCTTGTGTGTGTGGTCTGTGTTTGTGCAGTTTAGTTTATGGTTACCCTGCTGGATAAAGAAGATAAGGAAATGACTGTATAAAGTGCTGCTGCATTCACGTGACCCTGGTAATGTCAAGACCAACTCAGGGGAACTAAGATATAGATATAGAAAAAAATCATACATTACTGACAAAAACATTTATTATACATTATACAGGAGAATAGTTCATCTGGCCTTCCTTTCCAGAATTAATGACAAAGTTCGTAAACTTAAACAACCATTCTTATTTGTGACTATCTGGACACCTAAATATTTCAAGGTTTTGTTGAGACATTCCATGGAAAATTTACTTTATTAAATCATCATGCGCAATATAAAAGACAATGCAATAACACTGCACACGACACTCCCCTTGAATATTTCTGAATCGGCCAGAGTTACTTCTCAACTGTGCAACTATAGATCTTCTGCTTTTAAAGGTTTCTACTTAA
Organism: Scortum barcoo; assembly: GCA_023238725.1. Classification (NCBI taxonomy): domain Eukaryota; kingdom Metazoa; phylum Chordata; class Actinopteri; order Centrarchiformes; family Terapontidae; genus Scortum; species Scortum barcoo. The sequence goes on from CM041535.1 coordinate 3,904,239, forward strand.
GAAATGTAACATATGATGGCCAAATTTTAGTTTAATATGCATATATTGTAAGGCTTTGACAAGATATTTTCAAACCATTTTTTTAAAACAACAGAAGTAAATAGTCCACAGAGGTAAATCAAATCAGTGTGTGTGGTAAAGACAATAACAGTAGTATATTATACATATAGAATAATAAATAAAGACCAAAAATAAGCCTTACATAGACTGTGTTGGTATCAGGTAAGGAGATGGATGCAGCACTCCTTTGGACTTGTGACATTACAGTCAGAAAACTGGATTAGCTGGCTCTGTTCAGTCTTGTCAAAGAAGTTGTTGAAAAAGCTGTGGAGGAAGAGGTCAGATCCAGGGTTTAATTAAAAGTATTATGGTATTGCATAACTTGCTACTCTACAAAAGTAAAAGTCACGCTGGTTTTACAATTTTACTTGACAAGTATTATGAGCAAAATAAGCCCAAGTACCAGAAACAAAAAATAACCATATGTGATTCTATACATTAAGAGATCATTCGTATTGATGCATTAACATGTAAAGGTGCATTTTAAAGTGAAACTAATGAACCTCTGAATTTCTCTACTGTATATACAGGTGATAATATTTTATAAAGTGGTTAAATGTTTTGCATATAAACCTAATGTAATAGAGTAAACGTGTAAAGTAGCGTAGAATGGAAATACTACTGAGTAAAGTACAAGTATTTTAATATTATATTATTTTCCATCACCGTGTCTAAGCCTTTGTGGCGTATTATGACGTAAAATGAGGGAAATCTGGAGCATCGTGTCGAGTCCCGATCAAACCACCGGTGAAGTCCGGACTTTACCGAGGCTGCGTCGAGACCACGTGATCACCTACCGTAATTGTAAAGTTTCCGGGAATACCATGAACGCCTCATCACTGTGTGCAACAGAGAGAGAGAGAGAGAGAGAGAGAGAGCAGAAGTGAAAGTGAGAGAGCCAGCTCACACGCTGAAAGACGGAGTTCAAAGACTGAAGAAAGCCGCAGGAGGAACCAGGTGGAAACACAGAGGCAGGTTTTAAAAGCGCACAGCCGCTCTGCTCTGTGTGTTTCCTGTTTGTAAAAGTTGACTCGTGTCGCTCCACACATACCTCGGATCCAGTGACAGGCTCGACGCGGACGCAGCTCGGGACGACGCAGACATGGTGAGTCAACTTTAATGTGCGTTGGACTGTCTTTATCTCTTCAGCCTCCACAAGGAGAGTCAGGGAGGGAGAGGAGAGATTTTAAAAGGCACACTGTGAGCGCTGACAGTCTGTGGGCAAAGTCTCCTGAGGGGGAGGAGAGTGTCCCCCATTTTAAAGGACCAATATAAAAAAGAAAAGCTAAATGTTTTTTTTCATTTAGTTATAAACATTTGACATGTTGGGTCGAAACACCTTCTGCATGCGTCAGTAAAGCCAAATAAATCCAAAAACAGAAAGTCAGAGTAATGTGGTGAAGGCTTACTCCGGCTGAGGTTTAAACTGAGATGTGAAGGGAGACACAGAGGTAGATAAAATGAGTAAATGTTCTTTATGCAAGCTCTCCTTCAATATGAATGAACCCCATTAGGGGTTACTGAAGACGCAGGATTATTATCTGACAGCACAGCAGTTGTTTTCACTGACCACACAGATGGATAGATGGCCACACTTCACCATAAGCACAGTGCTATAACATGGGGTGGGTGTGGTTTCCCAGGATGATGCCAGGTATATTAACTCAGGCAGGAGGGAGGGAGTGAAGGAAGGAAGCAGGGAAGGGAACTGGAGTGGGCAGCAGTTCCTGTGTTAAGACGTCGCCTGCTGAATTTTAAACGCAGACCATTGTTCGGCTGTGTTCGGTGGACCAGAAATGAGAAAACTGAGCTTTCAGAGCTCCCATTATTCATTATCCTCCGGGCCATTGATTTGAGGTTTTCTCCTCTTGGCCGTGTGTGAGCGTGCAGTGTGCGCGCAGTAGGTTTGAGCAGGAAGTTACAGTGAATTATGAACCAAATGGAGATGCTGAGAGAGTGCTTGTTTTGGTCTATCTGTCGGTTTCCTGTTCCCGTCCAACTTATGAGATGGTGGCTTCCTTTCACAGCCCAGAGGGCAAAGGTGAAGGAGAAACCTGTCAGGATACAAATAGCTCTGGAGTCAAACTACTTTCTAAATATCCTGCTCCAGGGTTCTTATCAATCTTTAGTTACCCTCTGGTTGTTGATTTGCTCATTTGCAGCCCGGGCACTCGGGTGCTGCTCTTTTCCTCCGAGCACACATCAGGATTCTTGTAAACAGCTGCTGCCAGAATGTTTTCTTCATGATCCGGGAAAACCTGTCCAACTTGATTTTATTTCTCTCATAACATGTTCCTCTTTTCCTCCAAGTTTCTGTGCTGGGGAAAGTTTCTTCTGATAAAATCTTTGTTCCATTGCGTGCCTTATAAACAACTCTTGTTGTTATAAGGCTGCAAATGAATGTGCTCTTATCTCAGTGTACACGTCACTGCAAGACTTGTTGTGTATATAAAACAGCAAGCCAGTCTGATCAGTATCGGGCAGACAGGATGATTTTTTGTCAGTGGGCAGCCTGTTTGGACAACAAGCTGTAAGATTCTCTTTTTTTTTTAAAAGTGCAAGTAAAAACACAAAGGAATTGCAAATTTAACCATCTAACTTTACAAAAGAGCTTAAATGTATTGCTTTAATTACAAAACTGATGCACTAAAAATCACTACCTGAGTTGGAGACATCTGTAAATTTCTTTTCATTATGAGGTATTTCTGGACTGCACTTTTTGGATGTGACTGGTTATTAGTATCCCACAACACAAAATGCAGAACATCCTGAGTATCTTGAGATTTTATGAGAAACAAATGGCCGACACTGGTCCCAAAGTCCCAGATGACTGTATTCATTCGCCCTCTAACTGTGTGTGTTGATTGGACAGGAGAATGGGAAGAGCCGCCTGCAGCAGGCCCAGGACGACGTGGAGGAGGTGAAGGTCATCATGATGGACAACCTGAACAAGGCTGATGAGAGAGCTGGGAAACTGGAGGAACTGGAGGACAGGGCTGATGTGCTGCTGGAAAGGGTAGGTGATGGGGGCTGGGGGTTGACGGTGTCCAAGTGGAAAAACACTTGACTTAGAGTCACACACACATTTTTTTTAACCCAGAGGTCCCTGTGGAAGTCTCTGGGTTGCATGGATAAGGTGGATGACTGGAGCACACAGAATCCCTTTCCTCAAGCGTCAAGGGATTAAAACTAGGAAATGTCATATTGATGTCTATAAATACACCTTAGGTGGAGCTGGAGAGGAAAACAAATGTACAATTTACATCCTGATTGTGTTTTATGGTGCTATTTTTAGAGAGGTATTTCCTATTGTTTCCTAAGATGAATGAAGCTAACTGGTCTCCCTGGGTATGACAGAGTGAGACCAGGACATGCCACGAGGCGAATGTCCGTCCGGGGGTCAACAAGCTGGTCACTTCATTCCCACATTGCCCCCGCTGGCCTGTGTTACATCACACTGTTGTGCAGTTCTCAGAGAAGTACAAGAATAAACAGGCAGATGACCAAAACTGAAGTCCAAGAGCCATGTGGATGCTCTTTGTGGTGTTATGCTGGGAAAGCTGCCCATAGTCCAGCCACCGATCCACTCTTAATATGAAAATAATAATTGCAGCAGCTTTAAGTTTTATTATGGTTCCAGATTTCTTCAAATGAGAGCTGCTTTCCAACTTTGCCTGTTCCTACTCCAACTTATCACAGAGCCTATCCGAGAGCTCCTTTGAACTGAAGTTTTAGTGGTCTGCATGTTTGCTTTTTTAGTTCTCTGCTCAACAGTGTGATGCAACATAAGCCAGTGGGGCAATGTGGGAGTCACGTGATCATTTTCTGTGGGTTTGTGCACCCCCTTCACATTTCATGTAGTCAGTTGATCCAACCTGCTTCTTAACCCCCCCATAGATCGCAGTAGTCTTGTAATGCATCGTTGATTTAAAAAAAAACAAAAAAAAACTTAAATTGAATTGAATATAGCCACCTTAAGGAGGGGTAAGTTGGGAAACACTAGAGAAATTACTCTACGTAGAGTTCCTCTTACACACACATGAAAAACAAACAAACTACAATACCTTTAAAATTCAGTGTGTGTTCATTGCAGATAAGGATTGGATGTATTTTACTCAGTAAGCTTTGGAAGTGTTATAGAAGTTAGTATAAATCCATCCTATCTTGGAATGTGTTCATTTTGTTCAAGACTATCAGACATTTAAAAGCTGAAAGTTGAACAGCAGCCTGATGTAACATTTTCTGTTTGTTTCGTTTTTTTCCCCAGAGTAAAACCTTTGAAAAGACCGCCAACCAGGTGAAGCAAAAGAAGAGATGGGAGAACAAGAAGATGAAAGTGGTGTTTATTGGCGTCGGTGTGATAGCGACACTTGTCATTGTCGGACTTATAATCTTTGCCATTGTTGGCAGATGAGGAAATTAGCTCTTTTGCCTTGAAAGGAAAATGAGATATCTGGGCTGAGGGAGGTGAAGTGGACGAAGAAAAAGGCCCAGGAAAAGAGGAGTGTGAACTACGGGACTCTAGCATCTGGCCTTAACTGCTCACTGTGTGGTATTTCTGTGTTTAGAGGTATTTATGGGACTATCTGCCCCACTCTTCCTTAATGTTAAGTCTTCAGTTAACATGGTACCATTGATTGCTCGGCTGCTTCGCTGTGTTATTTTGTAACTTTTCAACAGTCATGTCTCTGGCCTTTTCTGTGTGTGGAGTTGGATGTTCCTGTGTGGGTTTCCTCCCACAGTTCAAAGACATGCATATTACATTAATTGGTGACTCTAAATCACTTGTAGGTGTGAATGTGAGTGTGAATAGTTTTCACTGTGTGTCAGCCCTGTAATTGACAGCCAACCTGTCCAGATTATATTATTGTATCTCTCACAGAATAACAGCTGGAATCAGCTTCAGCCCCCTCTCGACTCTCTAAAGGAAAATGGTCATCGCTGGAACCGGAGACAGAATCCATTTCAGTGACGATTCAATTCAATTTGATTAACTGTCAGAATCCAACAGAACAGATGCCTAACACTGAACAATTAATGTGCATCAATCATGAGGTGGCTTCCTATGTGGAATAAGGGTGTATTGTCACAAAAAAAATCATGTAAAAAATGAAATTACCCCAAAGTTATCTTTATCATTGAAGTGTGCTTAACTGTGTAAAAGACGCTCTGTATTTTATGGATCTGACATACTTGTTGGACTGAAATTAAGATTTAGTGATTTACTAAGTTTGAAGTGTCAGGTTTCTTTCTGTTTTGCTCCTCAAAACAGAGATGACATTTGTTTTATTGTGTGTTTTTGTTTAACTAACCACCATAATCCTGGATTTCGACCATAGAGACAGTTTGAGCCTTGAACTGTCAATAGTAAAATCTTCATTCAATATCAGTTAATCTGCAGTTTTAGTAAAGAACATCAGAATGAACAGTGACCTCTGCTGGCCAAGTGTCAGATGAAACAAGGCTGAAAGATTAAAAAAAGTCTCACCTATCAGATATATTGTGTAATGAGTTTAAACAGTTATGTAACATTTATATAATTGTGTGTGTGTGTATATATATATATATATATATATGCATATATATATATATATATATATATATATATATATATATATATATATATATATATATGCAATTAGCAGAATGTCTGTTTAATCTTTTATAATGTTGAAACAGTATGAAGTTGTCTACGGGTGGTCCTCCAATAATTGGTGCCATCTATACAGATAGTTCTGAATTTGTTTGTCCCACATTTGGAGATAATAGAACTTAAGGTCCTTTTAAGCCCACCTTTTAGGAATAGATAGATATTGGTAGAGAAATGCCAAAAACCTCATTAAAGCTGTTTTGTACCACACACTACAGCTCTCTAGAAATCTGAATCTAATAAAGACTGAAGCAAGTCCTGAGAAATCAGCTGAATGGAAAGAACAAGGTCCATGTGATAAACACCTACGCTCTGCCAGCTATCAGGTCATCTGCTGGTATAATAAGCTGGCCAAAGGAGGAGATAGAGGCCACTCATATAAAGACAAGAAAGCTCCTCACAATGCATGGGGGATACCACCCCAAGCCCAGAACGCTGAGGCTGTACACCAAACGAAAACAGGGAGGCGAGGACGAGGACTAGTGAGCGTCAGAGCCACTATCAGAATGAAACAACAAAGATCAACAAGTACATCAGAAAGATTGCCTCCAGCGACGAGTCGCTGGAACTGAACGAGCTGCTGAGTGAATACCTCAGGCAGCAGAACCCCAACAGGGACGAACAGCTGGAAGCATCATGGGAGGACAAACCCCTGCATGGCACGTACCACCGCCAAATTGAGGAAGTGGCTGATATCAGAAAATCCTACCAGTGGCTGGAAAAGGCTGGACTGAAGACAGCACAGAGGCACTAATCACGGCAGCACAAGAGCAGGCTCTGAGCACAAGAGCGATAGAAGAAGCCGGGGTCTACCACACAAGCCAAGATCCAAGGCTGTGCAAAGAAATAATCCGGCACATAACAGCGGGATGTAAGATGCTAGCAGGTATAGCATACATGGAACGCCCTAACCAGGTGGCTGGCATAGTGTACAGGAACATCTTTACCTAGTTTGGGACAACAACACTGAAGATATGACACTTTGATACGACCGTGAAGAGAAGAGCTGCAGGTTTGACAGGTCGAGTGGCAGTTAAAAAACCATTACTAAGACGTCAAAATAAAAAAAGAGGCTTGCCTGGGCTATGAAACACAGATTGCGGAAGAAGGACTGATGAATCAAAATATGAAGTCTTCAGTTCATCACGCAGGATTTCTGTACACCGTCGAGTAGGCGAAAGGATGGTTCTTCAGTGTGACACCAACTGTTAAACATGGAGGAGGAAGTGTGATGGTCTGGGGCTGTTTTGCTGGATCCAGAGTCAGTGACTTGCACAGAGTGAGTGGAACTCAACAAAAACGGCTACCACAGCATTTTCCAGCAGCATGCAGTACCCTCTGGTATACATCTAGTTGATCAGGCGGTCATCCTACAGCAAGATAATGACCCGAAACATACCTGCAGGCTATGTCAGAACTACCTTAGAAGAAAAGAACAAGACGGTAAGCTTCAAATCATGGAATGGCCAGCACAATTTCCTGACTTAAACCCCATTGAGCTGGTTTGGGATGAACTGGACAGAAGGGTGAAAGCAAAGCATTCTGCAATAGTTGGGAAGGACTTTCCAAAGAATATTTGATTTCCATTGTAGAAAGAATGCCACAAGTGTGTTCGGCTATTATATCTGCAAAAGGTGGCTACTTTGAGTCAGAAATTTAGATTGAATTTTGATGAACAAAATGATTCCATTATTTCCTTTTTTTTTATCTTCAACTGTTTATTTGTTCTGTGTTTAAATTGTGTAAATTCCAATAGAAACTGGCAAACAATTGTGGTGTTTTAAAACTTTTGACTGGTAGTGCATATATCATATAAATCATACTTTTCTACCTAATTTTACTCGTACAGTAAAGTATGCAGAATACCAAATCATTATAGTTATTTCTCCACACACAAAAACATGAACATATATGTTGAAACTAGTGCCACATCCACATTTATACATATTAATAAAATACATTTCCATATTTTATGCTTTTTCTGTTTATTTTTACATAATATGTAAAAATATAAAACAAAGTGGGGAAATAGTGATTATTTTAAAAAACAAAAAATATTACGTAGCAGTTATGACCCGGAAGTGACATTAACAAGTCCTTCCTGCCTCCGGACCGGCAAGATGGCAGCGGACACGCAGGTTTGTGTGGCTGGTTTTTAATAGTAGACTATCCGCTTACAAAAAGGTATTCAGGCACGACAGGAGCCGAATTGGCGGTATCTTGAGCTTCGCTTTGTAGACACCTCGGTGTGTTTGGGCCTTTAGAGAGAGTGTGTGTGTAAAGTGAAGAGCAGCCATCGAGCAGGCTGTTAGCTCGGTGCTACGTCGCCTCAGTGTGACTGGATGAGACTGAGCTGCTGCTGCTGACGGTGACCAGCAGGACTGAGAGCAGTCTGTGAAACTGTGGGAGGGGAGGGGGTGGGGTGAAGTTTTATTTAGACAACAGCATACTATGAACTAACTCATCAGGGGTTTAAACTCACTGTTGTTAATTAGAGTTGGTGTGAATTGGAGTTAAACCGACGAGCAGCTGATGTGATGATGAGTTAAGCCACGCCCTCCACGAGCAGTGACTCTGGATTAGTGACCCAAACTGATGTGTGGTGTCTCCATGACACACACTGGACTTTAGTTTGTGTGGTACACAGTGATGACTGTGCTGGAAACATCTCTGACAACCAGGAGGTGGTTTAACAATAAAGCCTGCAGTGCTGCCATTTACCTTGAGAACAGTTTGTAGAATATTAGAGTAATAAATATATGAAGACCTGTGTTTCTGTCCTGTGTGATCGTGAATATTTGCTCCATTTATGTCATTAGCCCAGCCGTCATACTTAATATGAGTACCGCTCCAGGTTTCAGATACACTGAAGAAATTTGCTACAAACGTGACTACAGCCAGTGTGAAAGAGCGCAAGGAGATCTTCAGAGACCTGAAGAAGTGTATTACAGGCAAAGGTGAGGGATTTAGGCTAATTTCATATTCAACACACTGTTTAAAATACTTCTATTAATCAACACTAATGTTTGTTTGAAATGTCTCTTTCAGAGTTACCAGAGCCTGCTATCAAAGGATTATGCAAGCTCTTCTGTCTCACTCCACATAGATATCGGTAGGTACATCTGATGACTTTCAACCACAAAAAAGACTAACAAATGTTATCTTTACACTCATTTGTTATTTACACCTAATGCACGTTTATAATGCTCAGATTCAGCTGAAGCTGTTGAGGGCTGTTATTTCAACCGTATGGTCATTTTAGAACACGTAGTTGGTGGTGCTGTTGAATTCTAATATATAATACAGAGAGGTGTTCCTCCATCTATGATATATCTGGGGTGGGCAAAATGACAGAAATGCCTGTGAGTGTATATTCCTTGTGTTTACACGAGTGTGTGCATATCTCAGGGATGCGGCGTCACGCAGAGAGCTCCTCTCTGTCATTGGCCAGCTGGCTGAGAGTCAGCCTGACATCCTGGTGACCAGCCTCCTCCACAGCCTGCTGAACAGTGGAGTCATCAGCAAAAATGGAGAGCCCAGGTACTGCTCTGAGATTTAGATTGCAGTCTTTTATCTATAAGGTGTTGTTGTGGCCACTTCATACGTTTCTATATTTACAGATATACAGAGGAGAACAGATGCATCATCGTAACACTGTCAGCATAAGGCATCTTTAATTTTTCACTCTGTGTTTGACAGGCAGGAAAAGTAATAATTTTATAGTGTATTGTATATGATTATAATTATGTGAGGGTCGTTTAGAGATGAACAGTAAAGTACTTTAATACAAATTAACAAGGTTTGCACTGTGTTTTTTTTTTTAAGAATCAAGATTAACCAATCAAACAGAAGAGTATATAAAATATATTTATTTTTGGAAAAAGGGGGCGAATAAAAAATAAATAAATAAAACTAAACAACTAATTAAATAAAAACAGGTGAGTGTGTCTATCTTTTGTTCTGTTTTAACTACGGTTGTCCTCTCCCCTCTCTAATGCTTGCCTTATTATATTTGCAGTAAATGCACAGGCTCTGCTGCCTTCATCGGTCTGTCTTGGACCTGCCTTTTAGTCCCCAGTGTGTTTTCTGCCCCAGAGAAAAGAGAGGGACCCATCTGGAAGAAAATGGTCAGTAAAAGAGTATCTGCCTATTTAAGTTAAGATAAAATGATTTTTTCTGAAATAACTGTTTATATCTGGCCATACAGTTCTTACTGAGGTGGTAAATGTCATATAGACTCTGCCCACACTTGACCAGGGTCAATGTTTTATTTTGGATGTTGGTATCACCTTGTGGTTTGTTGTCTCTTAGGTGGAGGTTCAGAGCCTTCTTGTGGCAGAGGTGGTGGGTGGAGCCAAGAACACGGCTCAGAAATCAAGCCTCAAGAATCTCAGTCACCTCTGGGAGCAAGTGAGTACAGTACGCTGTGTGGAGCACACCGGCAATGAAAGATGCATGTTGATCTTTTGGAAAGAAGTCTGACTCTCAGACCGAATTAACATTTAGTCTCACATTTAGTCTTATTCAGTCATTCACTGTATTTAAAACACTAATCAAATCAGAGCTGTTTTGTAAATAATTATATTATCTTCCCTTTAACATTAATCCTGTCTGAATGGGGGTTTAGACTCTGGGCTTAAAAACTCATCTGGATCAGAAACCATTACTGCTGGGGGCCTGTAAAATCCAATGAGACATATGTGAAAGTGGACTTTACTTTGTACCAACCTCAACCGATCCTGTCCACAAGATATAGAAATAAACATGAACCCTCATCTGTGAGTGGGGAACATCTGTAATACACACAGGGATGCTGCATAGGTCTGATGTTTTTTTGTCTCTATCAGAACCCTGGACTGGTTGATCAATACATCAGCACACTGCTGAGTCTGGACCAGAGCCCCACTACTCTGGCTATGCTGGGAGTGTGTTTAGACGTCTGCACTGCTCAGAAAGACAAAGCTACAATAGAGAAACACAAGGTAAGATGTTTTTATCTGTTCCTTCAGTTTTCATTTTAAGAATGATATTTTTTAAAACTACAGTTCTGACATCATTAACCAATTAACACTCTTTATTCAGATTGCCTCAGTGAGTTAATAAAATCTCAGATAAATATGTTCTGGGGCTGCAACTTACAACTTTGTGTCTACTGATTTTTAGAGTGCCCTGTTGGATCTGTACATAAAATCAGTCCTCATGAGTAAGATGAAACCACAGCAGCACATTTTGGACAAAAGTGGCTCCTTGCTGCGTCATGTGTCCCACTCCGAGTTCAAGGAGCTGCTACTCCCAGCAATGCAGAAGACGATGCTCCGCAGTCCAGAGAATGCCATGCAGAGTGAGACACTTTCAGTTTCTGATCATTGTTTGAAATATTTGCCTGCTTGAAACTAGGGCAGCTCTTATCCAGTGTATTAAAACATTCTCTGGTCTCCTTCCAGCCATTTCCTGCCTTCTGTCCTCTGTAACTCTCGACCTCAGCCAGTATGCCATGGATATTGGAAAGGCCATCGCAAGTAAGGCCTTAATGGGTGCTCAGTTGAGTTAGTTGTGTATGCATCTTGTGGAACATATTCCTAAAGCAAACACTCAGCTGACACGAAGATGTGTTTTGTAACAGGGGAATGATGACTCTATTAGCATATTGATGTGTATTTAATTACTGCTGTGGTTTGTGTCTCAGGCCAGCTGAAGGCCAACAATGCCCAGCTGATGGAGGAGGCGGTCCAGGCCATGCAGAACCTGGCCCAGCAGTGCAGTGACCCCACCGCTGTGCAGGACATCGTCACACACCTCTTCAAGATCCTCGGAGGTGAACTAATTACTTATCAGAAAGAAATATCGTCTCTACCGTGTTTGGTTTTGCTCACCTGACTAATAATTGTTTTGGTTGCAGGTTCTGAGGGAAAGCTCACAGTTGTTGCCCAAAAGATGAGCGTGTTGTCAGGTAAGAGATGTTGCTGTTGAATTATTAGCTACCCTTGAGAAAATGTTTTCATCTTGAGACTTTTTCATCCTCTTGTTTCAGGGATTGCCAGCTGCAGCCATCATGCCGTGTCAGGAACGTCCAGCCAGACTCTCAGCTCTGCAGTCACTGTGATGTTCATCCCGTATTTACAACAAGAAGGTATTGTTGTTGTGTCTTTTCTTCCTTTCCTTCATGCCAGAGTTCTAGACAGATTCACTAACTTCAGACAGAGTATCTTTATATGTGATGTGGATTTTCAGGCTGGACTGCAAGACCCAGTCTAGGGCCAGCTGGAGACCAGGTCTGGTCTTGCCTAAGCCTCAACATCTTATTCTCTATTTTCCAAGTCTTTTCTTCTTGAAGGTTCTAAGTTTTAAGATCTTCTTCAGAGAATTTGCAGAGTCAAATAATGCACTGGAGTCCAGCAAAGTTGAGTCCATAGAGGTTTATTCTTCACACGGAGTACAAAGCCCGAGCTGTCCTGCAGAACAACTGAATTATCATCAACAGAACATCACCTTTTATAATGCACACAGCCTTGGGGCATGTCTAGCTATGCCCCTCTTCCTATTTTCCATACGTGGAATGTCGTTTTCTATTGGTGTCTAAAGTCACCTTATTATGTCTTATGTTCTGATAGGTAAGCCTCTCACGAGTTATCTTGTTTGTGTATTTGCATGCACTTTCTCTGGCTTGTACATATTTCCTGTTCACATGTTGTTTGTCTCAATGGAGTCATGCTCTTTTCTTATGGCATGCATATGACACTTGTTCATATAATGCTGGTCTAATGGAGTCGTGTGTTTTCCATTGGTTGTTCTCTCTTAACAATAACCCTTCCGTGTAAACATCATCATATGACAGCTGTTGAGATACATTCCTATAAACATTGCAGTTGCTCTGGTGCTTTCTTTAGTTTAACAGTTATCAACGGTTAATATAGTGTAATACATAGTAGTATAATATGGCCTTATATACGTATATCAGCCCCTTGAAAGAGAATATACTCATGTAGCTCAGAAAATTCGACACTACATATGTCACAAAGAGAGCACAGTGTAATGTCGGGTCTAGTACTGACTTGTCTTTGTTTTTATGTAGTTCATGAGGGTACCCTGACGCATGCAGTGTCGGTGCTCTCCCAGTGGAGCAGTCGTCTCACAGTGGAGGTTCCCACCGCTCTGCTTGATTGGCTGAAGAAAGCTTTCACCCTCAAGACCTCCACCTCTTTGGTTCGACACGCGTACCTTCAGGCCATGCTTGGGGCCTTCAGAGGTCAGACACACCAGGGACGTCATGCTGCATGTTGAACATACATGCCCTTCAATTGAATTCAGTCCTTAGTCCTGTGCTTTGTCTTGTTTTTTAGGTGATACTATGGCCCAAGCCTCAGACCTTGTGCCCTTGCTCCTCCAAACAGTGGAGAAGGCTGTGGCACAAAATTCCCAGCATGCTCTGCTTGCTGAAGGTGTGGCAGCTTCTGTTCTTCTGAGTCGAATGGCTCTGCTGGAATCACAGACAGGTGAGGCATCTTTACTTCTTGACTGAACCTCTCAGCATACGAGGATGGGAAGTGATGAGGGTATTTTTGTCTCTTTGTCTCTGCAGAGGCTAAGTTCTCCAGCTTTTGGAACGTGATTTTAGATGAGAAGAAACCACTCTTCACCACTGAGAAGTTCCTCTCCCAGGCCAGTGAGGAAAGTAAGGCAACATATCTTAATAAATTATAGCCATATGTGTTTTTTTTTTTATATTAAAACATGAAATAATGGCATGTGTCTGTCTCTTTCACTCTATCTATAGCTCTGCTGACAGTGCTGCAGCTCTGTGAGAGGCTCTTCTTGGATCATGCTCACAGGCTTAACACCAGCAAATCACAGTGAGTCTGTCCCTCCTTTAACATGTAGAGGCCTATTGGCCTCAAAAATGTCTTAGAGCACTTACATACTCGTGTTAAACAATATGTACACCAGCAGTTATGAAGCTAGAGGCGTTGTTCACATATTTGCCCGAATACTGTTTGTATGTGGAGGATCACAAAGTATGAAGTGTATATAAAGCAAAGAGATCAGGGATAATGTGTTTATTGAACTTACCATTTTGCACAACATAAACTTAATTAAAGATGCAAGTACTAAGTAACACTACACAGGAAGAGAGCCTTCATGAGCAAAATCGTTACAGTACACTTAATATTATGTAATTATAGATGTATTAACCTGTTTTCTATACCCTAGAGCTGAAGTGGGTTATGATTATGAGCACTGATTTCCTGTAAATATTTTCTTTCTGAGAGGTTCTGTCTTCTCTAATCTAATATACGTTTTATAGGGGAAAAAAATTACGTAAAAAATGAATATAAATTGATTACAAATTTGTTTTACCTACTGTAATCCTGTATTGCTTTCATCACAAATTCATTTTTATGAATTAATTCATTTTTCTTGCATGTGACTGTTCTGTAGGATGTATCATCATGCCACGGTTGCAGTCCTGTTGTCTCGGAGCTGGCGTGTGAGGAAGCGGGCACAGCAGACAGTCAGGAAGCTGCTCTCCTCTCTGGGTGGATCCAGTCTCGCTCATGGCCTTCTGGGAGAACTCCGCGTGGTTATCAACAAACACAAAGTACAGACTGGTTATTCACCGTAGACCTCAAAAACACAGAGTTGCATCTTTAAAAGATGGTTGTGGATCACTGAATCAGACGACTGAATCGGCCTAATTGTTACTGACTGTGTGTTGTGAACTTCTAGCTTTTGCCCCAGGATGTCCTGGTATCAGAGTCTGGAGATCTGACTGAGCTGGGACGCAGCTATGTTCCCCCTCGTGTCCTGCTGGACGCGCTGTGTGTTGTTTGCTCCTCTGCCAGCCAATGGGGCGACCCCACCGAAGCAGAAAATTTGGCCAAGGAGATCCTCATAGTCACTCATCATCCATCCATAGGTATGAGAATGTGCATGTGCCAGGTTTTTGTAGCTTAATAAGTACGTTTGTTGGGATAATGTCTCATATTTGACGTTTCCATGTCCTTTTGTATGTCTCATTTAGTCGCTGCTCGCCACGGCCTCTGGCCTGTTCTGCTCCTCTCAATGAACATAAAAGCAGAAGAATTTATAGAGAAGAATCTGGAAGCTATTCTGCCTCATCTACTGGAGGTCAAAGCTGACAACCAGGTAAAAACATACACCATATTTTTATTCTGCATTTTCATTAGAGTCATACAAACAAAGTGTACTTAACTGATTCCTGTGAAAAACATAAGGCTGACTGAAGGATAAATAAAAAAATAAATTATACAGTTGTATGTTATATGTAAAACTGTGCAGAATATATAGAGGGACATCAGTGTTTGACTCATGCTGATGTATTTTACACGCTACCAGGATGTTGAGTGATCACGTTTTTCTCCTCAGGTGGTGAAAAATGCAGTCGGTGCCCTCTCTGGCCTCTCCTCCAACAAGCTGTTGCCACGGGTAATCAGTCATGTCACAGAGGGGCTTTCCCGGCCCGCTCTCCTCAATGTCACCAGGGAGGAGTATGCCATCATGCAGACACCTGAGGGAGAACTGTATGACAAGAGCATCATCCAGAGGTAACGCACAGCCTCTCCTACCACTGTGGACCTCTAAACTCATCAGCAATCAACAGAACTTCCTTTTGTCTATTTGGCATTTATTTACTTCTGTCCTCTGCCCCTCTACACTTGCTACAGTGCCCAGAAGGAAAGCACCAAGAAAGTCAACATGAAGAGAGAGAACAAGGCGTACTCCTACAAGGAACAGATCATTGAACTGGAGTTACAGGAGGTAAAGTGCATGCACCAACATCTGTGCTTTTTGGTGATGTTATGGTCTGGAATACCTTCTGATTTCTCTTTGATCTTGCAGGAGCTTAAGAAGAAAAAAGGCATCAAAGAGGAAGTGCAGCTGACCAGCAAACAGAAGGAAATGATGCAGATCCAGCTGGAAAAGGAGACTGCTATACGCAAGAGACTTCAAGGGGTATGGAACCAAGGCACTAAAATGAATTCTCTAAAATTGAAGCGTGATGTTCTTACTTTCTCATAACTGAGCTGTGCTTTACCTCTCACTGTCACCAGCTGGATGTGGAGATTCGGAGTCTGGTGGGTCTGCTGGAAGCCGCTCTGATAGAGAGACCACCTCAGATCACCAGGGAGCTCCCAGCTGTCCTCCAGGTCCTAATGCCGCTGCTACAATCCCCTCTGGCTGCTCCTCGAATCCAGCAGGTTTTCTTGGATATCGGAGTGTGCCTCATGCCCAAACACCTCCACTCTCTAGGTACATGGCTTATCTTAGTGTTGCTTTGTATTGATAGACACAGCATTAGGATCTGCAGTCACCTTTATTTTTCCCTTCCAGCCGAGCTCGTTGGACATGTGACTCTGCGGCTGCTGAAGCCAGAGTGTGAGCTGAACGAGGCCTGGGGACAGGAGGACCTGGACACAGCAGCCCATCGCACCATACTGCTGCTGCACAACCACACTGTCCCACAGAGAGAGGCCAAGACAGGTGCTGAGCACAGACATGGACACTTACAATTTTGACACACATGCACACTTTTGCTCTAAATCTTGTGCAATTCTCAGATCCAAACTTAAAATATCTTCATAAACTTGAAGAAAAAACAAATCATGCATCTGTTAATGAAGACAAGGACAACAGAACCATAAACGGTCATGGAAATACAAAGTAAAGGGTCCGAAGTTCTAGAAAACATTTATTCAATCTATCAAATATAAAGTATTGTCAGTAATCCCAGTAGAAACTCAGACTTGTAGTAAGCAGCTAATATAAGAAATGTGACTCGGTGCTGGTTTACTGACTGCTCCCTTGTTTCTTTGTATTGTTTTCAGATATCGCTCCACTGTCTGCTCCTGCTTTCTCTTTCTGCTTCCCTCTCCTCAACGCCATGCTCAGGGAGTCTTCAGGCAGCACAGAGGAGTCGGAAAATTTGATGACCAAAGCATTGCAAGTCATCATTGAACACTCCCAGCTTCGGGCCAACACAGACAGCGACGACCTCATTATAGATGAGGTAGAGACAAACCTCTCTGGTGCATTTTCTTTTGTCTGTGACCCGCACAAGAAGATTGGTTGGAAAAGATATCAATGGTTAAACTAAAACGCCATCAGTGCAGACAGCCAGAAATGAGATCAGTGCCATACATGAACTTCATTTGTCTCAGCATTTCTTTACTCACTTGTCATCTACATATCTGTCTTTTGTGTTCACACACTTTGTTCACAGCTTATAAGCAGAGTCATTGGTCTGTAAAAATAAATGACATTGCTAGTTGAGAAATCTTTATTTGACAGTGCTACCATTTATTTTGTAGTTTGATGTTATCGTGTATTAACTGACATCTTTTCATGTCTCAGAACGGCCCAGAACTGCTTCCACGTGTCAACATGCTGCTGCTTCTGACCAGAGTTATTTCCACTGCCACCCCAAGAGTCCAGGTAAACACATTTATTGCAGACCATTTAAACTCATTTCAGATTCAACCATCTAGTTTTTGTTGACGCTGGCCTGATTTATTTTACAGATTCTGTCCTGGCTATAAATGTTAATAATAAAGCATTTGTTTTTCAGTACTGCAGCTATATGTTGTGACTTATTTGCTGTGTTTTGTAAGCTCTTCATATGTTTTCATATTCCTTCCAATATCCTGTTGAAACAACATGATATAGTCACATAGATGACTGCATGACAAAATTGCTTTTCAGCCCTGCTATATGAGGCTTTTCACACTGTGTGTTTCAGGTGTTGGCGTCTCAGTGCCTGACCGCGCTGTGTGCCAGTGCTGGAGGAGGAGACGGCTGCACTGTGGCAGAGCAGCCAGAGATAGACGTCCTGCTCAACGCCCTGCTTTCACCCTGCTTCTCTGTCCGGGATGCTGCCCTCAGGGTGAGCTGAGGGTGATCAGTGGATGATGGCCTGTTCCCACAATAGAGTAAACAGGTCTAATACAGACATGAAAGGTCACCACATATCATGGTTTCCAGCTGTTTTCTCCACAGATTACAGTTTAGAAAACGGGCTGTTCACTGAAAAGGTTAATTCAGTTCCTCAATCAGTTTGAGAATACCACTATTAACATATTTAGTGATAATCTGGTGAGATGACAAATTATATAAATCATGTGTATATGTATTACTATTAGATACTTACATCCTATCTCTCTGTGCTCAGGGATTGGTGGAGATGGAGTTTGCTCTGCCCACTGACAGCACAGAGGCCAGCGGGCTGAGTTTGCTGCGCAGGCTTTGGGTTGCCAGGTTTGATGTTGAGGAGGAGGGCCGAGCCTTGGCTGAAAAGTACGTATTATGAAGTTTCTTGCCCCTTTCTTCTACTAGCCGAGGGTTCATTCTACACTACACACTAACTGGTCCCAACTTCAGTGTTTCTTCATCTTGCGCAACAGCAGTCTCAGTGTTTTCAGTATTTCTTATTTACATTCCACCTCACTTTTCATCTTTATGACTTAACGTACTACCATACTATTATTTGATTAAGTAATGTTTTAATTGTGCTGTTCTTTAAATATTTTTAACAAGTGTTTTATCCCGCAAAATTAATTAATTAATTTATTTTGTACTGTAAAGGAGAATAGAAACCATGGCTTAAATTCAAAAGTTGAACTGATTTCTTGACTTGTCCTTCCTTCACAGACTCTGGGAGTCTCTGGGTCTGGAGCTGGTCCCTGAGCTCTGCTCCCTACTTATTGGAGACGTCACTAACCACGAGGAGGCCGTCCGTTCTGCAGCAGCCGATGCTCTGTCAAGCGCCGTGTCCCAGTACAGGGACCAGTCTGCCACAGTTCTCGGCCAGCTCACTGAGCTCTACCACCAGAAACTCTATGTGAGGCCCTGCACCACCGCCAAATCACATTGTTGCTCAGCTCTGGCTACTAGTATATGAATTAGACCTCAGAAACATGGTATGATATTTTTTCTTTTCAAAGAGACCACCTCCTGTGCTGGATGCCCTGGGCAGAGTCATCTCGGAGTCTCCACCTGACCAGTGGGAGGCCAGGTAAATCTCTTGTTTGTTTGCAGTCCAGACACATATTAATGTCTGTTACATTTGCTATTGTCATAAACACCAGTCCCATTATAAAAGAGTAGAAACCATACAACTTTAAATGTTCCTTTTTGTGCACTGAGTCCTTTTGTCCTTCTCACACTTCTTTGTCAGGTGTGGCATTGCTTTGGCTCTGAACAAGCTGTCCCAGTACCTGAATGAGTCTCAGGTCACCCCCCTCTTCCTCTTCTTTGTTCCTGATGCTCTAAACGACCGTCACACTGAGGTGCGGCGCTGCATGCTGGACGCTGCCCTCTCTGCGCTCAACACACATGGAAAGGTACTGTTAGTGTCTTTTTCACCCAACTAATGTGCATTTCACTGCATATACACAGATTATTATATATTATATGAGTATTTATGTCCTGCGCTGTACCTTATGTACCTGCTGCTTTGTGTGACAGGACAACGTGAGCTCCCTGCTCCCAGTGTTCGAGGAGTTTCTAAAGAACGCCCCCCAGGACGCCAGCTATGACTCTGTCCGTCAGAGTGTGGTTATTCTCATGGGCTCCTTGGCCAAACATCTGGACAAAAATGACCCCAAGGTCAAACCCATCGTGGCCAAGCTCATCACTGCTCTCTCTACACCGTCACAGCAGGTAAGCAACTCTCTCTCTGTATAGTTCAGCATTGAAGAGTTTGAATTATTAGAGTTTATTTGAGTCTTTTTCATACAGATCCCACTCAGCTGACACGGTTATTACTCTATGGATTGCTCTTTCTTTGGACAGAATTGGAAAAATTAACTGCATCATGTGGTTTGTCATCCCTCATCAGGTCCAGGAGTCTGTGGCCAGCTGTTTACCTCCTTTAGTCCCTGCTATCAAGGAGGACGCTGCAGGGATAGTAAGGAACCTGCTGCAGCTGCTGCTGGAGAGTGACAAGTACGCAGAGAGGAAGGGAGCGGCGTACGGACTGGCTGGCCTGGTCAAAGGTCTTGGGATCCTAGCACTCAAACAGCAGGACATCATGACCACGCTGACCGACGCCATCCAAGACAAGAAAAACTTCAGACGGAGAGAAGGTCAGTGAAGTTAATTCAATCACTGTTCTGTTTATTTTGGTAATTATTACACCTAACGATGCAGATGTTATGTACATCAGACTACGTTGTCTTCATTGTAACTGTTACATTGGTGCCAGAAGCCACTACCAAGTATTTTTATGGCTGAGAAGCCACTGACCAGCTGTTTGTCTCTGTCCAGGAGCGCTGTTTGCCTTTGAGATGCTGTGTAACATGTTAGGGAAGCTGTTTGAGCCGTATGTGGTGCACGTGCTGCCACACCTCCTGCTCTGCTTTGGAGATGGAAACCAGTATGTCAGAGAGGTGAGGCCATATCCCAGAGTCCCCTGTGTCTTCTGCTCATATAAGCTTCACACTGTGTTAAAATGCATTTTCTGAGGAATTTCTTTTCTTTTCAGGATTATGTCATTTGAAATGTCTGTCTTTGATCTTCTTGTCTTTGCTCTCTGCATATCCACATTAAAGCATAGCATGTTTGGCGTAACACATGATCCATGAAACAGGCACTCACTGTGACGTTTTTATCCTCTGACTATTTTTCCACCAGGCTGCAGATGACTGTGCCAAGGCTGTGATGAGGAACCTGAGTGCCCACGGGGTGAAGCTGGTCCTTCCCTCCCTGCTGGTGGCCCTGGAGGAGGAGTCCTGGAGAACTAAAGCAGGTGAGGAGCCCCTACATATACATGTTTTTTAGGCATTACTGGAATGCCTTGAGAGGATGGAAAATAATTTGTCTCCAGGGTTTCTGATACATTGGGATAGTTTTATGAAGCAGAGGAAAATTATTTTATTATTTTCCTGTTTTGTCACATGTTCTAGTATAGTTTTCATGTACATCATTATTGTCTAGTTGATTCAAATATTTTTAAGTTATTTTCTATGTCAACAGTAGGTTGTCAAACTGTAGGTTCTTGTGAATCACCCCTCTCTGTCCTCCAGGCTCGGTGGAGTTGCTCGGTGCTATGGCTTTCTGTGCACCCAAGCAGCTGTCATCCTGTCTGCCCAGCATCGTACCCAAGCTGACTGAGGTGCTGACTGACTCCCATGTGAAGGTGCAAAAGGCCGGCCAGCAGGCACTCCGGCAGATCGGCTCTGTCATCCGCAACCCCGAAATCCTGGGTAAGTGTCCTGGCTCTGAGCTGCCACCATGGGCTCGTTGCCCATAATGGCTTTTAAAAACACAAAAAATGCTTCTTTTATTATTTTTATAATAATAATTGAGGGCATTACCCATTTATAATTATTTATGTGACTGTTATACAATATTCAAACTGCTTTGTGTTTAGTAAACAGTAGACCACAACTGACCACTTACTTTAAATACAGAATAGTGTCCTTTTACAAAAAGTTCTTTTACAGGTTTTGGGGAGTACGTATGGGGAAAAAAAATGGGGTAAAACCATTTGTGATAAATTGCTTTGAGTGATGATTTCAACCAATGGTGATCACTTGAATAACCATTGGTTAAAGCTGAAGACTACAAGTTTGAAAAAAAAAATTCTCTGTATGGAATTACAAAGAAGAGAAGAAGAGTGTGAAAAAATACTACATAGAAATTGGGTTTACAATCAGAGAATACATTTTAAGAATCACTTTTGTTGACCACTGAAGTAAACTATTATTTTGATACCGATGCCATTGCTCCTCTCTCAGCCATTACCCCCATCCTGCTGGACGCTCTCACTGATCCATCCAAGAAGACCCAGACGTGCCTGCAGACACTGCTGGACACCAAGTTTGTACATTTCATCGATGCCCCCTCTCTGGCACTCATCATGCCCATCGTCCAGAGAGCCTTCCAGGATCGCTCCACTGACACTCGCAAGATGGCTGCTCAGATCATTGGCAACATGTACTCCCTCACTGACCAGAAGGTACACAGCATTACCCAAAATATTACAATGAACTAAAAACAAAATGATTTCACCGACTCTTTAAACTGTTCTGAAGACTTTGTGATTTGCATTTTGTTGATGGTGTGATGCGTGTTGTTGTTGTTCACAGGATCTGTCACCTTACCTGCCCAGTGTTATTCCTGGACTGAAGGCCTCTCTGTTGGACCCGGTGCCTGAGGTGTGTTCAGTGATATAAACAGTACTACAGTACTATGTGCTGTGTGTGTGAAGTTGAACCTTTAGCTGCTCTACTTCTTCTCCTCTCCAGGTACGTACAGTCTCTGCCAAAGCCCTGGGAGCCATGGTGAAGGGGATGGGTGAATCCTGCTTTGACGACCTGCTGCCGTGGCTCATGGAGACACTGGCCTCTGAACAGAGCTCTGTAGATCGCTCTGGAGCTGCACAAGGTCAGTCCTCCTACACCCCATCTCTGTGCTGTTTTATTGTTCATCAAATGACTCACTGAATGTTGTGTGTGTTGGCGTTTTCAGGTCTGGCTGAGGTGATGGCTGGACTGGGAGTGGAGAAGCTGGACAAGCTGATGCCTGATGTGGTGCAAACCGCCAGCAAGGTAGACATCGCTTCCCACGTCAGAGATGGTTACATCATGATGTTCATCTACCTGCCGCTCACCTTTGGAGACAAGTTTACTCCCTATGTGGGACCCATCATCCCCTGTATTCTCAAGGTACTGTAATGTACAGAATGTTTTTGTTGTTGTCCTGAGTCACTTTTCACTGTACTTTACTTTCACTGCTCTTACTGTGATTTTAAAATGACTACCTTTATGTACTTATACATTATAGTATACACCTTTTTTCATGATTCCTTGTGTTTCTCACCATATATGGTGTTTGGATTTTGAAAACAGACCTATAAATAGTAAATTGGGAGATTAATTTCTCAAATGTTATTCTTTCATGTTTTTTTTGTGGTAATCAGTGAATCAGTATTCAATAGAGAAGTCCACCTGCACAGTTTAAAAGTAGTTATTTTGCAACACAACTTGTGTTTTGAAAAGTTATTGGAAGTAATCACTACAGGGCAAGATCTGATCTACTTATGTTAATACAATTACAGAAATTTATGCTTGAACCATATCTATATCTGTTGCATGAAGCTTCATACATCATACACTAGTCCTCTACACATACAAGCACACACGTTAGAAATACCAGCAGGCATTTTTTCCTGGATACAAGAACAGACTTTGGCTATTAAAAACTGAATCTGAATTCAGGCTTTTGCTCTTTCCTTCTCTGTGTTGTCCGGCAGGCTCTGGCTGATGAGAATGAATACGTGAGAGACACGGCGCTGCGAGCTGGCCAGCGAATCATCAGCATGTATGCTGAGACCGCCATCGCACTGCTGCTTCCTGAGCTGGAACAGGGCCTGTTTGATGACCTGTGGAGAATCAGGTTAGGCTGAAATATACTCTAACACAAGTTTGATTGAATAAATGTCACTCTTATATTGACTTGTTGTGCGCCCATGTGGTTGTTGGGTTGCAGGTTCAGCTCTGTGCAGCTGCTTGGAGACCTGTTGTTCCATATCTCTGGAGTGACTGGAAAGATGACCACAGAGACTGCTTCAGAGGATGACAACTTTGGAACTGCTGCATCCAATAAAGTATGAATACTAATAATAATAATATTTCATTTCTTTTTGTAATTTCTTTACCTGCCACTACAACAGTGTGGTGTTCATCTCTCTGTGTCTGTTCATTGATGTGTGAAGGATTGCTGACCTTTGACCTTCTCTCTTGCAGGCTATCATTGGAGCTCTTGGCGCTGAGCGGCGTAATCGTGTCCTCTCTGGCCTCTATATGGGTCGGTCAGACACTCAGCTGGTGGTTCGACAAGCTTCTCTCCACGTGTGGAAGATCGTGGTGTCCAACACCCCCAGAACTCTTCGAGAGATCCTCCCAACCCTTTTCACTCTTCTGCTGGGCTTCTTGGCTTCCACCTGCCCTGATAAGAGAACGGTATCCCTCTTTTGAATTTGTCAGCAGTGTTTGTTTATTGCTGTTGCTGTGGAAGTTCCTCCGAAGAGCCTTTTACTGACGCTGTATGCCGGTGTTTTCAGATTGCTGCCCGGACTCTGGGTGATCTGGTGAGGAAGCTGGGAGAGAAGATTCTCCCTGAGATCATTCCCATCCTGGAGGAGGGACTGCGCTCTGACAAGAGTGACGAGAGGCAGGGAGTCTGCATCGGCCTAAGTGAGATCATGAAGTCAACTAGCAGAGACGCGGTAAGTCACACACACACACACACACACACACACACTCTGCCATTTGTAGCATCACAGGTTGTGGGGTTGAATAAGATGAAGAATCTAGTTGCCTGGATCAGAAGAGATACCACAAACACTATACAAGCTGTTTTATTTATTGAAATACAGGATCTTAGAGCTGCCCCCAAGTGAGCTTCTTAATGAGTAAAATACAGTGTCAATGGTTAAAGAGCAGTTTGCAGGTTGGAGACCCCACTGAGTCAATGTGTAGAAATGTAGAAATTATGTACACCTGTACAATCTAATGTGACCCAGTGCAACAGCTCTGCCATGATTTCTTCTTTTATGAAACTTATCATTTTCAGTGTTTGTTGACACCGTGAGAAAAGTAATAATTCTACTTCATGTTTATTATTGAGGTCGCAATTGGTGCTACTTGACAAGCAGGCTAATTTGGTTAATTAAAATCAAGCTCAGACCAGGAGTGTGAGAGCCACCATATTAACACATTATTAATCTGCTGTTGTTTGTACTGTAGGTGCTGGTCTTCTCTGAGTCGCTGGTCCCCACAGTGAGGAAAGCTCTCTGTGACCCCCTGGAGGAGGTCCGAGAGGCTGCAGCCAAAACCTTTGAGCAGCTTCATGCGACCATCGGTCACCAAGCGCTGGACGACATCCTGCCTTCCCTGCTCAAACAGCTGGTGAGGGAACAAGGATACGAACACAATTCAGAAAATATTCAAAAGTTTTCAGTCTGGCTTTTTAAACAATGAACGTCTTTTCTCAGGATGACGAGGAGACAGCTGGCTTTGCTTTGGATGGCCTGAAGCAAGTCATGGCAGTGAAGAGTCGCTCTGTGCTGCCTTACTTGGTCCCAAAGGTAAAGCGTCACAGTCGGGTTTAGTTTTTTTTTGTTCTTATTATTGTGTCTGGCATTCTGACTAAAGCGGACGTCCTCTCTGATTGTACCAGCTGACTGCTCCTCCTGTGAACACCCGTGTTCTGGCCTTCCTGTCTGCTGTGGCTGGAGATGCTCTGACACGCCACTTAGGGGTCATCCTGCCCGCCCTGCTGTCCTCTCTCAAAGGAAAGCTGGGAACAGAGGATGAAGCACAGGTAATACTGGTACTCACAAGCTATAATATTGACCGCTGTTGTGTTTGAACTTTTGTTCTTTTCTATAAAAGACTAACCACAACACCCTCTGTGTTACCTCCGTTTTAGGAGTTGTGCAGCTGTCAAACAGTGATCCTTTCAGTGGAAGATGAAGTGGGCCAGCGGATCATCATAGAGGACCTGCTGGAGGCCACACGAGGCACCGACGCAGGCATCAGACAGGCTGCTGTTACCATCCTCAACGCCTACTTTGCCCGTACCCGCCTGGACTACAGTGCCCACACTCGCACCCTGCTGTCAGGCCTCATCCGCCTTCTAAACGACTCCAACCCAGAGGTCCTGGCTCAGAGCTGGGAGACCATAAACTCCATTACCAAGGTGTGTTGATGTGCAAATACAAGAAGGCGATATTTGTACACAGCTTGTCTTTGCAATGCTATAGCAACTATTTGTCAACATGTTTTTCTGCACACTTTACATAATATGGTGAAAAGACATCAGTGCTCCTCCATCAAAATATCTTCTGAGTGTTTGTTGTTTGTTTGTCTTGTATAGAAACTGGATGCAAGCAGCCAGCTGGCTCTGATTGATGACCTGCATCGAGACATTAGATCAGCAGCTGCAGATGTTAAGGGTCAGCACCTGCCTGGTTTCTGTCTGCCCAAGAAGGTAAGAAGGCTCCTTCTGACACTGTATTTCAAGCTTTTACAGAGTCTTTTTGTCTAACTGAGCTCCTGTGTTGTATAATGACACACAAGTTTGCTTTGACACTGCAGTGGAATCTGATCATATGTCACACATGCGTATTTTATTGTGTCCACACAATAGGTTGATCATTTAAGTCCTATAGAAAGAATAAATGACAGAAATGCACTTGTTCCAGCTTCTTCAGTGTTGCTGCTGCCCTCTGAATTATGTCACTGTAAATAAATTATCTTTGCTTTTGTCACTGTCTGAAGAAAGAAACAATTTGAGGATATCACTTTGGGCTCTTTGACATCATAATGAGCCTGTTTCTGGAATATTACAGATTCAGCTGTGACAGATTAATAAGTTATGAAGATAAATGTCTGTTGCAGCCCTATTCATCATTTTCTGTTATTCTCTCTCTCCCTTGTTTCCACAGGGTGTGACCTGTATCCTGCCTGTCCTGAGAGAAGGTGTCCTCACCGGTAGCCCTGAGCAGAAAGAAGAGGCAGCTAAAGCTTTAGGAGGAGTCATCAAACTGACCTCAGCTGAGGCACTGCGGCCCTCTGTCATCAACATCACTGGACCACTCATTCGTATCTTGGGAGACCGCTTTGCCTGGACGGTGAAGACCGCACTGCTAGAGACTCTCACACTGCTGCTGGCAAAGGTCTGTACCTGCAGCTCCCCATGGGAAATGTAAATAGGCAAAAACATTATCAAAAACATCACTCCACAGATGATCAGATCGTTGGTCAGGAAGTCACACTGTTTGGCTCTAACTCGTGGACTGTATTTCTCCTCCAGGTGGGCATTGCCCTGAAGCCCTTCCTGCCTCAGCTGCAGACCACCTTCCTGAAGGCCCTGCAGGACTCGAGCCGTGCGGTGAGGCTGAGAGCTGCAGAGGCTTTGGGTCAACTGGTTTCCATCCATACCAAAGTGGACCCACTTTTCACTGAGCAGCTCTCTGCCATCCGCAATGCTGAGGACTCAGGAGTCAGGTGAGTCTCACACAGCAGAGAACAGATCAGATCAGATTGTCCTGTTAACTATTGCTATAATCAAACTGTTTTTGGAAATGGAATGATTTAGCTATTAAAAAAGAGACAACACGTTGAATCACATTTTGAGAGATCAAGACATGCATTGAGATAATTCTGACTTCCATACAGAAAAAATGATCATGAAATGTAAAATATTGATTTTGTTGGGAAGCCTTGAACCAACTGGACCCACATTTCAGAGTCAGAGGCCTGAAGCTGTGATTTCTCTTAGTGTCCCAAGACAAGCCTGTGATGGTCACAAGATGATTAATTAAAGAAAGAGGAAGGAAAAAAAAACTTCAGATGATTTTCTCTGGGATTAATGTATCAGACTTTCCTCTTTCAGACATCTACAAATCCTTTGAATGAAGTAATCTGAGTCTTTTGGTTAATTTCTCACTGGTGCAACCATAACCTGTGATGAGGTGTTTCAAGCTGACTCTACTATGGTCACAAGTCACAAAGGGTTGGAAAACAGTGGTCTTTGCATGTGTCTACTTAATTCAAAGAAAAATGAAATTGTGGGTGGTATGTGTGAAATAAAAAGCCAAGACAAAGAAATGCCACAGAAAGAAATACCTCACACGGATCCTTTATGGACTGTTTGATATGTTGTTTTAATGATTTGACACTGTCTGAAGAGAAATGTCAAATGTACCATATATCTGCAGTTATTTAAATTTATCAAAGCATTACATAGTTTGTCCACCAGAGAGCACTAATAACGCTGACACTTTATTTTTTAACTGAATTATCCAGTTCACATCCTTGTAACAGTTCTTTAGTAAGCTATTTAAAGAGATGTAAAATATCTGTTTGTGTTATTTGTTAGTGTAAAAAATAATAAAATACAGACTCAAACAGACTCAAATATCAATCAGTATCATATCGGCTTCAAAAATCCCATTTTAGCCTGGCGTGATTCTCAACATGTGAAAAGAGTATTCTTCAGATTTTTAAGTATTATTTATTTAAGAGCTGGCGTTTTAAAGGATGTATAGTTCTTTCTGTTATGTTTGCTCTTTCCCCCTCTCACAGGGAGACTATGCTTCAAGCCTTAAGATTTGTCATCCAGGGGGCCGGGTCTAAGGTGGACCCAACCATCCGCAAGAACATCACCACCACATTACTGGGCATGCTGGGACATGATGAGGTATGGCAGGAGGAGCAGATGCCTTGCAGCAGCATGTAGACCTGAGAGTTTTTTTTTTTTAATCTGTGGTAACATGCCCATTTTTTCTATTCCATGGCCTGTAATAGCTTTTTAATATATCAAGTAATTACCAGTGAAGTAAAGTATAAAGGTATATACACTTAGAGTGGATTTTACAGAGAGTGGTTCATTGGTGTAGTTTCCTCTGTGATCACAGTAAAAAAACGGAAGTCAAGCAGAGAGGATGTGGTTTTCTGAAAAGGTGGTTTTGAGCCTCCATCTCAGTCTGAGAATAAATGACTGTCAACCTGTTTCTGTCTGGCTGTCTGCGTGCATGTAGGATGCAACCCGTATGGCCTCAGCCGGCTGTGTTGGTGAGCTCTGTGCCTTCCTGTCAGAGGAGGAGCTGAAGAGTGTGTTACTTCAGCACATCTTGGGTTAGTATTAATATGCAAAGTTATCATCACATCACATGAATCACAAACAATGTATGTGTATGATGTTGGGTTGTCTAAGTTGATGTCATCAGTGCCCCTAACTACTGTTTTTACAGCAACTGACTTTGCTTAATTTTCTCACACATAGTATTTTTAATGTCCTTTTATAAATACATTTATAGCAATATATAGCATGATATATTTGTACAGTATAACTGCATCAACAAAGTTTGCCTGTATGCACTATATGTGTATGTTTTCACTCATTTTCAGATTCTCATGTGCATCTGCAGAACAGCAAGATCATGACTTAATACTTTTCTCCCTTCTCTTTTTAGCGGATGTGTCTGGAGTTGACTGGATGGTGCGTCATGGTCGTAGCTTGGCCATGGCGATCGCTGTGAAGTCTGCGCCTGAGAAGCTGTGTGAGAAGGAGTACTGTGATACTGTGACTGAAACCATTTTGGCCAACGCCACAGCTGACAGGGTGAGAGAGAGTCCCACAACTCTGTTCTTTGACAACATATTTCTTATGTCTCTCATGAATTGACACACCTGGATACAATAAATATCCTGTATATGTCACCGTCAGACAAATCATCCAATATTTTGGGAAATATGCTTATTTGCAATTAGTGGATTTATTAGATTTCGGCCTGTTGTTGAGGTTGCCGCGAGACTGCTTTGTCACTGCTTTGGGCCAAGAAATAGTCCAGCCCAACTTTAGTTAGTTCAACTAACTGTGAAACCTCAACTTATAGTTATTTCACTGATTAATCCAACAAGATATAATGTGTCTATTGATTCCAGATTCCCATTGCCACCAGTGGAATCAGAGCGATGGGATACCTGATGAGGCATCATCTCAAAACAGAAGGAGGCAGCTGTGTTTCCCAGCGTGTCATCACACAGTTCGTCAAGGTAAAGGAGGATCTGTTTCATTCACCTGGCAATCACAGGCTGTTTACTTCCTTTTTCTATATTTAAACAAGTGAGAAGGTGAGTGCCAATACGTTCTTCAGCCTATTGGCTCTGACCTAATATTTACTATTCATCTTATTTGAGGTGGTTTTCTGTAGGACTTATGCAGAATGCTGTATCAACATTCATTCATTCATTTTCTCTTAATGTGTATTCCTTATTATGTCTCAGCCACTCTTGGTGTGAAAAAGAAATCAAAGCTGCAGTATTAATTTTTCTTATGTGACCAATTGGTCAAATGAATGTGTGTAATGTGAAAGGTGTGGCTAGTAATGGCAAACCAATGATATCTGCAGTTCCCCACAGCTCTCTGAAGTTCTTAGTATTATGACCCTGTATCTGACTGTTTCGGTTTCTTGCTGCTCCTATTAGTGTCAAGCTTAAACAGCAGCGTTTTTTGGTTTAAAAAAAAAAAAAAAGAAAAAAGTTCAGACAAAGTTAGTGACTAGCTGGTAAACATAGGGTAACACTTAGCAGCTAAAGAACTGGACGTTTCCCTCAGGAGTTAGTGGAGACCAAAAACAGAGTTAATATTGGACTTGCATTCATCAGCTGACCAGAAACAACCCTTATCAAATGAATGCCAGTGTTGCTTCATGTTTGCTAGATATGTAAATAGGCAACTGTTTGCAAACACAAAAACTTGATAAGGTGATATTATGTCAGCGTTGTGTTTACAGCTTGTTCTGCTGCCCCCAAGTGATTACAAAATAATCAGCTGGTGCTCTTTTAAAAAATGTTTTTTCATTTAGACCTAATGATAATGAAGAGAAAGAGCAGTGTTTCTTCCTTGATGTAGAGGTCTGTTTTTATTTCATGAGACTGTTAATATTTGACAGATATATTCTCTTATCAGGCTAGTATTAGTAGTATGAAGAAAATTTAGGTTCAAGGTTGAAAAGTCCAATAGTAAAAATAGTATCCAGCATTTCTTTCTTTATATCCGGAGGAACTTGAGTCAGCTCTGAGTCATAAATTAATAATTTCACAAAGTCCTTAGTTGTACATTAGACAGTTGATATCTGACTGTCAGATACCAAGTAGCTGTAAATAAAGACGTGAAGCAAACAGTGTGTGTATAGGGAAATTAATACTGTGACGAGCACCTGTTCCAGCAGTGTGGAGGTTTTGTGTTGTTACGTCTGTTGCCTGTGTGATCACAGTGTCTTCAGAATCAGTCCAGTGACATCAGACTGGTGTCAGAGCGGGTGCTGTGGTGGGTGTTCAGAGACCCGGCCACACCCTCCATGGAGGCCAGTCTCATCAAGCCGCTGCTGAAGAGTCTACTAGACAACACTAAGGACAAGAACACCAGCGTCAGAGCTCAGAGCGAGCACACCATCGTCAACCTGCTACGACTCCGCCAGGGAGAGGAAACCATGCAGGTCAGACTATAGACTTAATAGTATAATTTGCAGATGTATGTAACATAATAAGAAAATACTGTTTTTCTCATTTCTACTATTTGCTCCTTCTACAATGCAGAGTGTTACTGCCATTCTGGACTCTGCAAGTAACGACCTGCTGTCAGAGTGTCACCGCCGGTCCTTGAAGAAAATCGCCAGCCTGCCAGACTCCAATGAAGAGATAGACGACACCATCCTGACGTGATGGAACAGGGCTGACCTATGATATGATCTCTGCAACCCCAGACACACTCACCACACATGCCCACGTTGCCCTGTATGGACCAAGGCTGAGATGGGTAGTGTTCCCCATACATAAGACCCAGCAAATTTCTTTCTTTTTTTTTTTTCTTCCCCACTTTGCATCATTGTTTTAGCGGCCTTTAAGCCCAATTTGTAACTTTTTTTAATACTATCTCACAATGTGCAGGTTATTTTCCTGTACTGAACCACATGAGGCCAATTCTGTTTTGATGTTTCAGTCTTTTGCTGCTTATTTTACCAAAAATGATTTCAAGCATTTAAGATGTTGCTATAATGAAAAGTCACCCTATCATTAACTTTTATTTGGACTTTGTGTGTGAGAGTTGTTTGGGTTGGTGGGGGGGTGAACCTCTTATAAGTAAAACAATCATTCATATGTCAGTGACACGGTTGTAAAAAGGCAATACAAAATAAAAAGACCTTGATTTCATAATGTAGTGTGAAATATTTGAAAGCTGTTTTCTTCAGGGTGGGGTCAGGGGTCACCGAGAAGTGCAACACATCTTTGTGATTTCTTTCTTTCTACCTGCTTTTACATTTTTTTTTTAAGATCCCGTACATGTGAGGATTATATGAAAACAAACCACATGCATATATGCAGGAGGTGTGTATCCCTTGGATTAAGCACCGCATCCTGTTTGAGTCCCAAAAAGCACCCTCATCAATAGGAATTACCTTGAAGGGTGTATGAAAGAAAAAGTTTCAAATTTAATTTATGTTGCTTGGACATATTAACCATTTTCTATGAGGTATCATTAATCTAATCACTGTTTTAAGAGAGATTGAGTGGGTTTTCCATTTTCCATACTTGGTAGTTATACTGTATAGTTTGTGATTTTGAAGATTTAAAAAAAAAAAAAAGCATCCTAACATTTAGTGGACCCTGCCTGTAGATGTTGAATTAGCTGGATGGTGCGGGTCTCCAGCCCTGTAGCAGCCTGATCCTGGTGTTCTTCAGGGGGATGGGTCGGCGGGGCTGTAGCCGGAGCCTGCGCAGTGAGGCCGGGTCAGAGTTGGGTGCAGCTCCTCCAGAGAAGGAAGCGGAGTTTCCGGCTGTTTGCAGCGGAGGGAGAGGTTTGCTGACGCCGCGAAACCCCGAGAACAACGCCGCCGGCTCGGGGGGCTCGCAGTTTCTAGCATCGGTAGTGGTCGTTTTCTTTCAGATTGGGGGGTCCGGTGATTTTTTTACGAGCCGAGGGGGCCGGACAGCGCACCTGAGCACTACGAGCCGAGGGGGCCGGACAGCGCACCGAGCACAGAAGCTGCACAAGGCGGGGGTGAGCCACCAGCTGCCGGCATGGCCAGGGACTACGATTACCTCTTCAAGCTGCTCATCATCGGTGACAGCGGTAAGGCGACGCCGGGGATGAGGGACGGGAAGTGGGCCCGGTCGTGTTTTTTTATCAAGGGACGAGGAAGAAACGCAGCTCCAAGCTCACAGTGTGCTCATATAATGTGTGTACTACTTATTGTATATTATTTACTGAATGGAAACGATTGGTGCCGCCATATTTCTGTGGCGGTGACAGGGCGGAGGTTGTCCGGGTAGTCAGCCGATCGGGCCGGATATCGCCTCCACAGCTTCAGGGTTTGTCCCTTGAAGATTTTACACTGTTGTTCTCATATCGGCTCACAGATTTGCCTCAGCTCCACGGCAAAACACATATTAAAATCCCAATAACTGTACACTGAGGGTCCCAATACCCCTGTAATGTGGCCTCTAGTTTGTCTCTGCTGTTAGCTGCTGTGAAGTTAGGCTAACACTTTCAGGCTAAGATATGTAGCTGACTTTTAGCTGAGAGGCAAATATTCAGAGAGGTAAAGTGTCTGTGTTTATAAACTACAGACAGCCTAGACAGCCTCTTGTGTGTACTGCACAGTGTCAGGTACGCTAAAGTTATCTTGTTATTTAGCTTGTTAGCATGGCAGTGCTAACAGGCTCAGTAATAGTGGAGGAATGCTGCACTGCAGTCTCTGGTTTACATCCAGCCAGGTAAAGTTTGGTGAAGTGAGACTAACAAAGTGGTTACTGTCAACCCTGGTGTCACTTAATCAAGTGCATCAGTCAACTGAGCTTCAGAGAGGCCTACGTGTGGTCACCTTAACTTCTTTATTATGGATGTCCCGTGGCAGACAATGTCACAGTCACATCTAGCAGCATGATGTAAATCTGTGTGAAACTGATGAGGACTGCTCTTCTTGTTATCTCCCCATTAAAGTGAAAACATGCCTGTTTAATGCGACTCCACCCTCAGCAGAAGTACAGCCTCGGCCTGCAGGACCTCTTTGTGGGCAACGATCTTTGCATTCATTGACGCCCCGATCCTGGCACTACCCCTTCAGCTGGCTTCTATCAGTAGAGGGGGCAAGGCGAGCACAGCAAGCCCTTCACTGCCTATCGCACACACAAAGGCCAGTGTCCCCTCAGCTGCGGCCTGGACTACAGCCGTCTGTGGTGCTGCACAGACATTATTGAGGAGAGATGCTCTGACCTCGGCCCCTCCTCAGCTGCACGTGAACAGATCTGCTGCTGAGAATAAGACATGCTGCCCGCTGCATCTCCGAGCTGTGCTGAGGCTGAGTTTGTATCACTGTAACCGGACTTGTTTAGCTTGTCACAGTAACACATGCACATGACAAATCTGCTCACAGAGAGCGGCTTGACACGAGCGCAGTTGTGTAACATAAGATTCTGTTCACATGTTCCAGGACGCAAATGTCAGAAATGGAGGTGTCATGAATGGTTTCGTCACTGACACCCCGAGGAATTTAAATTCTGAGGACAGTTTTTGGTCGGACAGCACTGAAAACATAAGTTAATGGTCTCTCTTCTGCTTTGAAGCTCCACTTATTGTTTGTTTGAACAAAAGTCCATAGCGTGGAGACCACAGGAACCTGAGAGCTTTTATGTTGGGACCAATCAAACATGAGATGACAATAACACAGTAGGTAGGCTAAGTAACAGGCCTGCAGGTTGAGTCCCACCCCGGGCTGGGCAGCACAGTCACTTCCTAACTTCCAGTTTAAACCCAACAACTGATCTGTTGAAGACACAGCACTGATCACTCTCATCTGTCTTCCTTTTAAATCCCGTTCCTCCTCGCTTTGCTTTCTCCCCTCCTGTCATCTGTTGTGTGACTGTTATTTTATTCCTAAATCCTATTTACGATTCACGATAATTTTAGGAGAGATATATTTGTTCCATTTGTTGTTTTGCCTCTGTGGCTTCGATGAAAGCCTTCACAACTTCTGTTGTTTGTTCTGCTATTGGTTAAGCTTCTGCATATACGAGCGTCATCAAAATGCTTTAAATGAACATATAGGGTGCAGCCTTGCTTACTATTAATCCTTCACTCTGTACACTGTGCGACAGTATCTGTATATGGTGACGTACCAAATCTTTAGGCACACAAGGCTGATAGCAACTGTTCAGCTTGACATTTAATTTCTTTGCTCACGTGGTGTTACTTTTGGATAACTTGAATATAATAGAAAACCAAAACTTTAATTGTTTTTCTTCAGGCAACTGTGGCATTTTGTTTGAAAGTTAAAAGTCAAAAAAGTATAAAAAATGCACTTTTTTTTATTTTGAAACCCATTGACCTTTAAATCTCATCCTGTGCTTGTGTTTCCCCCTCAGGAGTAGGGAAGAGCAGTCTCCTCCTGCGATTTGCAGACAACACATTTTCAGGTGTGTGGTTCTACCTCAGCTACAGCGGTATCATTTCAAGACTTTGTACCTGTAGGTCATTAACACAGTCTTGTGTTGCTGTGCACTTCTGCAGGTAGCTATATCACCACAATTGGCGTGGACTTCAAGATCCGGACAGTGGAGATCAACGGGGAGAAGGTGAAGCTACAGATCTGGGATACGGCAGGACAGGAACGCTTCCGCACCATCACCTCCACGTCAGTAGATCCACACCACACTCACACCCCCCACACACATTGTCATGGGCTTTTCAGGCGAAGCTCATCATTTCCATTTCAGCAATTGAATCTGAAACCAAGAAAGGCTCTTTGCGGCTGTCAGATTAGGTTATTATTTGGGGAAGCAGTTTGTAGACAACTAGAATGAGTCTGTGCTACTCTGTGAAACTGGGTGGAATTCCCCACAGATCCTAATTACAGATGTGAGAGGGAGGCTCCTGGTCTCATACTGTAGGGCTTCATGATGACAAGGGCTGGGCGTCTTTACCCTCTTATGTTTGTAGTGTGTGTCACACTGCTGTGACGGTGTTGTACAGCCTCCACGTGGCTCTGTGTTCATGCTACTGAGAACTTCCTCACTTTCTTGAAGGCATTCATTTTTATCTTTTTATTACCAACAATTCACCGGAACAGAAACCACTGAGTATTGTCAGCAAAACCACAGCCTGATGTACCTTGTGCATCCGTGGCATGTGACTTAGTTGGTGCCCAAAAACTATTAAAAACTCTTAACAGACGTGCTGTTGTATTGGGTGATAGATTCACAGAAAACACCTGTTCATAGGATGTGTTGTTGGTTTTGGTCTGTGCAGGTGAGTTGTTGATAATGATCATTGTAAAGAGATTAAACAACACTGGTTTTATCCTTTAAATCCAGGAATCAAACTAGCTGGAGTTTCTCACGCTTGCATTCAGACGCACATTGTTGTTGTATTATGTTGCAACACAAGACCAGGGGTTCCCACTGGTTGAAATACAGATGTCAAACATGTGTCCAACACCAGCCCCTTGCGCAATCTTTTTTGTTTTTTTTTTTGGTCACTTTTGACTCAGCTGAGTCACAACACAAATCAAACATACAGCTGCTCACCACTCTTGAATGGAAACACTTTCCCTGTCGGGCGAGCTTTCAAAACACACTGCATCATTTGCCTGGACTCCTGCAGCTCACAGCACTGCACTGATGAATAAAACAGGATTACATCACATTCTTGGATGGTTATAATGGGTCACTGGAAGACAGCAGCTGCGGTTAGCCTCCAGGTGATTGTTTTTACGTCTTCGGCCAACAAAAGGTAGTAAATGTAAAATGAACGTTCAGATTCTTCAGATATTAAAAATGCTGTATTAACTTTTTAATAGAAAGTATTCAGCATTGACTGCTTTCTCTAATGGAAGTCTTGTAACCATGTTGTCATGAACCCCAATACTGTGGTCACTACTACTACTACCACGACTATTAACAGTAATAGTAGTAGTAATAATAACAATGATCATAATGATTCGACAGCAACATCTCTTTCCTGAAGCAGTGCCCCATCACGCTGGATGAAACGTTTACACAGAGAATATTTCTTTGACAAAGATTTGTTCCAACTGTTAACAATGATGTCGGGCTTTTATCCAGAGTCACTGAGACATTGTGTCATTTTGAAATGCTGTGAACAACCCAAACAAAATAACTCTCCCCTACAGTGTATTGGGATTTAGGCAGACATTTCAAAATAAAAACTGACTGCATGGCAAGGGGCAAGTGAGAAGAAATCAAGGGGTCATTTGGGTGGAAAATGTCCTTAAAGCCCAGATCTAAAGTTGGCATTAACTCATTTTTTGACCACTTGGGGGCAGCAGAAACAAGCTGTAAACATAACACTTAAATGTTTTCACCTTTTAAGTTGAAATTGCTACCTTGAAAGAAAACAGTGGCCTATTTACAGAGCCAGCCACTGTTTTTGGTCTCCACCTGCTTCTGACAGTGGCTAAATCAGCTAGCTGCTAACACTGTCTGTTTGCTGCTTGGTGCTGAGCCGGTCGTGCACAGCGGGTCTTTAGAACGTTTTCCTTGCAAGCTGCTCGTGAAAACACTGAAGAGAGGAGTGAGACTGAATCAAAACAGTTGAGCAAACAGCTGTTTGCCACAAAGCCAAAGCAAAGAGGTGAAAGATGCCATAAAGCCCTGTAGAACTGAGAGGAACTGCAGAGTGGGGTGATCATTTTTTTCCCTTCACATTACTCATAGTCATTTGATCCATCGTTGATATGAAAATATTTATCATCAGCAGCTTTACAGCAGTCTTTTTATAAACGACACCTCGATGACTAAACTGCAGTCGAATGGCTCTTGTCGCTGTCCTCTCTACCTGAGCGTCCCTCTCTGTGTCTGACAACACATGTCTCGTGTTCACTATCTGGCATTATAGCTGTCAAACTCCTGATTGCTTTCTCCTTTGTAAGTGCCTCGCTGAAATATGGACTTGCCATTCAGTTACAGTGCAATTTACATGGTTTGACATCAGAGCACAGAAACGGCATCCAGCGTGTAATAAGTAAGAGTTGTGGAAAAAAGTGTGGCTGATCTGACTGCATGAGGAGACAGCATCTGAGCAACTCTGATTAAAAACAGCATCAATGTGACCTACAGCTCAAACTGCAGTCATCGCACTTACTCAGCCCTTTTGACTCAAGCAGACAGAAGCTACGCTGAAGTGATATTAAACTGTCACTGTCTAAGCTTTGTGAGTTTTGTCCTGAACGCAGCCAGGAGGGCATGTTTGATAGTTGTTGTTATGCACTGGCACCGATGCAGTGAGGACGATCACAATGCCAAATTCATCTAGGAAGCTTAAAGTCCTCTGCAGTGCTGATGCTTCAGCCCCTGAGGAGCGTGGCCGTCCTAGTTTGGAAGCACGACTGCCAGTCGTTCTGCAGGAATCCCTCCACCGAGCAGGCGGCCTATTTTGGCTGATTGTTCACTGTGCTGAAGTGGAGTGGCGTGGTGCCTCATTAGGTCCTAAACCAATTTCACTGTGGAGATGCATCATGGGCAAAGACCCGCTCGGTCCACTCATGCAGACTAACTCGGGGTGATAGCCATATGTCAGACTGTGTGGCCTGTGCTCGACCCATGGCTGCCATCAACCTCAGGTCTCTCACCAAAGACCTTTAAACTCCCACGGTGATATTTAAATTACAGTTTCATTTCAAGTCTTCATTTTTAAAAACTTTACCCCCTATTTATGTGAGTTCATGCTTTAATTGTGCTATGACATTTATTTTTATTTTCATTTGCAAAACTGGTTTTGAAATTTGGGATGTTTTTCCACCTTGATATTGTATCAGTTCCAAGTTTACACCAAGTATTTACTGTTCTAGAGCTGCAAACAAAAGAGCACATAATGATGTTTTTATGCCGTTTCCAAAAATACGGGAAATTTATAATTAGCAAGAGTAGATTGTAGAGACAGACAGGAATTGAGGTGAGGGAGAGATGGGCAGTTACATGCAACAAATATCCCCAGTCAGACTCAAACACTGATCACAGGGTCTGCATCTTAAAACCCAAAGGCCACACAGTTAATTGGTGATTTTTGAAGTCCACTGTACTAACATTTTATTACCCAGAGTTTTACTGCAGGAAAGGTGACTGCAGGTTGGGCCCCACATACCTGCTGCATATGTTTGGCAGTTTATGGCTCTCTATTCATGAGCACTGAGCAAACACACACACACAGACCCAGACTTCCACACATGTAGGCGTCCACCCCTGCTGTCTGGTGGCCCATTACTGCTGGACATTGGGGACATGCTCAGACAACACCGCATCCCCACTCTGTCACGCCAGGCAGAAACACTGACACACACACACACAGTGAGCTTGACAAAAGGGTCTTTGTGTTTGTTTGGCGAGTGCAGCTACACCGGGGATGCTCCCTCTCTGGGGCCTGCTGTTTGAAGCTGGGCTGCAGGTTTACAGTTACAGTCCGTCTGTCACATTCAGGTTTAGTTGTCCGTGTGGGACGGTGGTGCAGGTCTCTGTTCCCCCTTTACTCGAGCAGCCACACACAAGATGAAATTCACTGAGTCAGTCTAGATGGTTGTTTTTGTCACTGGGAGAGGGCCAGACATTCACTGTTGCTGAACTCAAAAGTCTTTTAAAGTCATTTTAAATCATTTTGTCATTATTAAGGATTTTGTTTGTTGTTGTTGTTGTTGTTGTTGTTTTGTTTTGTTTTTTTGCAATTTTAAATCATTAAGGTACATTTCTTCCAAATTTAGATTTGTCTCTCCCTGCTGGACATCAGCACCACTCAACCTTTGAATCAGCCCTGCTAGAGGAATGAATTGATTTTAAAGTGGATATAATTTCACAATTGATTACTCAAAGCTGGATGATACTATATGCATTCATATGACTACTACTTAAGAAAAAGCTGGCTATATAAATCATTGTAGCTGTCTTTACTTTCAGCTATGTCAATCATTTTTCTATTACTTTAAGCTCTCATTTTCAATTTCACTGCGCGCTTGATAATACGTTTTTTGTCCTTGTAATCGTACTGTGTGCTGTACTGTGTGGATGTATTATTTAATCACATAGTAACTTCTGTGACTCACTCCTGTTAAAGGCTGACTGTGTCTCTGTCTCTCTGTGTGTTCAGATACTACAGGGGAACGCATGGGGTCATAGTGGTATACGACGTCACGAGTGCCGAGTCCTTCGTCAACGTCAAACGATGGCTACATGAAATCAACCAGAACTGTGACGATGTGTGCCGAATATTAGGTGAGTGTGCACCGTTCAGTGTTCAGAAAGACTTTAGTCACTTGAGATGCATTACCTAAAAATAACTCTCTAAAATAGCCTTGAATCTGGTGCACGGCTTTTTTTTTCATTTGCAGACAGTTTTAAGAATTAAGCTTTGTTTTGACTGAAGGCAGTCCTGTTGCGTCACCTCAGAAACATTTTCTCCTTTCAGTGGGAAATAAAAACGACGACCCAAACTCCAAGGTGGTCGAGACGACTGACGCGCGGAAGTTTGCCGAGCAGATGGGAATCAACCTGTTTGAGACGAGTGCAAAAGAGAACATCAACGTTGAAGAGGTAACTCGTTATTTGTGCTGCCTCAGACTGACGTGTTTGTGTGAAGTAGTTTCTGGGACATGTCTGCTATGCAGAGCAGCTCAGCTGAAGGCTTGAATCAGGCAGAGAGTCTGAATGCTCTGTAATTCCTGCTGAACTGTAGGGAGGTCTGTGTGCTGAATGAGACATGGCTTATTGAACAAAAAGTAATTTATTTTATTTTTATCCTATTTCTTTTCCTTTAGTGATCGACCAACTGTTTGCTTTATTAAAAGAAAGAGAGTTGTGGAGAAAAACAAACCTAATTTCTTCACTAACCTCATGTGGCTAGTTTAGCTTAGCATAAAGACTGGAAACAAGCGGAAGCAGCTAGTTTGGCTCTGTGGAAAGGTAACAAAATACACCGAGCAGCGCCTCTAAAATTAACATGCTGTTTGTCCTGTTATGGTTGTTGTCATGGTGACAGTGCCAGGCAACCAGTGGAGAATATAGAAAGTCATTTTTCTCAGCCAAGAAGTAGTTTGGTAAAAAAAAATAAAAAACATGAATTGTACACTTATTAAACAAACAGGATATAATATATAAATTTTTTTATTTTTTATTTATTTATTTTTTTAAAATAATTTGCACACGCTTGAGTTGCTTTAGTCTAGATGGATTTTAGTTTGTGTTTTTTCCTTATGACTGCCAGACCAGCTGTTTTCTCATTTTCCCAGTCTTTATGCTAAGCTAAGCTAATTTCCCAAAATGTCCAACTGTTCATTTAATGCCACCAAAATATACCAGGATGTTGATGGTTTTTCAGGCTTGTTTGACTTGTTTGAAATCAGCCACAGTTGGCCTCTGAGCGTCGGAGCGGCCTCTTCCTTCAGTCTGAAAAACTAATATGCATGTGTTTGCTGTTTGATGTGGCCGATCTGGCTGACTGATTGCTTTGCTCACCACACGTCTCGGTTTGTGCTCCTCCTGCAGATGTTCAACTGCATCACAGAGCTAGTGCTAAGAGCCAAAAAGGAGGTGCTAGCCAAGCAGCAGCAGCAGCAACAGAACGACGTGGTCAAACTCACCCGGAACAGTAAACGAAAGAAAAAGTGCTGCTAGCAAACTCGAAGCCATCCACAAAAGGCCGGCGGCGTCTTTTCTTCACACATGCATACACACAAGATGGGACTCAGAGCATCTAAATTAAAGAGCAGATAAAGATTTAATAAATATATGGTGAAAGATAAAAAAAAAAAAAAGGAAAATATGTCCCCTTTGGACAAACTAATCATGAAGACTTAAAAAATGTACAGATTTTATTAGACGTCAGATCAAGTTTTATTTGGAATTCAGCAGATGGGCACTATTGACCTGAGGTCCTCCTTTCTCAAAGGATCTGCAAGCTGACAACTGACCGCCATAATGCTCAGATTTATATCCACATAATCCCCATATTCTTCCATCAGTATCTCATCTCTCCTTCTCATTCCACTGCACACGGGACATTCAGAGTCGAGTTAGACTCTGCGCCTGAGGAGAAGGAGGGCTCACCTGTTTCTGGATTTATTTGTTTCTTTCTAGTTTTATTTTTTTGGGGGGGCGGGCAGGGTTGTTTGGTTGGTTGGGAGGTGTTTCCTTTTTTGTGTTTTGGAACGGGCGACTAAGAGTGGGTTAGTGGTCACTGCCTCTCTACAGTTTCTACAGTTTCAACATGTCTGTGTTATCACAGCTCAAGCCAAGAGATCATGAACTGCTAGATTTTGTTTTATTTGACTTGATGGGGGGGGGATCATACGGATGACGATGATAAATACGATGGTGATGATTGGTAGACAACCATAGCAACTAATCCGATGGACAGAACTGGTGACTTCTGATGTTTTTGTTTTTTCTATATTTTGCCAAGCTTCCCACCCTCTCCCCTCTAACCTCCAGTAGTGCTGAGCCAACGATAATTGATTTTATGTTTTTCTTTTTTGTCTTTTTTTTTTTTTGTTTGTTTTGTTTTTTTTAAAGTGCGGCAGAGCAGTTGAACCACTCCTGGAGCACTGGGACATCAGGCTCTGAAAGCACCGTTCTCTGCAGTCTCTCTGCGCTTTCAGAGTTTGCTTTTTAAATTTTTCCTCCATCATCTTTTTTTTTTTTTTTTTTTTTTTTTAAACAATGATACTGCCAATATTATAGAGAAAAAATCATTAAGAGCTCGGTGGCGCCTCTCATTGGACTGTTGCCATAACAGCCCCTGGTCAGCCGAGTGGCGGGGCCTGTTGAGTCCTCAGGAAGTGCTCAGGGCTGCCCTCCTCCTCCCTGTGTTTCTGCAGCCACTGGCCTTCGTTCCCTCCCCCGACTCCCACATATCGGCACCTCTCACAGCGACGGACTCTCCTCCAGCATTTGGTTCATTTGGTTTAGCCTCATGAAGAGGCTCTTACTCTGGAACCTGGCTTCTGGTAGTTGTTGCGGTCACCTAAAGTCTGTAGCAGACTGTGGTTTTTGCCCTCTTTCTGAGCATGTAACACTTTGTTTGCAGGGGTATGTAAATGATAAATGCCTGACGTGCATTTAGACTGTCAAGGGTTTACTGTATTTTCTCAGCTTGCAGAATATTCTATATACAGGTGACTCATGTTAAAATCTGATGTCATGTTGTTCTTTGCTTTTCTCTGTCACAACGCCCCTTGCTACCTGCTCAACTGAAGTGTTACCGGACAGTGTTTTTGGCATCCATGAGAGGGTGGCAGAGAGTGGGACTTTTACTGTAAGAACGAACGGGGATGAACTGCAGCACTGCATCCCAGTGTGCTCGGGCCTGAGCTCCTCTCCCTCTCCACGTGCAGGGTTTGCCACAGAGGCCAAAGCATCACAGTGTTGCCGACATATTTTTGTTTCTTTTCAATTGGGAGAGTAATGAATGGAGAGAGTTGTCTGTGGCTAAGCTTCTGTTGGAAACATTTAGTTTTCATCCTCTGGGCCGACTGTGGCAGCCGGTTTGGGATCCTGATACACGTCGAGAGGTCACTGTGACCTCCAGGGCCTAGGAATAGTATGAAATCTCTCACTTTGATTTCTATTCATTATGTGTATGTATATATAAATATATTTGTGTGTTTATATTCAATATAGAACATACACACATAATTAGCACACCAAACTGTGCATGTGTTAAACATGCCCTGTGTGCTCTGGTTGAAACACACTCGTCAGCTGTGGTTTGCTGTACACTGGAGAAAGAGATGTACTATTCATTTTTCCCTACATTGAATTTAATCAGTAATAAACGTTTTAAAGGAATAAATATTTGTCACATAATGACTGATCTCATTTGTCACTGCTTTGAGACTTGGTCTTAACTTCATTTTAAACCTGTGTCTTTTTATTTTTTGCTTTTCTGTGAATAAAATTGTATGGGAGGAAGTGTGCACCGGTCTGTGGGAAGCCTCTTGCTTGCTTGTTTTCGCTTTTACACGGAGAGTTGATTGTGTTTTATGAGAGGAAGTTGGGTTTTTTTCTTAGCTGCAGCAACATATTTAAAAAAAAAAAAAAAAAAGAAAGTGATAGCATGTTTTCATTTTCTGTCATCAGGGGAACAGATGTGATCCTGAACATTTTGCACACATCATGAGTAACTTCATGCCTTCATGTTGGCTGATGGAAACGTGGCAGGACATGGATTTGACGTGA
Organism: Scortum barcoo; assembly: GCA_023238725.1. Lineage (NCBI taxonomy): Eukaryota > Metazoa > Chordata > Actinopteri > Centrarchiformes > Terapontidae > Scortum > Scortum barcoo. The sequence continues at coordinate 3,947,715 of CM041535.1, forward strand.
TCAGTACAGCAGCAAAACAAAACTTTTCCTTGATTCTTTAGTTTGTGGAGTATAAACAGGTGTTTCACAGCAGCTTGTCCAGGACAGATGACACAAATAATTTGAATTGCTGCAGTGCAGCAGTCTGCAGCAGAGTCATCGATAATATTATCAGTGATTTCCCTGTGAAAAAAATGTGTTATTTATAATATTGTAATAATTATAATAATTCCAGTGATAAACCAAACTGTACTGTGACAAAACGAATGGATGCTGATTTATTAGTTTGGGAACAACAAAGAAATAACTGTGAAAAAAATGTGTTATTTATAATATTGTAATAATTATAATAATTCAGCACTTGTCATTGTGTTTGGCTCCGTATGGTTATATCTGAGACATTTTCATGTTCACATTTCTGTTTTAAGCACACGGCTGTAATGACAGAATGTGTTTCCAGATTTAAGGTCAAATTAGAGTATGAGTAATGCTTTTACATTTATAACTTTGAGCGTGACAGAATTTTTAGTTATGCTCAGCTCTAATTCTGATAACTGCAGAGAATTTATTTCTTGCACATTTTGGAGCCGTAGTCATGAAAATGAATATAAACAAGACTAAAGTTCAACAGCAGCTCTGTGTGACTGTGAGAGTTTGAAATAAACGGCAACATCAGCACGTCACAATGAAAAATGTTACTTCCTGGTGGTCTGACATGTTTACCAGTCTACCTCACTTCACCTTACTCTACTGGGATTTAGTCATGAAGCAAAATATAAAAAAATGAAGGTCAGAGCCAAAAGTCATTCTGAAGGTGACAGGAATGTTGGTACCACAGATGTGAACCACATGGTGGCACTACAGGGGAAAATCAGGGGATCATCAAAATCTTCAGGGTTTGTCGCCTGGCTACCATGAACTTTCTGTGGTTTAAGTGCTGGATATGTGAAATCAAATTCATCACTGTGATTTCAGCTTGTGGTTCCATAAAGTTAGCAGATCACCAGTTTAGGGTCAGCCACAAGCCAATCCAGAGTTCACGATGTGCTGAGCTGTCAACCAAAGTGGTGGACCGCCTGTTACCATAGCTTCTATAAGATCTTCACTCAAATGTTGGCAGTTTATTGATTATATCCTAATCTGACTTTTTATTAGCAAAATATGCTTTCTCCTGATGCCCCACAACAACCAGCTGATATGATGGCTGTATGAGCTTCTCTCCCAGTTCACTTGCTGCTTTACTCATCATGCTGGTGGTGAATTAATATATAACACATATTCTTCTTCTTCTTCTTATTTTGTTCCATCCGCTGGTCCGGGACTGAGCAAGAGCGTGACACATTTTCACCCCAGACACTTAGGCCAGCCTCCGGGAGCCAGATGCCAGGGAGCCCAGTTAGATGCTCAGCTCTAATGCCTGCCTGCCTCCATCCGAGACAGACACCAGATAATCTGATAACTGCAGAGAACATTTCTTGCTACTACTTGGAGCCGTAGCACTGAGGACCGCCAGGGATGTGAGCCATTGTCCTTTCGGGAAAATGAATATTGCCGGTCCGGTAAACAAGACTAAAGTGTCAACAGCAGCTCTGAGTGCAGGACCTCTCCACCCACCTGGAGAGGGTGACTGTGAGAGTTTGAGGTGCTGATTCTCATAGCCGCTTCAACGCAAACCGCAACAGGTCCTCTGGATGAAGCTGGTGGTGACGACATGTTTACCATGTCACCTCACTCACACTGGGATAATCCTGAAGCAAAATATAAAAAAATGAAGGTCAGAGCCAAAAGTCATTCTGAAGGTGACAGGAATGTTGGTAAAATGTGAACCACATGGTGGCACAGGGGAAAATAGGGGATCATCAAAAACTTCCTGGTGGTGAGCAGACATGTTTACCATGCCAATCCAGAGTTCAGCCGATGTGCTGCTCTCAACCAAAGTGTCTCCACCGAGCTTCTATAAGATCTTCACTCAAATGTTGGCAGTTTATTGATTATACCTCACTTCACCTTACTCCTGACAGCTTCTCTCCCAGTTCACTTGTTGCACCTTTATGCCTTCTCCTACTGGGAATATAATATATAACACATATTCTTCTTCTTCTTCTTCTTCTTCATTTAGTCATGAAGCAAAATATCCACCCCGGGTTCCCACCCCAGGAGACTGACAATTTTCTCCACTCTGGGCAGGGTTTAGGGTGCCTTCCTCAGGCTGGAAAAAATGAACCTCAGTCCTTCACCAGTCGGTCAGCCACCCTCGGAGAAACCATCCCCCTGAGACCACCACCCCGTGTTCCCCCAAAAGTCATTCTGAAGGTGACAGGAATGTTGGTACCACATCCGCTTCCTTTCGGAGGACTTCTGATGTGAACCACATGGTGGCACTACAGGGGAAAATCAGGGGATCATCAAAATCTTCAGGGTTTGTCGCCTGGCTACCATGAACTAATGTCCAGACGTTGACATACTGGGAAGCCTTAAATTCCTCAGGCCCACTCCCCAAAGTGGTTTGTGTTCTCCTGGATAGACTTCAAGCACCCCTGATCCACTCAATCGCCAGTGTGAAAACTGTGACCCTGGCTCCAACCTTCCTGTAGTCCAATCAGCTTACCACCCCAGTGGTTCCAGATGTAAAGTTCAGCCAAGACAGCCCAACAACATCCAGAGACTTGCCCAGTACTCATCAGACTTCAAGCACACCAGGGAGGCTTCCCCAGACCTCTCAAACTTCGGCTTGGTGATGGACAGATCACGCCTGAACAGGACCTCCAGTCTTTAGGGCCAAACTGTGCGAACCACTCACCTAAACCCAGTGCCACATGCCAATCCAGAGTTCAGCCGATGTGCTGAGCTCTCAACCAAAGTGGTGGACCGCCTGTTACCATAGCTTCTATAAGATCTTCACTCAAATCCAGGAAGCTCTTCCAGTCCCCAAGATGACCTATCCCCAACGAAGGCGTCCCCAGGACTGATTGGGTCTGTCAACACCCTCTCGTTGGATCCAACTCACCACCAGTTTAAGCAGAGCCGAGTGTCCAGGTGAACCATTGGAACCGCCGCCGCTCATGGGCAACTGATTAGGTTGTCCAGCCCTTGGACCTGTCTCAAGGAGCTGGGTTCAGCCCAGAGTATCCCCAGCCAATCTGACTTTTGGAGCCGGTCCCCGACTAGGCTCCTTCAGCAAAATATGCTTTCTCCTCGAGGGCCCCCCGCCACTGGGTGATGCCCCACAACAACCGTTCCATTGCCCCCAGCTGATATGATGGCTGCAGCCCCTGGAAGGCGGGCCCCAAGGGCTGGGCAAGTGAGACCTCCCTGTTGTTGCCCACCAGTCCCCCCAGTCCCCAGCGCATGTCGCCTTCTGTCCCTGCCCAACCCCAGGCCCCCTGGCTCCAGGGTGGGGCCCCTGACGCCAATCCGGGCACGTTCCTGGTGATGTTCTTCTGTTCTGATGTTGAACCGCTTTAGTCTGGCCCGTCACCTAGGACCTGTTTGCCATGGGAGACCCTACCAGGGTAATGCGTAATGACAACATAGCTCCTAGGATCATTCGGCACACAAACCCCTCCACCACAGTAAGGTGGCGGTTCAAGGAGGGGTATAACACATATTCTATTGTATAAAACCTTTTGCTGTACTGTTTGATTCTTTGTAGATGACAGTGTTCTTATAATAAGGTAAAACAGAGGTACCATCACAGCTGTGGGAAACACAGGAGAAAATCGTCTGTATTTCAAGGCCAAGCCACGGGAGACAAGCAGATTGTAAAGTATTTTATTTGTACAAAAAAATCCCCAAAATGCTAAGAAAATTGCATGATAAATATTTTGAATAGTTTGAAGCATTCTGTAACTGAAACAGTGCCGTTAGTCAGTGGTGAATGGAAGCACTCACACAGAGCACAATGAGCCCACCGATAGCACTAAATTCCAAAACAACATCCGACCACATGGAGACAAGCGACAGAAAACACACTGAGTGGCACGTCTGTCTGCACTGCAACACACACTCGACCCACAGCAGCAGCATCAGGATGTTTGCCACAGACACACGGCAGCAGACGGCGCTTTAAAAATGCTTCCAACTGGAAAATGAATGGGTACAGTCTACAGTGTCGGAGCGACGGTCTTGAACAATATAAACAGTCAAACAAGAAACAGTAATTAGGACATAATGTGGACAGAACCAAATATGTTACAGCATGTTGTTTCCTGACTGAAATGTGACATGAAAGGAGACAAATGACAGTCTGACTATGGCGGGAGTGACAGGTGTTTAATCCAAGCTCGCTGCAGGCAGCTGTGGTTCATTTCCTCACCTGTCAATCAGCCAGCGGAAGAGCGACAGTCCCAAACTACAAACACTCAAATGTAAAGGTTGATTTTTGTTTCAATCCACCCACTTTCACACACTTTCAGTTCTTTCCTGCCTGGAGGGGGAAACATGTTTCTGTGTTTCTGATCATGTCCCCATGGAGCGGTGAAAGAACTTCCTAATAAGACACCCTTTATACACAGTGTATTAAGGCTGTATTAATGGTTAATAAATCATTAGCTAAAGCCTGGAACCTTCTGCACTTTTATCTAAAACAGCTAAACTCGCTCTCTTTGTGAATTCTAATCATTGCTGTAGAAAACTTCTGTTTTCAGGTAATCAGAGTCTTGACATGTTCATCTCATTATGTTAGTGTTTGGATAGGAGAGGAGTTATTTTATAGTTTTACATATGTGAGCTTTTCGGTTGTTTTAATTTCCTGTTACGGTAGATTTTTAAAAATTTGTTTATTTCTGATTTAGAGGCATATTTATTGTGTCACCTATCTTACTTGTCTGATACTCACTGTTAGTGTGTCTTTCCTAGTTAAATAAAAGCGATACATCATTTCAGTCACCAAACTCATTTGAAGTTTCCAAGGACACTTTGTTTTTTTTTCAGCTCTTAAACTCAGCAGGAAGACTCGTCCAATGAATCGTCCGACCTCTGACCTCATGGGAAAGAGGTGCAGAGCATTTGGACCAAGATTAATTAATGAACAATTTATTTACAACTTAAGAAAGCGAGACTATTTGTCAATGATTTATGAACATTTGTAACTACAGACTTAATGATTAATACTGTTTATTAAAAACAATTAAAGGAATAGTTTTAGGAATAGTTTTACATTTTAGGGAATAACTTTATGAGCTTTCTGATGTAGAGTTAGATGACAGGATGGTCTGAGTCTTTATGCTAAACTAAGCTAATGTCTACTGGTTTTATTTAACAGGTGGGATCAGTCTTCTCATGGAACTAAGTAATTATGTAAGTGCATTCCCCGAAATGTCAAACTATTCCTTTGATGACATGAAATAGTCATGTCATCAAAGGAATAGTTTGACATTTCGGATGACTCAGAAGCCAGAGATATTTTTCCCAACCTGGCAACCCTGGCTTTAAACTGATCTCAAAATCATTAGTAAACTAACATTTTAAAAACTAATGAATATAAACTGTATAGAAAGGGTGACTTTTCAGGAATCTGTACCAATAACTGTCTACTGAACTTTCTTTTTATGGGCCATTCTTGGATTAATAACAGAGATTCGTGAGGCTTCTTGGGGTCTTTCCGGTGAGCTACACATAACACGAGTGAATCATATGGGTGAAACTTCAAAGTACTCGTGAACCTCTGATCAGTTCGACCACAGGCCACACGCGAACAGTCAAATAAATGTACATATGAATGACAATGTCCAAGTCGCCAGTGGAATTCCTGCTCACTGTTTGGACGCACATGAAAAAAAAAAAACATCCTAGAAATAACAATGTACAGGTATATTTCGCTCTAAAAAAATTTTTCATTCAAAAGGTATGCATTTTTTCTTAGAAATATAACGATTTCATCCAAACCTGTTCGACTTTTTATAAAAATCATTCTTTGGGTTGATCCTTCCCAACAACCAGCTGAGATGACAAGAAGACACCTGCATAGGTTTGCACAGCTGCATTAGACGTGAGTACAAACACAGACAGACATGAGACATCACGGTGCCACACTGTAAGTCATCCATGCTCGGAGATATCAGGTCAACACAAACTGTATTACCGATGGAGTCACAGATATGTCACCTAAAACGGAAGCCCGGCAGCTAAGAAAATCAAAGTGCCCATGAAGTATTGAAGCAATGAGAATGGAGGTAGACCTTTTCTATTAGTGTCGAACCAGAGCAGCTCACATGATGACCACTGCAGAGGAAGTTTAGTTAGAGTTTCTGTACACCGACATGCTAATTATTGATAGGAAATTCAACGTGTAGAGCTGGATTGGTTGACTTGGAGAGCTGATGAGTGTTCTACATAGTTCCTCCTCCTTCTCAAGCTGATGTAAACATTTTGAAAATTTGGTCAACTAGGAAGATGATTGACATCATGAGGACAATGTTGGACAGTGCCTTTTCTTTGAAAGATGATAGATGTTTTAAATAGTAAGTATAACGTGAAGAAAAATGACACCTGGACAAACTTCAGTCACCCAGAGGTTTATTCAGATGCCGGGGATGAAGATGAAGGCTTCACTGAGTTCACTGCAGATCTGACAGAAGCCCACTTAATTTAAAGATCTTTTTGTCCTGCTCAAGCTTGATTATTTTACCTCAGTAAAACTTAACCATGGTGATATGTCTCATTACTTTTGGGGACAAACAGGAGTACAGTGTTACTCATAAGTTAGTTTACTAGTGCTGGAGTACTAATCAGCATGTAAACCAACTGTTTAATGTCCTCTGTGGCTCTGAAGGAGCTTCATAATATGAAACTATATGAAGATACGTATGAAGACATTTATTAGCCTAATAAAGAGAGTACTGGTTGCATTATTGGAAGGTGTTTTTGGAATTTGATACTAGAGACTAGTAGTCAGGACATTGTCGTTTCTGCTGCTTTGAAATTGAACATGCATATTTTAGAGCTGCAGTAACTTAGCGGTAGCAGTTTTCCGAAAACTGCCTTTAACAGGGAGCAGTGAGACTGAACCAAAGTAGCAAAGGTACAGTTAGTAAAACCAGTGAGCTAAAAAAGGCTAAAAGTCAAACTGCAGAGATGAGTGATAATTCTCTTTGGGTTTGACTACGAATGACACTCTCTCACAATACATGTACTTATTTCATCCATTCATTCATATAAAAATATCTATTGCAAGTCCCCAAACCTTATGTTAACTTAATGCTAAATCTTTGGATTTCTTTCACTTTGATTGAAAGCTGGCACATTAAACCAGGGTTATTCCTCACTGTAAAATGAACTACCTGCATGGCTGTCAATAAGAAAATAAGAATTCTTTTGGTCTTTTGTTTTGTCAGATATACAGCACACTGTGGCTCTGAAACACCAAGCTGTTGCCTCGTGTAGTGAACATCCCCTGAACAAATGAATAAACCTGAGAGATCACATGTGGGCTGACCTGGAGGATGTTTCATCACATTGTGACGCACAGCTCTGTGCTGCTCATCTTTTCCCACAATCCTGCAGTGTCCCATACATCCACTTTCTTTCCCCAGACTCCTTGGCCTGATAACTGGGATGCATACAGTTTGTACATAGTATTCCCTCTCTACAGAGTTGGCAGTGGGCTAGTAGAGATGGTCATAGGCACTACAAGGAAACCTTCCTCTTTGGAGGTAAACTTTGTGACCCTGTTCATATTCTGTAAGACCGATAGCTTTCTACGAGAGGGGCTGAAGCCAAAGCCTCTGGGGAAGTCCTATTCTTATATTTCTATCTCTCATTCACCAATTAGTCAGCGAGGAGAAGAGTAATGGGACAGATAAAGTGCAAAATGACCCCCCCCAAACCTCAGTGTGCGCGCCTGCCCGTCTTTGGCTGCTTTGTTACCCCTGTACTGTGCTGTCGCCCCCTGCTTCTCCCTCGCCTCGTCTGTCTCTGTCTGTCTGCTGTGCTCAGGGCCAGTCCAATGGGGCTCAGCTCTTTTTGAAAAAAGAGAAAAGTCTCTTGTCCCGGTCAGAAATGCGGTGAGCTCGTCTGGAGGACTGACTGCCATGGGCCCTCGAAGACCCCGACAGGGAGGAAGGGGCCAAGCGCCACTCGTCCTGGTACTTGTCCATCAGCTGCTGGTCAATCACTCTGTGCATATCATCCTGAAGGCAAGGACAAATGAGCGCGTGAGAGAAATGTCACATAGAGAGTGCAGATGGTGGTGTGCTGCAGGAAGTTCTGTGGAGATCGGACTCATTGATCAAGTTACCTGTTAGGTATTGATAACAGAGACACCACATTTACCCTCCATCCCTGGTAGATCATTTGTTTTTTACTTACAATCCCTCCACAAATAACAAGCAGTCATAAATGACATGCAGCATGATAGGGCATGGCAGTTTAGCATGTGACTGACACAGTATGTGGTCATTGCTTGATTTACCTAGTAGGGGAAGAAAAACTGAGTTGCTTGGTGGTCATTGGATTAAAAACCACAAAAAGCACAAAACTGAAACGCTGAGCTAAAATGAGATTTCAGCAGGCCCTTATGAGGTAAATGGACTTCATTTATTCAGCGCCTGTTTTCATAGAGCTCCTCACAACAGGCCTCTCACTCAGACACACACCGATGGCAGCGAGCTACCATGCAGGGTTATGTGGCCCCCGGAGTTCTGTGGCCTGCGTCATCTGCCTGATTTGCACGGTCCTTGAAGACGATAAAAATTCATGTAAGGTTATGAATCACCAGAGGCTGCACTCCATGAGAGGAGAACACAGTGGGTGATTGGCATTTCAGCCAGATCTCTTTCAAGGCAAGATGGAAAATGGTTCATGGCTGCTTAGACTCCAGAAGACATCATATCCTACGAGTTATTTTCCCTCCCAGACTTGTTATCTGGATAGCTTTTGGAGGCATGAGGAGGGGAATTATTGGGTAATTCACAAAAAATGCAAATATTAGAGCAAAGTCAGAAAAAGAAAACAACAAATATGAGTTTCAGAAATATTTTTTTCCGCTGTTCTACCCCATTAATCATCTCACAACTCCTGATATTTAGCCTGTGGAGAGGTAAGAGCTTCTAAATTGCACCAAATACTTCGACTTTCTCAGTGGATGGATTTGTTGTTAGTGGTTCTTGCGAGATAAAGCCACAAGGGGGCTCTGACAAGCTGCCAAATCAAGTTGTGATGAGTAAACTGTGATGAGACTAAAATCTTAGTATATGAATACGCACTGTCTGTTAGTAAAAAGTCAGTCTTTTTACTTTGTATGTCACTGAACATTAATATAAACATGCAACACCCAAGCATTAGGATGTTCTGAGGAAACAGGGATGTTTTTGGTGTCTTTGTTGGCATCTCTCAACAAGTAAGCTGACCAGTGGACCAATATCCTAAAAACCTTCCCACAGAGGATACAGGTGTATGGAGAGAGGAGACAGAGGCAGGTGGAGAGAGAGGGCGGTGGGTGTGGATGGCTCTCTGCGGTGGTTAATGGTGGGAGCGCGGGCGGGGTGTTTCTCCTGAGTCGGTTAACAGTGGCATGGAATGGCTCGGCATGGCGTGGTCGGGGTTAATGCGAGGTGAAACGGCGAGATGAGATGGCGCAGCTCGGGCTCACCTCTAAGGCAGGAGGGGGGGGTACCACAGGGGAGAAAGGGTGGTACGGAAGCTGAGAAAGGCCACTAGATCAGAAACCACAAGAGCCAAACAGTAAAGAGCCCTGAGGAGGCAAACTGTGGGCAGGGAGAAGAGAGAGGAAAGAGCTGCTTGTTACAGATGAGGGAGGAGGGAGGGAGGGAACAAACACACACACACACACATACACACAAACACCATCCCTGGGCTACATATGTAATATGCCTCCCACAGACAAGCAGCTGACATACACCCTCAGAAGTTAATTTAGTGGTTTAGTGTATGTGAACGGTTAACAAGTTAAGTTACAGGGGAGGGAAGGAAAATGTGGGAAAATTGTACAGGGAACCAGTCTCATTTCATTTGTATTCAAATGATATAACAGTCTTCTTAGTAATTTTATCTAAAGTTGGTTGACTAAAATCCAGGCACTACATTCACAGTACATACATTTATTTATCTATGTAAAATCCTTCGCCGCTCCAACAAAAACTATTAGCCTTTACTAATATATCACTTGTGACCTTTGACCCACCTGCCAAGCCTCCAGCTGCTGCGACAGGTTGAGCTTCTGCTGGATGGCGTCCAGGAGCTGGCTGTTCAGAGACATGATGTCTATTTTACATTTGGCCAGCTCCATCTCCACCGCTTTCTTCCTGCAAGACACACAGACAAAGCGACTTAGTGGCATCAGCATGAAAAGCCCCACAGAAACTCTGCTCCAGCCCCTAAACAGTACGATGAAAGTAGAATGGGGAGTCGTTCAACATTTGGCATATTTAGTCTTGAAGAGGGTTTTGTAGATAAGATTGGTAAAAACAAGACTACAGTCAGCAGCCAGTCATCGTAGCATGAAGACTGGAGACAGAAACAGCTCGCTCGCTTCTGTCCAGAGGTCACAAAATCTTCCAGTGCCTCTAAAACTGTTATGGTTAAAGCTTCATAGAGAGAGAGTCACTATACTTCTAGTTACTAACCTGGAGGTTTGTTTAAATTCAAACCATCTTATTGTCTGACTCCTCGTGTTTCTCGCCCTGTGAAACTTATAAGGGATGCAGCCATGTAGCCAGATCTCACCCATTCACTTGTTGAGTACAATGTTAATATGATTTATAGGAATAATTTCCCAAATTATAAAAATAAGACCGAAGTTGTGATAAACTGGAGTGACCCTTTAAATGTGACGTTACACTGATGAAGAACGTTTAGTTGTGAGATTCTGCACATTTGCACGTGATGTGACCTTACTTGGCTATGGCGTCATCTCTGTCTCTAATAGCACTCTGGAGCTGCTCGCTGGGTTCTCGGATCTCAGCCATCGTCTTCATCCGCTCATTCTCCTCCCTGAGAGAGCACATCTCCACAGAGAGCAGCGCCATCTAGAGGTCACACGGGAGAACGACACATGAATTCAACATTGCTTTAAGTCTCTGATGTCAACGTTATGCAGGGGAGGGTGCTCGTGTGCGAGACTGATGTTAAGTTGACCCAGTTCGTCGGGAGAAAAACTGACCCGTGTGTATGTGTGTATGTCTGTATGTGTGTGTGGGTGTGTGTGTGTGTAAATCATGTACGTTGGCATTTCAAACCCACAGGAGGGACTGAGCAGTCCTGGCAGGAAGACGACAAGGTTGAAGCCGTGTCCTATATTACAAACAACATCAAGTACACAGTGACACAAAAACTGGTGAGGACTACATCTGCATCACTGGGCCATTTCAATGTTATTCTTAGACATGAGCACTCCTTAATGTGATGTTATCCCGCCAAGAAAGGCTGGGTGTGATCTTGAATTAATCAGGGCTGACACTTTTCTTTTCACACGCTCAGCTGCGGAGCTGTGAAGATTTCTTCCTTCTGCTCACACCTTAACCTTCCTATGTGTCACTTGATCTTGTACTGCGTGTTTCGTTGATGTGCACATATATACACAAGGATGTGTGTGTGTGTGTGTGAGGGGACGTACAGTCATGTTACTGAGGCCAGTACCTGATTGTGCAGCTGTAGCAGCTCCTCTTCACTGACGTGCGTTTTGTCCTGCTCAGCTTCGTACAGATCTCTGACTTCCCTCAGCTCCTCTCCCAGCTTCCTCACCTGCTCCTCCAGGGCCTCCTCATCACTGCGCCGCGAGCCCTTTCAATATACAAGGCACACCACTTCACAACACACACTCACTCTGTACATGCTGTCTTTAAATGTCTTTAAAACGCTTTAAACTTTGCAACACCATCAACTTTGCAACTGTCCCAGAGGTTCTAATAATTTAATCTAGACAGGAAACGTTATGTAACCGTAACTTCATTGTAAAGTTCCTGGAGCAAATAATTGCTCTGTAACCTATGGAGTCTTTCAGTCAGTGCACAGCAGGTCAGCTGAACGTGCAACCATGTAAAATGTGTCTACAGACAGGAATACAAATCGACTAATATGTAGAATGAAGAATCTAACAAAAAAAAAAAAAATCACTTAATTTGACTTTACTTTATTTAACTTTAATTTTACTTTATTTTAATTTTACTTTACTTAAATCTCATCAGCATTACACTTGGTAATAACATCAACATAAATAACATCCACTATAGTTTAAGTGACATTTGCATCAGTTTAAGTGACTTTGACATCAGTTGTTAAAATAGTTATAATGCATCTAAATAACCAAAATTGTGCTAACATGTTGTTCTTTGCCCTTATTAGTATGAGTCCACACTTTCACAGCACTGGAATGCCTCTAACAAACAGCAGGGGGTGGACATACGGGTGTTACATAGTGAAAGTAAGAACTGTGACTATGAGAATGAGTTTTGTGGACCAAATAACCGACACTACTGGCTAAGAAGCTAACCCTGAGCCAACACTTTGATGTTTTGTGGTTGGTATTACTAGTATAGTTATAAAACTGTCATTGATGTATGATTTTTAATATATTTAACATAATAAAGTATCCAAAGACAAATGACTAAAGAGTAACAGCAGAGCAGAGACAGCAGGCGGGGCAGTTGGAGCCACAGGATCTCAGGTCAGATCCTCCTTTAGCTAAGTGATTAATATAACAGTGTACGGTCTTGATAGACTTTACTTGTGTAAGGGGCTTACTGAGTCTCCATTATGAATCATTTTCCTAGCTGCAGTGCAACAATGAAAACAAGCAGGTGAACAGCTGACTGCAGAACCTGTTCAATCCATTCAATCCATCCATTTCATTTGCAAAACGAGCTTAATTCAGGCACAATATACACAGCTGGTACGACTATATAATTTCCTGGTGCTTTCTAAAAAACTAGAGATAGAAAGATAACTGAGTGGGTGTTTACTATAGTGTCTAGAGTTATTGTCTCTGTTTTTCCTATAACAATACCAAATTACACTGTTCAACCAAGGAAATTCTTGGGAGATTATTAAAGTCCTAAACTGACATATTTCCTCACTTTTTCAAACAGAGGCTAGGCTGACAGTGCCGACTAGTTGCCAGTGTGTTGTTCATTACCGTGGACTCGTTGCCATCCAGCAGATTCTGTGTTAGCCTCCGTAGCTCGAGCAGGCTGGTGTGGAGGCTCCCGGTAGGCACATCCTTGGCTGAAGACGTCTCCGAGGACTCGTCCATGGAAGAGTCAGTGGACAGAGCCGAGTCCGTGACGTCGTTTCCCCGGAGATGGGAGCAGAGCGAGCGAACTTCACAATAGGCCTCCCATAGCTGAAGACGCAGCTAAATAGAGGGAGGAAGGTGTTAGAAAAGCACGGCAATTTTTTTGTTTCACAGTCAAACACAACCGGGCTGTAGCTACCTGCTCCCTTTCCTGCTCCTGCTCCTCCTGCTCCATGCTCTGTTCTATCTCACACAGCAGGCTGGACGGGTGCGGGGTGAGGCTCTGGAGGCTGTGCTCCTCCGTCAGCTCCTCCAGACGAGCAGTCAGCTGCCTGTGAGACACCTGAACTTCCTGGAGCTCCAGCTGGCTCTGCCGTAACTGGACACAACAGAGGGAGCAGAACTTTAACAGTGCAGAGTATTCAGTGAGCACCTGTAGAGGAATGGCCGGTCAGTTGACTACTTCGAGGACAACCTGTAGCGTGTACACACAAAAACAGCTTTGTGTTATCTCCAGAGGCAGCAGCTAGTCCTTAAAGATTCAACAACTACCAGCCCTTCCTTCATGTGTCTGTACCTGCAGGTCCTTCTCGTGACACTGCCTCTCCAACACCAGCGTCTTCTCTCTGAGGTCGTCCACCGTGTTCTGCAGAAGCTCGTTCTCCTCCAGCATGGCGTGCATCCGACGCTCCAGCTCCATTCTTCCTCTCCGACAGCATCTTAATCTAACAGGTCAAACAGCACCAGTTAATTCCTGCGCTGTGGGAAAAGGGCATTAGTTGGAGAAACTGAGGATTGTTGAGATTTCTTGGTCAACAGCGGACAGAAGGGCAGCCATGAACCTGATTAAAGGCTAAATTTTGTTGTTTTCCTGCTCCGAGGCTTACACAAGATTAAAAAGTACTCCCACTGGCTTTAAGAATGTGTGTTGCCTAGCGCGGGCGTGGGCGTTAGTTGCCACCCTCCTCTTCAGGAATGTCTTGGTGATATGTCAGCGTCTCCACCAAGCTTGGTATCAGCTTACTCCTTACCATGCATGTGGAACGGCCTTCTGCTGAAAGCTAGCATCCCAGCAACGCAGCATAATCCTCGTGAATTGTTTCCCCCCTTGTAGCCGCCTGAGCACCTTCATTAAACAAACATCAGCGCTTGTTCATTTTTATCCCTCCTGCTTTTGACCTACATCTGGCAACCTACTTCACAACACAAGAGCTTACATGTGGATCAGTTGTTTTCACTACCACAGCAGCATCCGCATTGCCAGGTCCTGGATATTTTTGGGGCTGTTATAGTCACTGTCTTTACACAAATAGGGCAAAAAGCCATTTAGTCATCACCACATGTCGTATAAAGGCAAAGCGTTGGAAATGTGGGAGCACCCAGACATTGCAGTATCTCAGCTAAATATAGTGCGGTAGCCTTTTCTTCCAATTATAGCGCAGGATCTGCAGTCTGGGTGTTTTCTAGCTGTCTTTGAAGAGGAGCTACGGGGGACATCTGAATTGTTTTAATGCTTAAACCGGCTGATATCATACATGACACAACTGACAGCACAACACATCTCATGCTCCAATAACCAAGCATGTTTTTCATGCTTGATCTCAGGAAACAGGGATTGCCATAAGGTTGTGAGTAAGGATATTCCATTCACATTAAAATATAATAATGAATAAATACATTTTGGCTTCTGTTCTCTTTAACAATAAATGGTTATATAAGGTCAAAAGAGTCCAGTATTTCACACAGCTTGGGATTCAGTAATAAATTAGAGCACTTTGCCCCATGATCAGCTTATTTGATTGGACAAGCAGGAGATTGCAAATTCAAAGTGAAACAATGTTGCAATCCTTGTTTCTATTGTTTTACTATGCGTTACATGCAGCATGCAGCCTGGCCGACAGACAGCGGTCGGTAACCACTCACTTCTAGCCCTTGCTGCTCCAACCAAGAGGGAAGGAGGGTGAGGGAGGAGGAATGGGTGAGGAGAGACATAAAGATAAAGATTACAGAAAGAGAGCAAAAGATAAAGTTTAAGAGAAATCCTGCCACTGCCCTGACAGAACCAACACTTCCTAGAAATGCTATCAGCATGGTCAGTGAAAGGTGAACATCACCAATGAAAAATCCCATGTGTTGAAAACATTTTCCTTCAGTGAGATTTAAAGTGAAACTATGTAACTTGCCCAACAGCAGCCTTTGTGACCACAAATGGTAATTGCACAACAATGTGACATTGAACGTTCCTTCATTTCCCAAAATTATCCAAAGTCAACCGTTTGAAGCACATTATCGTTATGAGATCTGACTGAGGGTGAGTGGAAAAGGACCAAAAGCAGGAAACAACAAACACGTCTCCTGATGAGGTATGGTATGTTAACATCATATTCTGACATTTATCTTAAATCGATAAAATGCTAAAGCCTAATACAACAGAAACACACACAGACAAGAGTATTAATAAACTAACTGTCTTGGTAAAGGCAGTTACAAAGCAATATCTACCTAAAGTTTGTGAACATTACCCACCATGAGTTACTGGTCATACCAGAACAAGTTAAGACTCTAGCAGCAAAAATCCTCAACTGAACAATGGTGCATTGTATTTCTGCTAAATTCAACTGTTTTAGTTTTAGGAAGAATGTGTTATTTCTTTAAAAAGTTACACAGTCTTGCTTTAACTTCTGTTGGTATAAGCTGTCCCCTGAGGCAGTCAGGCCTCTTGATGAGGACCAATAACTGCAAAGTGCCTACACATGCTTTAGCTTTTGGTAAGTGACTGCTCGGGTTGTGTATTCTGAAAAGTACAATTCAGTCATCTGTACTTGGTATACAGTGATGTATAATGGAAAAATGGTATCAGCTCACCTCAGCCTGTAGAGTCTCTAGTCGTGTCATGTGCTGGCTTGTAGACATACTCTTCTCCCTGAAGTCATCCCGTAATGAATGGACCTGAGTGGACAGCTGCCTCTCCACCTCTGCAGCCTGGATGGGGAGAGACGAACAGGACGCAGAGAAAAGTTAAATGTATCTGCTCTTACTTTGAAAGAGGACTCCACCGACTGAACACTGCACTCTTAAAACACTGTCGCACTCGTGATAAGTAGTCAGATAAAAAGGTCAAAATCAAATCAAAATCGACACAGTGTGGAGTCTGAGGCAGAGATGGGGGGTCGGCTCCTCCAACACCCCCACATTTCTTTTACTTTCAAACTTGTTGTCCTCTGCCCCAACTGATGCTGACTGAAGTGACATCACCTGAGGACATCAGACTTCACACAGCTCTTTCTGGAGACACTACAGGCTACAACTGTTTCACATTTACAACAGTGCTCCCCAACACCTGTTAACAGACTTTGATGTGTAATAAAGCTCTAAAGCTCCCCTTGAATTACTTTTCATGTAAACATAACAACATAATGTTAAAGATATGATGAGAAGGATTTTCCTTAAAAAACACTGGATGAACTCTGACCCTCTAGAAGTGTGTGGTGGTGTCTGTATCCACAGAGACCCTGCCCTCTGCCTGGATTATATTATTTTACTGTGTCTGAGACATTTCTGGCTGTCAGCTTTAGGTGTGTGTTGCTTGTGTTTTGAGGCAGAGAGATGGGGCCAACTTTGAATGTTGTGTTTACAAACCACAGCTGACAAATCCTATTCGTCATACCTTTTAAGTATTACAGTAACTGTTCAGTTAAATTAAAAAGGCTGCACAGTAGCTCTTTAGTCTGTGTTCCCTCATGATACAGAGGCGATTCATCAATAGAAAGTGTAAGCACACACACTCGCATGCATAAACACACACTGATGTTCACTATGTAGTCAGCGTTACTGACATGGTGTCAGTCCTGCCCAGTCTGTTCCTGTAAATGGTGCATTTTATTGCAGTTCCTCTAAAAGCCAAACTCTACCAAAATGTCACGGCCCTTTTGAAAAGCTTCAAACTGTCCACTGCTCAGTATTTGTGCAATCCAGCTCAGCAGCAGCACATCAGTTGAGCTTATTGGACAGGTGGGATCAGGCCACACAGCCTGGCTGAGTTTCATTAGCATAGAGCTGCACTCAGGAAGCAGCCATTCGCATTATCATCACTGCCATGGCAACAGCAAAATCCCAAAAACCACTCACTTCTTACAGCCCACTGAGGAGACAGAACATATAGCAAATATGTCACAAACACTGTAGCCACTCATCTGCACACTGGATACAAATTCCATTATTATTACGGTGCCAAGCGCTCCCCCACTCTCGGGGGAATCTGCACGTTTGAGCTCAAATGATCATCATTTTTTCTGGTTTGTTTTAATATCGCAGCGTTCTGGAGACACTGTGACGACTATTATGTTGTAACTCTGTGTGATTTAGAAATGCGGGAAAATGTTCTCCTCACATAAAATGCTTCTAATACTAGACTAGAAGTCACATATATATTTAATGACAATAAATGAATGAATCACCCACATCCCAGAGCAATGTTATTGCAGAGAGGACTATTCCAGGTTATGCATCCCAAACATATGCAGTACAAAAATCATAATATATGGCATTATAATACATAATAATATAACATAATAATGGAATTGTTCATGTGCATGTAACTCTACAAATAACCAACTGTACATGTACAACTCTACATAACCTTTACTGATTAGTGTAATTATCATATTGTGAACAGCAGGATTTGATTATGGTGTGGCAACTGTTTACACCTGGTACTCGAAACAGGTTAAACAAACGTTTAGAGAAAGGCATCACTGCTCAACGGATGATAAACAAAGACTGAAATGTATGAGCTTTCAGGAAAATGTAATTATTTTATGAAAGATATGAGGGCAGATGTGCACAGAGATATGTCATATGACTAAAAAGATTTTGAATACATTGAACCTGAGTAGTCCTCAGGTCATCTCAGCCTTTCACAGGGCCTCAAGTGAAAGCTTTGAAAGAAAAAAATCTATAACTACAAATTCGGGAATGGTTTGATATGGTTCAGGAAATTTATTGAAAAGTTGACTAATCTTTTGAGATGTAAGGGAAATATTTTGGACATAAATAGGAGGAAAAATCATTTATGTGACACAGGATGCAGAACATCTCAGTATGACCGTCTGTGGGACTTTTATCGCAAAAAGTTTTGCTACTACTATTAGTTTCTCTGAGGCAGCCTGTTGCATTAATGTGAGCTAACATCTCTGCGTCTGTGAGTATTCAGTCACAGCAGCCAGATGTGACTTGCTAAGTGACCTGCCTGCTCTCAGCGGGAAACAGATGTGCGGTCGGTGGAGGTCAGTGCAGCGGCGGGTCCCAGTGGAAACGTGACATCTGACCCACTGACCCAACACGCTAACAGATTAAGATTGGGTCAAAAAAAAAAACGCAGACTGCCTGGTTTTCATATACTCACTTAATCTGCACATAAATTCCCAGATCAAGCATCATCAGCACGACAGGACAAACACAGGCGAATCAGACCGCCGTGACGGAATCCAGGGCAGAAAAGTAGGGCTCAACAGAGGGTAACTTACATTTACAGCCCCTTTACTCTGACATTTACATGTACAAACGCTGTACGTTCACTTTCCGGAGGAGCGAGACTTGAAAAGCAGTCGTCACTCCTGTTGATCCAGTTGCAGGCTGCGACTGTGGAGCGCGATCCAGCAGATATAACTGAAGGTGCTTCGCAGGTCTTCGGTGTCACAACCTCGCATCAAGCCATCTGTATCCTTGTGCCGTTCTGTGGAGCACATTCCCATGGTAACAACACACAGAGTTTCAATTTGCATGTCACTCTGGTTGTCATAGCAACCAGGGAGCAGCGGGATTGGTGGAGCCGCGACTGAATTCTTCTGAATGCTTCTGGTATTTTCCTTAGTCACTTTCACAGAGCGCTGCCTTGTCTAGACTTATGGAGGATGGGCAACCCCGCGTTCAAACAGTTGCATAACAAAATACTCTGTGCGACAATGCGTGCCAATCAGAGAGCTGATCCTGAGAGCAACAGCTACCCTGGGCTGATGGGAGGCAGACGTTATGTGCTCCGGTGACTGGGTGTGATCGAAGCTGATGGCTGGACAGATGCCCAGGGACCGTGTTCAACACTGAGGGGAGGTTATAAAGGAAGGAGTGAAACTGAAATCCTCAGCAGGCTGGTGTGGATTTACGCTACTGATGAGGCGCACATACAACGCCTGACACGGGAGTTCTGCCTTTGTCATTCAAAAAACGTTCACATTACGCCTTGCTTGTTATTGTTGTAAATGACAAGTTTAAAAAAACGGAATTACTCCTCGTTTACGGCCTCAAATAAACAAGTTTGATGAGTCACTGGAGGCTGCTGCCAGTGTCTCATTAAGTAAACTCTGGAGGTTGGAGGAGGTTGAGCTGACCATGGCCATACAACATGCAGACACTTACGCTGGAGTCGGTGCATCCACAGCCTGTCTGAGCATGTGCGGTAATGTAATTAGAGAAAAGTCCCCTTCCTGCTGGTTCACTCTGATCAGATTAGGTCTGGGGTGACTGGCTGTTCTCACACTCAAGACCCTTATAGACCAGCACACACCTTCCAGGCTCTACTCTTGGATCAGTGTGAACCTAGTTTCTCTGGGCGTATCAAATTGAATGTATAGTTCTATCACCCAGCATTGGAAACTCCACTCACTCATGCGCACGCCCACGTGCACGCCCAAAGAGGAACAGCCACGGGGGGATTTGTGTCAGCGCAGGATAAGATGAGTCGCAGACAAAATTTTTTAGATCTTCTTTGCCCAAATATCTAAGTTACCCGCTGTTGTTAATTAAGTAGAGTACGGACTGGGGTTGTTTTGGTTCCTGACTGAATGCATATGGCAAGCCTATTAGAGTGGATTATAGCCTAATCCCCTCAGCGCTGTGTGTTACCCCACGACTTACATCACTTCCTATGGAGTGCCCTGCCTTCTCAAGGTCATCCCACTGCAGCCAATCAAAGGCTCTGTAAAGGACCGATTCCTGAGTTGTTAGGAGGGCGATGTGCTGTTTTTATAAATCTAATCTTAGGCTACAAGGTTTGCTTCAGAAATCAACCTCTGAAAAGCTGGCAGGTACACGTGGAGGACAAAAAAACCATTGACTTATTCATCACTAAATAAATACATACATAAATGACGACATAAGTTAAAAGGTAAATAAATAATTGAAAAATAAATAGTTGATTAAAAAATTAACATAAATAATTTGATGCAAAAAAACTGAACAAATAAAAAATGTGGGTAATTATTTGGGAAATAAAGACATAAATGTTTCTACATTTATACTATATTCAGTTCTGATTTATTAATCAAAATATTCATTTTCTTGTTTGTCTATTGATGAAAAAGTCACTGTTTGTCTTCTGTAGCCATGATGAGCACTATTTTTATTTTTACTATGAGCAGTATTTTTACTGTGATGCAGACACAAGATGTGTCTATTGTCACAGGAGGCCACATATGAACCAAATTAGATCATAATGAGACTGTTCCAGTGAAAGAGTTAACTATTACGAGAAACACAGTGGCCTGATGAAAATAGCAGGCCTCCAGTGGCCTCAGTATGGTAGGGTTTCCTGAGGGGAGCTTTACATTCCCTCCATTCACTCTGAGCCGTAAACAGTTAACATTACTTAGCCACAACCCATTGCTTAGTAATGAGCACAGACAGAGAGAGAGAGAAGAAAGCAAGACAGACAAAGAGAAAGAAGGATAAAATGAGAGAGAAAGCGAGCACTGTGGCTGACCTCATTTATTCTATTACCCAGCAGGTCTCCCTCTGTCTGCCCAACTCACTAAATCATGAGATCTGGATCGATGCAGTCAATTAGGTCTCATAAATTTCACTGAGTCACTAACACCACAAGATATGCTCCCCCCAAAACACAATTCAGACCACTTTCAGGGAATATCTGTATAGATTCCCACACCCGAGTTTCACTTAAATTAAATGCAGTTTAATTATGCTAAGTGCCTGCTCTTGCTTAGATCCACAGCGACGGAGCAGTCCAGAACAGTCCATGATTGCGATGTGATGATGATGTTGGGGCAAAATGGGGCAGAGGGCTGATTTAATCTGATCAAGATAAGGAGGAGAGCTGCTCTGCACAGCAGCAGGTTGGGGGTTAAAATCAGCTGCACATAGTGTACTCCTCCCTGAGCAGCGTGTGCCTGGTGGCAGATCATATCTTGTCCCAGGAAGGGAAACAACACACAGCAGCGTGAGCTGTCGCCATAGACAGCACTGCTGACGGGGTTACCAAAACCTGCACAGGCTTGTCGGCCTTGGTGTACACCACTCTGGGGCATCCTGAAATGCAGCCTCGGCACCCGCTGCCAGCGTACCTAGCAGCTGACAACAATCTGATACCTCTGTTTGTGTCGCTTAAGTTGTTAATCAATTATGACTAATGGTCTTACAAGTGTTTATACTGTATATCCCTCTGACGGGCAGGGCAGCATGACATAGTCCTCGTCTTGGAAAGTAAGCTCATCGCTGTGACATATCAGTATCTATGTTTGTTGGAGTGATCTGTAGCTTTTTGGTTTGCGAAATATGACATAAAGCGAGAAAGCATGCGTGGAAATGAAGCCACCAGTGAAGGGACAGGATGTGGACAGATGAACAAGACAACCAAGGGTCTAATTCCAGCCAATCCTTCAACAACACAAACTGTAGTTTCAAAGAGTACAAAAGAGTTCAACAACACAACAGCTCTCTCAGTAAAAGAATCCACTCTGTATGGACAGAGTGTCCTTGTTTTGGTGTAGATGGAGCAGACTGAGTTGCTGCGCTGAGCTCCTTAACAGGGATTAATCAGCTGTGGCTACAAACTCTAGCACTCGCAGCTCCATCAATCAGCATCTACTGCCAATCTCAGTTTCTCCTGATGCATGTACAGTACATCACATCAACAAGTATACAGCCACAAGTCTGAATGCCAACTCCGAGCACTGCTATATGTATGTATGTATGTATGTATGTATGTATCTGTCTGTCTGTCCATCAGTCTGTCTGAATGTTTTCATATGGGAACTCTGCCTGTCATAATAACTGCTCTTAAATAACCTGTCAATATGCAGAGTGCTATTGCATAAGTGTGCAGTCCAATCATTTTAAATTATTCAACATAAGACCCGGAAGCTTCACTTTTATATTGATGAGTTGGCATAATTGAGGTGGAGGTAGACAGAGACAGGCTGAACGAAGGTAATTCCCCCTGAGCGGTGATGAATCCTCACTTGGCTGAGCATCTTATGTCATGTCAGCCAGGCGGACTTGAACTGGACTGAGTGGCCCCGAGGCCAGCGAGAGACACATACTGTATACACACACACACACACACACACACAGGCATTTCAGTAGGAAATGTTGCTTGGCAGGGTGGAAGGGCATTTAAAGCAGCACTGAGACCATGTGACACAGTGACTCAAAGCCCAGGCTAATTAAATCTTCCATGCAGATTGGCCCTGCCTGCCTGAAGCAGCACATCTGAAGCACACACACACACACACACACACACACACAGACAGACACACATGTGGACACTGCTCCTCACCCTACTGAGTTGCTCCAGCAGTCTATGGTTCTGTTCTGAAAGCTCGCTGATGGCCTTGGTCTTGTCTCTGTCGGCCTCTCTCAGCTGGACCTGGTGGCGCTCCAGCTCGCCCTGCAGCTGCTGGACGTCCGTCTCCAGCTCGGCCACACGGCCCTCCCACTCCCCTTCTCGACTTTCCAGGCGCCGACGCAGCTCATGCTTCTCCTGCTCCAAGTGCTGCGTGTGGACAGGGGGAGAGAGGCTGATGTGGTTAACCTTCATTTGCCTGAGTTTGATGCACAGGTTTGCTCTAATTTTATAGAACAAAGCACCTGTTTAATCACTGAGGTTTGACAAAGTCAGAGACTTCACAAAAAGGCTGGTGTTTCAGGAAACCGTGCTCAGTCCTCTGAAATATTTCAATGCACTGGAACTCCAGGAAGGACACTTGATCCCCTCATGTTATCGTACAACAATAAAGTTACAATCAAGTTTTTTTCAGGGGCTCAAATCCCCACTCTAAACTTTTGTCGCTGATATGACTCTGTCATGACTACATATCTATCATAAACATGAAAATATATGTAAATAATAAAGAAAGTATGGCTGTCTTGCTATACACCAGAAAGTGGAGTAATGTTGCGAAACAAGACACAAAAAGTGCAAAAAATGTACAATAACAGCAAATATGAGCCTAAATTTAAAGTACCGGTGAGTGAGATAGAGTGAAATATACAGTGAGAGTCTCACTCCTGGACTAATCAGACGCTTCTATCAATTCTCTAGATGACAATGAACAGTGGACAGATGCACTGCACCACCAACGGCTGCCAAAGTTTGGATGGGGGTTGCTGTTACAGTAAAGTCCAAAGCCGAAGCAGCTGGCATCCACTATTTTCATCTCCAAGCGGATGCCCGAAACAAAGGGAGGGATCAAAGGGAACCAGAGCGGCATCACAAAAACAGCATCAAGGAAATGCAACAACATCAGTGATGACAAGAGTTTGATATTAAGAGGCGGCTTATTTCCCTGAGCTGAAACACGGGGATGAATATGGATCAAAGGGCTGAACAGATGTACAGCAGATACAGTAGGCCCGCGGATGGCCGCAGGATTAGTCTTTGTGGTCTTTCTCAGGCCACGTGTTGGTTCGTGTGAAGGATTTTAGAACAACAGAAACAAAAGCTCAGCTGAACAACACTGGTTCTACACATGATGGCGTGTGACAGAGCTCCACACCTTCAATTGGCTCAGCTGTCTTCACTGTAAAGACACAGAAATGATCAGAATGACCAGCAAGTTTCACTTCGCTCCATGAAACTACTTCTTGGCTTGTAGCACATCAAATAAAATCATGTGCCTCCATGAAAGAAGGACTCATGCCGGTGAAAGCCTCTTTCTCAGACATGCAGCTCTACAGCTGGTGTTTGTTATGATCCTGAGTTTGTTTACAGTGTGAAGGCACAGACCTGACTGAGGCTTTGTGTCGTTCTGAGAACAAACCAGAACCAGATCCGGAGCAGCATTAAAACCTGATCACATCACCTTTCCTCCTCGTAGTTTACCTCTAATTTCTCGTTGAGATCTTTGTGCATTTTCTCATATTGCTTGGTCAAGTCTTGGTTTCTCTCCAGTAGCGCTTTGCCGAGTTTAGCAGCTAAAACCAAGTCTTTCTCCTTCTGACGGAAGAGCGACAGCAGCTCCGCGTTGTGACCCACCGCGGGCGCCTCCACGTCGGACACGTCCTCCTCCTCGTCCCGCTCCCCGGTCAGCATGGCCAGCTCCTCCTCCAAGGCCATGCCGAGGCCTCCGGAGCCGGCGTGCCGCAGCGGGTGGCCCTGACAGCCGCCGGGCTCCTGAGCGGGGCCGGCCCGGGGCTCCATGCAGTCGCTGTCCAGCTCCAGTGGTGCTGAAACCCCGGAGGACGTCTGCAGGTCGAGGCAGAAAGCGGACATCGCCGCCCGGCGGCGCAGCGGCCAACAGATGAGAGGAGACTGATTTCACTCCGGATGAAGCCCCCCTGCTCTGACAGGGCTGGGCGGACCGGACCGGACTGTAAGCGACAGTTCATCCATCAGTCTCCGGAGTCCGCTCTGGATCCAGGTAGATCGCAGAGTCCTGTCCTCCCGGTCTCCACGCGTCCCCCTGTCTCTCTCTCCTCGTTAACCTATCAGCCGACTCTGTGCTCTGATTGAATCCCGGCAAACACCGCCTCCTCCGCAGCTCCTCTCCGGACACACGCGCTGTTTTTATCCCGGTATGAACCTCCTGGACGGGCGGTGAGCAGCGGTCTGTCGGTCAGGCTCCATCCCGGCTCCGCGTCCTGACTCCTCCATACCGCTCGGCCCGTGCTACCGGACGCATCTGCCAGCCAAACAGATGAGCGCGGCCCCGATGCCCGCTCACCCGCTCTCCCGTCTCCGGTGCGCGTTCCCGCCACGGTAGTGACGTCAGCCGCAACCTGTTACAAACGGCGCGCCGATTGGCTGAAAATGATAGCGCCATATTTTGGTGCTGCTCGCACACACACACCTGTGACACACACTGATGAGCACGTGAAAAGACAACACGACGCTGCAGACACACAGAGATGATCAGTCACACCAACATCATCTGCCTGCGGTGGTATGTCAAACAATCAGTGAGAAAACCTAAAAAATATGCACTTTCTGTAACTGAAACACACAAATATGTTTCCTTGGCCCTGATAAACTGCTGCAGAACACAAGTCCTCTTTAAACTGTGAATAATTCCTTAAAAATGTCGAAAATATAGGGCACATGGGCATATCACAGTCAGTAAGGTCATTAAATAGTAAATAAATAGTATAATAGTCAGTAATACATGAATAGAAATGTTATAGAGTTAATCGGTTATTATGAGTGTTATACCTCTTTTAATTTAAAAATGTAACACATCATGGACAAATGTCTGTCTAAATGTCGATATTTTATAGTGGCTGTTATACTTGTTGGCGTCAGTTGTCGAACCCCTCCACAAACTCAGCCTTATGTAACATTAAATATTACTGTCTGTCCAGTCTGAACAGAAACTGCCTCTGAATGTGGGGCAGTTTGTTGTTGTGGTTGTGTGAGTGAGTTAGATGGGAGGTTTTCATTTGGCCCCAACTCAAAGAGCCAACCTTACTGCGTCATCCATTCATTTAATACCATTTGAAGCCTGACACTGCTTGTTTTGTGCTATTTTCTGTCCTCCAAATACAAACAGAGGGTCCTTAGATGTGGAAACTGTTCTGTCAGTACAGACCTGTAACTCAGTACAGGTTCGAAATAGGCTGCTTGTACTTGAACACTTGAGTATTTCCATTTTATGTTGACTTCACATTTCAGAGGTTTGTACTCGATGTTTTCCTCCACCATTTGTATGTGACAGCTGTAATTACCAGTTACTCTTCATATTTGAATTTTATGATGTGGTAATTAAACTACCTGATAGTATCTAAAGTAATTAAACTTTTACCAGCTTCCTCATTAAAACAGGATATACAGGATAATCCATCACAAAAATAATCCAGTAAATATATATATATATATATAACAACATAACTATTAATTAAACAACATATGCATGCAGGACTTTTACTTTACTTTCTATATTGTTCTATATTGCAGGTATGTTTTGTACATATTTTATGACATGAATCAAATGGGATTAATTCAAATGCTGGTAAACAGGTGTAACGGTACTTTTACTGTCAGCTGAACACATGCTGTGATGAGAAATGTC
The DNA here is from genome assembly GCA_023238725.1 of Scortum barcoo. NCBI lineage: Eukaryota > Metazoa > Chordata > Actinopteri > Centrarchiformes > Terapontidae > Scortum > Scortum barcoo. The sequence continues at coordinate 3,974,178 of CM041535.1, forward strand.
ACACTGGCCTTAGTACTCAAGGCTGTGGCTGAAGTTTATTTTAAAGATATTTTCCCAAAGATGAGAGTATCCTATTGAGGGATGAGATGAGGGAGAAAAGTGGGGGACTTGCTAACTACTTTAAAAGGCTAATTAAAGATCAGGTCATAAATTAAGGGTCAGGATTACAGTTGGGATTAGGTTTAGGTTAGTGTGAGTTGAGGTTAAAGGTTAAGGAATTAACATACTGAATAACGGCCCTCTCAGATACAGCTGTATGTGTGTATCTGTGTGTATGAGCGGGGGGATGAAGCGGTAGAGATGAGGTCAGGACGTTGGGGGCGGGGCCTTGGTGATTAATGATCACAAACAAAGCCTCTTGAGCTGATAAAGTGAAGGGACAAAAGAAGTGGGTCACAGCCTGCTGGCCCACTGTCGGCCAGCTTCAGGGGCTGAGGGGGCCGCGCTGTAGATCATGGGTGATTTCCTCAAAGCACATCAAAACCTCGCTGCTTTGATAAAGCCGCTAAGCTGAATTAATTTAGCAGCCCACATTATCCTTATTAGTATAATGCTGCTGGTGTTGAGTTGATGGCAAATACAACGAAAAACAACAACAACCATGGTGGTATAAAAAGAGTTATACACCGTATTACAGCCTGATCAGTCAGCAATGTGAGTTACCTTTACAAATATTACTAAAACTCCTACTACAAACTATATATAATTTTAATATTATATATAAAATATATAATTTTATTTAACTTTTTTTTTTATTATTATTATTTTTTCATTAGACATCACATCTGGTTTTCTACATTGCATCACCCCTTTGGATGGAGATAAACATGACAAACTCGCCATCATTGCTCTGTATTATAGACGATGGCTCCATCTGTAGAAAAAAAATGATATTACAGTCTCATTCCCCAAAATGATGGATAATCAACAGCCCGCTTTCATCTTAAAGGAACTGCACAGATCTGATCTAAGAAGTATTTAAGGGATGATGTGTTGTGATGATCAGTGTCTATTTATAACTGTATAAATTGCATCTATACAGTTTAGGAATCATCAGTTTTTACTCTGGGTATAACATTAGTTTTGACTGTGAGAAGTATTCGAAAAATAAAAATGTAGTCTTTTTGAATATCTTCAGTCCTCCAGTCACTCAGTTCCAGTATTTACAACCAATCACAAAGACATTACTTCCCTCAGAGAACATCATGATGATGGATTGTCAACACCATCAAAAGCTTTGCGTGTGGCAACATCCCATCCCCTTCCCACATTGTCTTGTGGTAGTTGTGTAATTTACCAAATGAGTAAGCAGCCTCAAATTCCCTCAGACAGTAAACGCAGCTCCTCTGATAGTGACAGTTCACTGTGAGTATCTAGTATAGAGCGTCGTCTTCTTGGTACTTAGCGTGCTGTGCTTATGTAACATCAGCCCTTAGTCATACACGCCTGACTCTCCCTTTTTGCCAGCTAACACAAGGTAAGGCTGCCTGTTATGTAACAAAATCAGGCTCTTCAAACCTCTAGATTACAGTATTTGTCTCTGATAGCCTTAACCTCATACCTACATGACAGACCTCAAGATATAGATATGTAACTATGTCACTGTTTTGCCAGTGGATGGCAGTGTTTTTACACTGGTGCTTGTTGAAGATGACTTGGAAAGCTCGTGGCACCTGCTGAAGAGGTACTAATCTGTCTGATCATTGAAGTTTTCCCCAGAGGATATCATTTTTTATATTCTTTTTTTATTCTAATGTAGCATTTACCAGTACGTTGCAGAAACAAAACACTGTAAAATAAACAATACTCTTCTTGCACTCCACAGAAAGATTGTTATTGACAACAGAATCTCAAGTGATTTGTATGTAATTTATTACAGGACATGACATTAGCGTGAAATCCTAGTGAAAACATCCAGTTAAAAGAATCGTAATTTTCCATCTTCAGTTCAGAATTAAGCCGGGATTGCCCTTAGAGACATACAATACCTTGTTGCTAGGTAACATCAGTATGACGCCTCTGCTTCAAAATCACAGTGTAAATGCAACCCTTTTCATCAAGATATTAGATTAAATGTGAACTTTAAATGATGCTTTCACATGTGACTTATCAATGTTAAGTATACCTAATGTGGTATAAGAAAAAGATTCAAATAGATTTAATAAGATTATTTTCATTTTAGGAGGAGTAACCTGTAATTGCAGGTCTAGTTCACCCTTTAGTTTACTATAGATGCACAGTTATGTTGTTTACCACAATATAACGGGGTGTACAGTAGCTGTGAAGGTTTGAAAAATTGCCAGGCTAAAAGAAGTTCTAAGTACTTCTAACAACACGCTGCGTTATATAATAAGCCAAAAGTAGCTTCTGTTTATTGATTATTCCACATATTTTTTTCTCAGATATATTTAAGGATTTATAAGGAAACATCTCTTTGAATTCTGTGCTTCTCTTTTGCGCAGATATTAGGCAGCACTTTGAAAGGCTTTACTGTTTACTCTGTTTCTGTGATGACCTCATCCTGGGTCTATGTGGGGAAGTCTTTAATTGAGGGCTCTTCCTGGATATGTGTTTGTCCAGACACAGGCGTCTCCTCAGGTGGCAGTCGCAGATCTGCTTGTCTGAATCACAGAAGCTCAAAGCAACAGAGAGGGGACAAAAAAACAAACATTATTAACGAATTGGATTCAAGGAGAGCCAAATTCAATCAAGTCCTGACAATAGTGTGAGATGGAGATAGTGGAGATGTCATCTGTTTCCAGGCCTTGTCTAAGGTCCAAAAAACATTTCTTTTGTTTGCAACCTTTGTTAGTAATACGGTCATAAAAGTCTAATGAGCAAACAGCAAGAAGTATATGTGAGTACTGCCCGTGTTTGTTGTCTGCCACTAATTACTGTAACATTGATTGTACAGTAGTGCGCTTTCACCTTGTGAGCATTTTGTCCCTTCTGCTGCGCTGATGTAGTGCTGCTTGCCAGGTTAGGTTCTGCCATCTGTTACTGTGTGTGTAATCTGTCACTGTGTGTGTGTATAGTTTGCAAGTCAGTATCACAGTGACGTGTCACTTGGCTTACACTAGCATAAAAACAAGAAAATTGAGGTGAAGCTAAACCAACGTGACAGACACCGGGGACCTTGTTAGGTTGTGACATGACATGTACTTTATTACTGTTTACTCTGGTAGCACTTTCTTTCATTTTTATCTGTGTATTGTTATCTGTATACTCTTACAGTACTCTCAGCGTACTCTTTTATAGTGCTGTTAGAGATTATTCTGATACAGTGCACTATGCATTCTGTTTACTGCTTTTATTGCAAGCACTTACAGAAATGCAGAATCAAAGATGGTGGGGTGTAAGTGACATTTTGGCTGTTCAGGATTATGATATATCGTTCGAGAGCTTCAGCTGACAAGTCTTGTCAAACTTTATCTAAAAGCAAACTGAAAACATATAATAAAACTGATAATAAAAATGAAATTATCTTGATTTCAGAAGTGTGATGAACTCAAAGGTTCGTAACTCGAGCCTTTATCTGAAAAAAACAGAAATCATTATCCATGTAAATAAAATTATTTTTACAGGACTGCTACTGTATGTTATAAATCAGACATGCAATATTTAATGTACTGTTATTGCACTGAGATAAAATGAAGAAATGTTGCCACTTTTTAAAAAGTTATTGACTGTTTGGACATAGTTTTATTTAGTTTTATTTAATGATATATATGAAAAATTTTACACATTACATTTGACTTGGCATCTTCCAACCTTGGCATGTTCCAACCTGCATGTCTTTTTAATTATTCTCATTCTTGTTTACTTGTAGATGAAAGCAGAATGAAAAATCACCTCTGCTCATTTAGAGGAGGTTTAGTAGGGGTTATTGTACTAATGAGCTGCACAATTTAAGTCCTTAGTAACTCAATGTACAGTAGTTTGCAACTATTGGAGGCTGACTGTCAAGCTGCATACATTAGTGTCATTAGTGACGGCTGCTGCAGTACAGGGAGAGGTAGAAAGAGTTGGGGGGTGGTAAGGATGAGCGGGTGTCAGAGAAGAGAGAGAGAGTGAGAGAGGGGGGGGACTGAAAGCTTCCTCTCACTCTCCACAGTATGTGATCACCGGTCTGCTGCATTACTCTACAATGCCATTTTTCTGTAGTCCTCCACTCCCTTCCTCTCTCCTCCGCTCTCTCTCTCTCTCTCTCTGTAAGCAGTAATCTCCAGTCGCTCTCGGTGCCTCACAGCTCTCTGCCCTGCCACAGCGCATCTCTCTCTCCCCTTGGCTCCGCTCTCTCCCCAGTGAGGATGACATCCCCGAATTTGATGAACCAGAGAAGCGCTCACTCTGGCTGGTGGCTTCCGAGGGAGACCCCAAATGAACGGGCTTACTGGACGAGGTGGTGCCGCGTCTAAGGAGCTTCGCAGGAAAATCTATCAGCTGTAGCAGTCTCTGAGTAAGTGCTGTACTATTTTACTTACAGTGCTGCTCCCACCACAGATAAGGAGGAGGCTGAGGGTGATGACTTGGCCAGGGCAATAATGAAATCAGTTTTTGCTTTGCAGCTCTGAACTGCCACAGTGCATTGTTGTTTTCCCCTGTCTCAGCATGTTGGAACTATTAGCTGACTGACTGATCGACTCTACAGCTGATGGTTTATGGAGGGATGAGGGGAGATAGCTTTGGTAGCACCGAGCTTATGCAGCAGCTGGATCTTGTCTGTCAGGAGTGAGCGCTATTCTTGGTCACGACACTGAAATGCTGTGTCTTTGTTTGCCCATCTCTCTTCATCGCTGTGCTTACTGTAGCATACACTCATACAGATGGCTATCACTCCCTGGGGTGGCGTTTAAACTCTGCACTGTTTGGATATGGTCTCTGAGACAACTACATATTGTCCTTTTTCCGAAATCTGATTAATCTATACCAGCATTGGAGAAGTTTTGAGTCAAAGTTTATGTAAATGACTATTTTGCAGGGATGTTCCAGATGATCTCCACTTGCTTTAAGCTTCCACTTGGTACGGTGCTGTAGTAGCTGAGATTCAGTCCAGAAAGAAAGCAGGAATTATAAAGTCAGTTTGAGAAAGTATGACAAGATGAAGACTGTGGTTGGAGGAAAGTATCTCTATGGTAACAGCAGGTTTTGCCAAGGGCAGGGAAGAGGTGAAGGAAGCTTGCTGCTTCTTTCTGGCGCTTATTCAGCTGGATCACATGTTACAGTACTGAGAGTACTTTTCAGACAGAACAAAACAGAATATTAATGAAGAAACTGTGGGAAAGACAGAGAATATGGCAGATGGACAGAGAGATGATGATAGTATGTATTATATAGAAGTATTATGTCCACCAACTGGATAATGTGATCAACATGGAGCAAGTTGTCTAGAATATGTAAACTATATTCATTATAGAAACAGTTAAATGTTTGGCAGGAGGACTGTGCTCTCACATCTGTTTGTATCAATTTTAATGTGTGTTTACCTGTTTGTGGAGGCACAGCAATTTGGTGCTAGATGGTACGGAGGAAATGAGAGACACCTGTGTGAAGTCAAAAAGGACTGAACTCTCTGCAGAACAGATGAGAGGGAGAGCGCTACTGCTCCACATCCTCAAGTGTCATTTTCCCAAAAGCCTCCTTTAGAAGCCCACACTGATCCTCTTTGTCATTTGGATTTGTGATATAATGATGGACTGGATTTTTCAAGTGCTTTCCCAAGTGCTCAGCTTACTTTTATAGATTGTGATATTCTGTTGACTCGACCCCCACACTTTGGTAATGCATCAGTGCCAAATGATTTAGGTGGCCCCAGTGAATGTGTTTTTACACCCTTTCTATTGCAATACATTCCACTGGATAACATATCTTCCTATGACTGGTTACTTGGGAACTGCAGGCCTAAAAGTGTAATTGCCAACACCATTTTTTAACCATTCCAGCATGGACTTTAATAGCTCATGTAACAAAGGGTAGTTGTTTTTGTTTATGTATTCCTTGCAGTTTGTTGGTGCACTGTTAATCACGCCACGAGGATGCGAATATCTGGTCCCACTTGCAGCATTTTCAAGCTGGCAGTTAAACCTGTGTGGAAACTGTGAACAACTTTCTCTAATCACTACTCAGAAAATCATTTCAAAACAGTCTTTTAAAATATATTCAAGTGCATCCAGATATTCAAATGCACAAATAGTGCTAACCAATGCAAATGCACAAGGCTTATATTGCACCTCCAAAAATGAAATGTATGGCGTAATAATATCAAGCACACATTGTAGAGATGAGGCTGCATTTACGGATCGGCCCGGGTTAACCTTCCCTAATCTTCAAAGCCTGTGGTGTTTAGCAGGAAACTATGGAGCTGGAAAACCACATTTGAAGCAGAGAGCTGCTGCAGTGGCAGAAGCCTGAAGCGCTCAATCTTCTTTTCATGACTGTGGTATTACTAATTTGTTGTTGTCATGACAATGGGCATAAAATGTCTTTTTAGTACATGTGGAGAGGATGGGCTAGAAGATCAAACTAGAGGGGAGTACATGGGAGAAGGTCCGCAAGCTTGTTTTTAGAGAAGAATCTGTGCCACTACACAGTTGCAACAGGTCTGTGATTCACCGCTGCCTACAGCCCATACAGTAGCACTGGCCCCTGGTCACCCTGCAGACTGAATGTAGAGCAACACCATGACTGGGATGCAACCTTTCTCCACTCTCCTCCTCTTCAACAACTCTGACTCACTGCCCAGCACACATTATTCAACCCACGAGAATGAGCTCCTCGACTGAGTTTGAAGCCAATGTTCCTCACTGAATGTTACTGTTCTGTTCTTGATGAGCTCTCATAAACAAGCCATTTTTGTGGGACGTTTCTGATAGCAGGTACTGTAGTTACGTTGCCTGCACGGCCTGAAAAACCAAGAAAAAAAAAAAAAAAGAGTCAGTTTCTGGACTGGAACATGTAATTTACGTTTCACTAACAAGAATTTAGAAATGTTCAGCAAGCACAGATAGGCCAGCTCAGTGGTCAAACTGTCTTTCCCATAGTTGTAATGAGCTTTTAAAAGTATAGTTATTAGTAATTGCTTTCAGGGAGCTAATTATTGCAGAGGAGGAGCCCAGCTGCACAGTCTGTTAGCTCAGCTCATTATGGGCAGTCAGCTAGCACTAGTCTGGGAGGAAGACAGCCAGATCTGAGTCCCATCTGGTGCCTCATGCTAGGATGGCACCATGTAACCACCAACTTAACCACTGGCTGGCTGCTGAGAAAGTTCTCCACATTGTGAGGAAGTATACAACACTAAATCATGCAGTGTTAGCATCTCAGCACATACAGATGTATGAGATTCATTAGCGGGTTTGGAGCTCAAACAGGAGACATGAACCAGGGGCAAATAAGGCCTCTGTGTACTTAAGTCAAAACACTTTAACAAGTAAAACTCTTTGGGGGACCACAGCTGCAACGTTAAAATGTTTTCTCTAACTACCACGCCGCCTGCGTTCACAGCAACAAATACAAACGACATCCTGATACCCAAACTAGACAGCGGGAATATGTGCCATTGATTTAATTCGAGGCTGAAGATCAGCAGGTGCTCGAGAATGCTCACCTCAGCTAACGCTTTGCTCATCATCACTCATTGCAAGCCACCTGCTTCTGCAGCACGTCATGCCAATGAAACTGAGATACCAGACAGCACTCTGATGCAACTCGCGCACATGCTGTGTGGCCCGCTGTTTTTTTTTTTTGTTGAACAACACACCCCCCAAGTGACCCCCGGAGCATAAGGATTACATCAATCACATATCTGGGTAAATATTAGTAAGAGCCAGAGTCATCTCTGGACACTTATGTGAAATAAGTGAAATATCTGTTGTATGTGATCTTCTGAGCAGCACTGTGATGTTATGTGCTGTAGATCACATACAGTATACACGAAAAAAAAAAAAAAACCCAGACAATATAAATGGTTATTCACACGAACACGATCATGCAACAGTAAAAACACACAGCAAGTCCACGTTAGTCGAGCCTGAGTTGAGCATTTCACTGTAAGGGAGGAGTGGGAGGTGAGCCTCTGCTTTTTATAGACATTCTCCCACTGTCGCTCATTCTTCCGCCTGCCTCTTGATCACAAAAGCTGCCAAATATATCCAGTGGTGGTAAAAGAGGCTGTTTGTGTGAACACGAGCGGGCTATTTATAGCCTCTGTTAAGCTAGAATATGAGCGCACATTTGGTCAGCACAGTATGGATCTCCTGTGGCATACTCACTAAATACCTAAACTGTGAACAACATGCTTTATCTGCTAATCACCTGTGTGATCATGTACTGTGTAAATGGAGTAAGTGTTACAGTAAAGTCTAAAGCACTACTACTGTTGCTTTATGAAGTCTACAGTGCTTGATTGCTAATTGGTGTTCTTGTTATTAGAGGCAGTATTACAATTTGGTTTTGAAATGTACTTAATAAGGGCACATTTGCTTGATTAGGTTTTCATAAAGGACATGAATCATATCTAGTTTGGATTGTTTGAATAATCACAACCGTGATCCAGGCTGCGATATCCCTTATTTACTTTACTTTTACAGGTAAATATCTAGGTACATGAATTCTATAACATGCTGTAACATTTATGATGAGCATTTGACCACATATGGAAGGTAAATTATTCCAGCTGACAAACAGTGAAAAGCCATCCATACAGCATGATTATGAAAGGTAAGTGTTTTACATAAGAGCATTGAGTCAGCCCTCCAGGTTTCAAGAGGGGCCATGCAGAAAGACTGTTTACTGTGATGTTTCTCTCCCTATTTCCTGTCTCCCATCCTCTTCACGCTCTCCTCTCCTACAGATTGGTGACTACATCCATCAATTCTCTAGATAAGACCACCGCTTCTGGAAAAACCTCATTAGAGACACAAACCAGCCAGAATTGCACACATGTCACAGGTATTACTCCTCACATGGTAAGAGTTTGTTTCCAGAGCGAGCAAAACCAGCAATCTGTTTGTCAGTTTGCCTTTAGACTGTAGCTGAGCCTGTGTGTATGTGTGTGTGTGTTTATGTATCTTAGTATGCCACATGACTCCCTGACTATTTGCCGTCCTTATTACATGAATCTGTTACAGTTGTAAAAGCTACACAAAAAATATTTCCCATGCAGCTGAGAAACTGTTAATTAGTATTATTTGTGACTCATCGCACTAGCAATGCATTGGACATGGTTTTATACTTGTTATAAATAGCCTGCATCTCCTATCACACAACTCCATTGTCAAGTTTCATTTATCTTTTCCCTCTATACAAGCATTTTATTTTTTATAAACTATGTTTTCCTTTTAACAAAAATACATTTTTACTCTTTTTTATCAGTAATAAAAGAATATCCATTTTGTTTGATAATGTCACATTGATGTTTGTTTTGCTGCTTCCATCAACAAATTTTACCATTTGTTTTACACAGTTAGATAATCCTCCATGGTACAGACATCTTTGATTGATTTTTCTACTGCCTCATAGTGAGATTAAAGAAATTTCCTATTGACTGTTTATTTTGTCGTGTAATTGTAACAAAACACTGAAAGTCAAATTTGGCATGTGGTTCAGTATATTCCACCCAGCAGCCTGCAGTGATGTGTGAAGCAACCTGCAAAACAGGGAATACTCCATTTAGGGAAATATAGACTTGACAACAACAGCTGAACCACTTCACCACCTTTCCCCCACCATAATATAAGCATCATTTCAGTTCTAACAAGCACATATTTAGTAAAGATAATGTTATGTTGATAATGGATAATGTTTTAAGATTTATGGGTAATGAAGTCTGTAAGATTCCAAACTTAAACTCTCGATGTGGCAGGAAACTAGTCCAGTGCAGCCCTAACATACATCAGCTCCAAGAATGATGAAGAAGCTGTCGTCAGAGAATACAGTAATCCATTTTATAATCCAATCAATAACTGATATTATAATCAGGTTCTTACATGTGGTGAAAATGGTAAATCTTTTAGAAAAGTATCTACATGCTGATGCTTTGCAGCAGGGTTGGATTCCAGGACAATGTTGACCCATTGCTTTTGCTGGCTGCAGCCCCGTGCTGTGGCACCATGTCATTGTGAGCATGTGTCTACATTGTGTCTCTGTGTTAGTGCTGTCATACACTAAGTGCTCGGAGTGTGTATCTGTGACTGTGCTGCGAGTCCTGCTGTTTCTCTGGTTTCCACTGCTCCTCGGGCCCTGTAAAGCTGTAATGGCACATCTAATTGTATCATCAATCCCAACGACATGTGCCACCAAACAAATGCAGTCTTAGACACACACACACACACACAGATATTACAAGTGTATTGTTACTGATCTTTTAGACAGAAAGAGGATATCCTACACAGCTACACTCTCAAGGGATGTTGTAAAAAAAAAACATGGGCCCCAGAGATTCAAACCATGATACTAAACTGTCAGAGAAAGGTTAAATCCATGCTATGTTCTTGTTTCCAGGTTGAGCAGGAAATCTCACTCGTCCAGAGGAAGATGTCTGACCTTGAGTCAGTGCTGCAGCAGAAGGATATAGAGTTGAAGGCCTCAGAGACCCAGAGGACCATCCTGGAACAGGACCTGGCAACCTACATCACAGAATGCAGTGTGAGTAGCCCCGTCGTTACGGCAGCAGATACCACATGAGCTCTTTAAGTTGTTCCAGATATATGTGTGTGTGTGTGTGTGTGTGTTTTACAGGTCTGTGTACATATTTATTTGGATTTGACCACTATGGGTGCAGTTGGTTTTTAGGATTGCTTGAAGTTTAGTCATAATTTTTGGTTGGACAAAACATCAGAAACACCTCTCAGCATAACACAATGTCAACAGCACTGCCTAACCCTCACTCAAAATGAACAGGAAGTGGAATCGATAACAGTCCCAAGAAAAAACTCACATCACACTGACTGAACATGAACATGTATTTGTTGGTTTCAGAGTCTAAAGCGCAGTTTGGAACAGGCCCGCATGGAGGTGTCACAGGAGGACGATAAAGCGCTGCAGCTCCTCCATGACATCCGGGAGCAGAGCAACAAGCTGCAAGAGATCAAAGAGCAGGTAGGACGGCACAGAGGGTGTCATCTTGGTGGGTCAGTGGGTTTAGGTACATACTATTTACTCCTAATGCTCAAAACTGAATCAAGGCACAGAGAGTCAAATCACTGATCAACTGGCTAACATTACAATCAATTCATTTCAGTCAAGTTTTGTTCATTGTACAATTCTTGAAAGAGTATCTTGTCGATAGAAAAAAAATGAAATCTTAATCTGCAGAACTCTCAGCACTCATTCACAATCTAATGGATATCTGCATTGATGGGTATACCGTACCGTATGTAATGCATAAAGCAGAAATGTCAAAAGAATAATGTTTTAGAAAAGAGTGAGAGAGGAGTTCTGAGCACCTCATCATGGCAGTCAGATGGAGCAGGTCAAGTCACCAGGCTGAGTGTGTGGGGTGTGAGTGCTAATTAGACAGGCACATGATGTTGAAACCACACAGTCAGTATAACATTAAACACCTACAGCATGTTCAGAAATGCCTCCTGTTGCAGTACTCTGTTTATGTGAAGCATTGTTGTCACCATTTTTTTTTAATCCTTAAACGTTTTGACAGCGTATGTAGTATAGATATGTGAAGATACAGTTGATCCACAGTGTTTTATTTAGAAAAAAAGGTTTATTTGCTATGTGACTGTAAACATGCTCAGTGTCTGAAAAGTTTTGAGAAATTCACATATACATATAAAAATAGCAATGCACCACATTTTTCAGACTGGCTTGATGTTACAAGCTTGTGTTTTTTGTCTGTCTGTGTAAAGTATAAAGACTGTATCAAGTGTGTGTGAATCAGAAATACTATTACAAGAAAGAGAGACAGGGGAGCTTTACTGTACATGCAGCCCTTAATTACTGGAATCAAATGTGATGAATGTGTGGCATGTATGAGTGTTTGTGTGTGCACTTATATTTCTGCATGTGTGGCAGCACCACATGACCGAGCGTTGCCAACTGTGACAATTAAGCTGTCAGAAGACTGACAGTTTAGGACAACATAGAGAGAGCATGAAAAATCATCTTCCTGGCATTATGCACCATTTTTTCCTTACAAAGGTAATAGAAAAGCAACCTGTTTTTCCTCAGCCTACACTAGTGCTGGTTACCAAGCAGTGAATACATTGTGCAATGGTTGCTATGGTGATGGGAGCCATATACCTACGAGTGAAGAGAGCACTGATGCAGTGGGCAGGCTGTCGTGATGAGGTGCTGGGGCCTCAGCTCATACTGTTTGAGAAACAGGATTTTTGACTATCACTTGAAATACTACCCTAGAATTAGTGATGTGTGTGAAAGGAATCCACCCTGTCTTGAATAGAGACAATAAACTCCTCTGGGAGGAAAGTTTTGAAAATCCGCATTTAATATCAAGTATGCATACACTTACCTTTTCAAGGTAGAAATGCAATTTACTGGAATTATTTAGAAACTCAGTCAAAAATAACATAAATAACATTTATGATAAAACATTATAGTAGAAGGGGTTCATGCAAGAGAAGCCAGTTGAAGTAGTCCAGGCAGAATCCCTCTTCCTGCCTTCCTTTATGGGTGTAGTGCAGGTGCTTACTATAATAATCCCCTCTGTTTGGACTTGCCATTCAAAGATCCCTACCTAATGGTTTTCCACTGTAAGTGGTGGGGAACAAAATCCATGTTCTGAATGGCTACACTCAGAGGTGGGTCCAAAGCTTACCCACTGCAGCCCTGATGTGTCTCCTCTGTGGCTGCATGTCTTTGCTGTCTTGATGCAATGAATCGTTGGGGATATTGGGATAAGGGCGCACATCTCCTCGAAGACTTAGATGGTGTTCCTCTCTTGTGTTGTACAAGTGAAAAGCGTACATGTTGTGTACATGTTGAAAATATGAAAGCAGTTTGACTGAGAAGGTTAAATCGTGCCTACTTTGCATGCCTACAGAAAACTGTTACACTGTTAGACCACCCAGTTTCAACATACCAAGGGGATCTCAGACCCCATAAGTAAATTCACCTTCTCATTTGAAACTTACTGAGGCCCTTGGGGATCCCTCAGGAGAAGCTGGAGGAGGGTGCTGGGGAAGAGAGTGTTTAGGTGTCAGATCCTCTTCCTCAGCAAAATTACCATGGTAGTTTTAAGCATGTTACCATGTATAACTGAGCCTGATAGGCTAAGTATGAGTTTTTCATTCATCCTGGCACTTCTTTACAGCTTCACAGAGCAAGCATGACTGTAGACTCATGAGACTGATAGTTTGATATTTGTTGTGTGTGCTGCACAAGTTAAAGCTGAACACTGTCAGCAGCATATTCAGAAAACCCCCCCATCAGGATTGTCAGGGTGTGTGAGCACCCATCAGCTGTAAGACTGTGGTTAATCTGAGAACCTGAACTAAAAATGACAAACCTTCCAAAGCAAACCTTTTGTGGATAAATTAAATTAAAATAAAGTATATCTGTATCTTCAAATTTATGAGGCTAGTTTTCTGCCCATGCGTATTATCTGGCACTGTGTTCCCATTGGTGCCTCTCAGCAGGGTATTTACGCCAGCTAAATCCAGCATTTCATCTTGAAAAGCATCTGTCTCCCACGCTCTGTCATACAACTGCAGTGTTTATCATTTCTATGCAGAAGCCGTGCAGTGTTGGATCAACAAACAGTGGAGATTGGGGATAGATTCATTTTCAGAGAAAGGCAATCTGTGCCAAAGCCATTAAGACAATTTCACCAAAAACGCAAGAGCAAAAAACAACTATGGAATATCATACAAAAAAAAGCTTGGAAGTGTTCATACTTAATGGGCCATCAGTGTATGTGTGTATTAATTGAGGCTAACCAAGTGGATCTAAAGAAAAAAAAGACTTTTTCAGTCACATTTAGTGACTACATTGTTTATTTAAGTTCTGGGTTCATTTAAAAATTGTACACTTTGTTATCTCATAGCAATTATATTATGAATTCAGAAACGTTCTTGTGAGCAAAGCTATTTTTACATACAGTATTTCTGGCCAAACCGCATCCATGCTTGCATTCCTCTTGGTCTTCACCTATATAATCACAGTAGTATTATTCTTGGCACATTACCACCATCAGCTGTCGGGTGACAGTTCACCAAGCCTGGCCAAGCTTAGTTACTGTTGCTATGCCTGTCAAGTTTTCCATTGGAACTTGTGCATTTTACGATTATAATGTTGGCAGATTGGCAACATTAAATTAAATTCACAGCAACTTGTAAAAAAATGGGGCGTTGATATCAAACAGAGTTAGACAAAGGGGAACTTGTCATTTCTAGCCAACCACAACTGACAACTAGCATTTTATCAGCTGTAGCTAGTTAATTAAGCTAACGCTTAATTAAGCTAGACATTCTTTTGTTGGAGTTGGTTAAAAATGCTTTCTTCGATGTTTTCAGTTGATTTAAATGCTTTACTCCATTGCAAGTAGCGGTGGAACAAAACTCCACAGGTCTTTCAGTATTCACTGTGACTGACTGAGTTTGCAGCTCAAATAAAGTTCAAGAGTGTGCATTCTGAATTTAATACCAAACGCAAATGAATAGAAACCGGTAACTTTGTACCCTTAACAGCAGAGTGTGCCATTCTTAAACTTGAGGCTGATCAGTCTTGATTGCTCTTTAATATATTCCTGCAACCGCCACTACCTAATGCACAGTAATATCACAGATACTTAGACTCAATCAGGTCAATATACAGATATATACAGTCATAAACAGAGTGTAGTGTGTTTTTAGTGCTGATCATGCTGTGGATAAAGATCGTTAGCAGCTCCAAGATAGCGAACAGACAGATAATTAGTGATTTAAAGATCTGTCTCAGTCTCTCCTCCTAGAGACTGAGACAGATTATTACAATGTGTAAGTCTCCACAATGGCCACATTTCAGCACAAGTAATGGAAGTATGTTTGCTTTATAATTGCTTCTTTGTGCAACAGATAACCTGAATGAGCGAAGGAATGAAAGTGTAATGTACAAGTGATTCCCTGTAATAAAAGGATGCTATGATTCAGGGCTCCACAAGCCCTTAGTTGTTTAACGTCATATTGAAAGATGAACTCCCTTGTCTTTAATTTCCTTATACAGAGTCACTGTTTTGCTGAAGAACCACTTAAATTTGAACAGAATTTATAACTTTTATTGAAGTCACGACATGATGAAACGCAATTCCCAGGAGATCCGGTCTATTCTCATCGATGATCGGTGAGAGGAAGTCACACATGTACTTTTTTATTGTTTCTCACCTTACCTATACAGGTTAGTTCCCACACATATGGAGTGCCAACATGGGCCTGCTGGTCAGGGAGACAGCTGCCCTGCTCAGAGATCCATAACTACATATGTAACCTCCCGTTCCACTTTTGTTAAACTATTTTAGCATTGTTTTCACCATGTCTGATGCTGTCTACTTCACTTGTCCTAATCAGTATTGGTAGAGCACCAGTCTCCCTGGATGCAGCAAGATGCTACTTTTTATTAGCCTGACAGACAGGCCGATGTGGCCTGTAAGCTGATGTGGAGGTTGAAATTAGATGTGTTAGGCTGTGGCTAATTACTATTAAACAGACATTTGCATTAACTGACTCTGGCTGTTCAGATTTTTCTCTCATTTCTCTCACATCCCTTTCTCTATTTATTGACTTACACTATTAGTGTGGTTGTATTTGTTATCAGAAGAACGGACATATAATGTCTTTTATACAAGAGTTTGATTGCCTCCGCTATGTTGCTCTGTTTACATCCTGTTGATCTTGAATGTGCTGTGGAACTAGCAGAAAATTTGAAATACATCTCTTATAAATGAGTGTGTTCTTATAAATGATGCAGTAGCATCTAAAAAGAACATTTTCTTCAAACAGGCTCCGGTCAGACAAGCCTTTGGGCTGGCTGAGAGCTCTTTTCCACCTAATACATACAGGAATCACTCTGCCAATTTTTCCTAATTTTGCTGCACTGGTAGAAGGGCATCCTTAATGGCTGCTAAGCAAATATTGTCATGCTAACTGGATAAAGTGCTTAGCAGTAGCCAGAATTTGAAAAGACTGTCTCCTGTTCCAGGTACTTTTTGGCAGAGGTATGTGCTCTACAAAGTGTAATGTATTTTTATTTTTGTCTTATTGGAAATTGCCTTTCTTAATGTTATTGCTTCTTTTGTGTTTATTTTGTAGGATTTTTGCTCTTCTCCCCTCTTCTCCTCTCCTGTTTTATCCAGGGGTTTCTGTTGTCTTTGTGCAGGAATATCATGCCCAGCTGGAGGAGATGCGAGTTTCCATCAGACAGCTGGAGGAGGACCTGTCTGCTGCCCGTCGCCGTAGCGACCTGTATGAGGCTGAGCTGAAAGAGTCTCGGCAGACCAGCGAGGAACTGAAGAGAAAGGCTGCCGATTACCAGCATAGGATGCAGAAGGTCCATACTGAAACTGAAGCTGTCAATGATCCTTAAGTTACATTGGCAGGAGTTATGGTTTATCTGACATGTATTGTCCATAGTCAGTATTGGGGTGGGGCTCCAAATCACAGCGTAACTCAATGTAACAATATGATACTATCCCAATGATCATATATAATAGTCATCAAAAGTTTCTGCCTTACTGTCCTTTTGTCATGATCACTACCAGGGGGGATCTCAGAGTTTCTTTTTGTCTTTTCTTCTTGCCTTCACAGGCCAAAGAACAAGGTAAAGCAGAAGCAGAGGACCTGATGAGCAAGTTGGAGAAGGTAGTTTATGAAGTTCACTTAATCACATTAAGATTCTGTGATTGGTGAGTGGGGTAAAAATATGTTTGAATTAGGACACTGACAAGTTCAAGTGACTTTAACAAAGGATGTTAAATATCTATCTGTACACATCGTAATGAAGGTAATTGTCTTTTTTAGACCAATGCTGAGCAGCAGACAAAGATCCAGGATCTTCAAGAGAAGCTTGCCAAGGTAGAATATTTTTGCTGAAAAGCTAAATGAATAATTTATATGAGCTTGCACTCGCAAATGCAAGAGATGGAACAGCATTTTACACTTTCAGATGATTTACCCTCCCTGACCTCTTTCCCTCTCTCTCTCTGTCTCTCTTTAAACTGTGGTCCACAGTCAGATTTGGTTTATGGCTTGAGAACAATTAAGCTGTCTTTTAAAACCAGAGTTACTGCTTAATTATCAGCAATCAAACAGTTTTGCCCCATTAGTAAAGATAATTTCATCCTAATTGCCTTTTGCTAGAAATGAATATTAAAAAGTACCATCCATTCTTCCAGGATCACATGAGGCTGTGGTACTGATATTCAAGGCTGACTGAGCCCACATTTGGGTCTACTTCTGACTCAAATGCAAACTAGTTCATGAAATAATCAGTAGGGTCAGACTTTCTTTCATATAATGACTCAGTCTAGTTTAAGGATTTCATAATGGCAATGCACAGTATGTTCACTCATAGCCTGTTAACTCAGCAAAATGATGTGAATTATTCCTTATACACACAAGCCTTAGTATCAACAACCAGTGTACTGTAACCAGTGTTGTTTGGAGTATTAAGCATGTAGCCACATATAAATACACATATAAATGATTCATGCCATGTATTTGATTTTATACTGTTCTTCTTCTTCTTCTTCTTCTTCTTCTTCTTATTATTATTATTATTATTATTATTATTATTATTATTATTATTATTATACTGGTACATGTTCATATGACTGTTATTTTGACCTTTGTTATATTTAAGTATGTGTAAATATCGTACATGAATACACTTGATTGATATTTTTCTTTTAACCTCTAGTCGTTGAAGGCCAGTGCCGAGGCTACAGACCTCCTTCAGAGTATGAGAGTGGCCAAAGAGCGCTTGGAGCGAGATCTAGAGAGGCTACAGAACAAGGAGGACTCCAGTGACAGCCTGCGGAGACGCCTCCGTGAGACTGAGGTACATACGCACACTGTTATCAAGCACATAGTACGCATACACATAGCGTAGCCTACATATATGTGTTCTGGCCTCCTGCCTGGTTCTTCTCATTATTCTGTGTATCATGTCATTTGTTGCTTTGCAACATCACAAATCTCTTTGTTGAAAGTGTTGCATAAATAAATCTGGCATGGGTATCTGCTAAGAACAACGAGCCAATATGTTCTCTCGTAAACATGTTTTTGCACCTTCAGAGGAACAATTGTGCTGTGATGGCTAGATAGCATGTAAGATAGCCTGAATGTTTGACACCGCAGATCATCATTTGAAAAGCAAATGCACTTGTATTCAGGTGATTTTTCTATTTGTTTTTCAAAGCTATCTTGCTGTCCCCTTTTTGTAAGGCACACCTGGTAAAACTAATCGAAAAGGTCTTTAACCTGTTAAAAGAAAGCACATTGATGTGCCTCCACACAAGCAATCATTGTCACTTTAATGCATGAAGCTATGTAAATGTCCTGATACATTCATTGTGTAGAGACAGTCTGTAGTCTTGAAGAGAAAGTCAGTTGTTGTTTCTGGTGTTATGAAGCTAATCAGTGTGCGTGTGACATTTTACTAAATGATTCTCTAGTGGCTCAGTAATTCTTTTGGCTCAGTGCTGACAAACTGTTTCTGTACACTATTTTCTTTCAGGATAAATTCACTGGTAAATTGTGAACGCCTTAACAAGATCCGACAAAAAGAAAAGATGCATAGCTGTGTAAAGGCCTTTTAATGACACATTTTTATTTGACTTCACTTAGGTAATTTACCGCACTTATTAGTCTCCAGTGTTATGTTTTGCTTGTTCAGATTATTTTTCAAATCAGATTTCTCCTAAAAAAGAATTTTAAGATGAAATTTCAAGCATCTGAACAAGGACTTCTGACAGACCTGTTTTGCCTCCGGTGTAATTACCAACAAGTGTGTAGGTTTCAATTAGCAGGGAGTCTTGCACCACAGTGTGCAAGAGTGCAGACACCATCTTATCTCAGAATGCTTTATTTATAATAGCTCACAACTTTATAATGGCCTAGTCACACAATCAGCTTTAATGAAATTCTACTGTAGATATATATACATGTATATCCATAATGTATTAATGTGTGCAGTGTCTATAATTACATACACAGTATACTTTATTTTTGAGAGGTGTTATGTGTTCTGCACCTCACATCAAGCATTAGATGTGTTACTTTGATTAGCATAGGTTAATTTGGACAGGAGAGTCAGAAGAAAGAAGATACATATGTGGTCAAATCTGCACAGCTTAGAAGACCTCTCACACCATCACAGATGAATGCAAATGGTCTCTTTGGAACCACTGTGCGGAACTTGGAATAATGAGATATAAACATTGCAGAGGTGCATCTCTAACGAGCCAAGTGGATTCGGCTGCTGCAGTATATCATCAATTTCTCCTTGAAGTGGAAATCAACAGTCTAATTAGCGTTGCCACAGAAAAGCATTTGAGGCGTTTCTTTAAACATTGTCTAAGTATGTTAGCGCATGTTTGTGCATCACTGGTGTCCGGTGTGCGCAGGACGGCAGGAAGACTCTGGAGAATCAGGTGAAAAGACTGGAGATCGTCGAGCGCCGGGAGATTAAACTGAAAGACGAGGTCCAGAGCAAGGCCCAGCAGATTCAGCAGATGGCAGATAAGATTCTGGTAACCCACCTTTCACCACTTGTGTTGAGCTAAAATAATCAGAGGAGGTGTGAGATAAACATAGCTCATTGTCATCACTGCAGAGGAAGTGCTATTTTACATAATATTTCTGAAGAACCTCTCGCTTATCATTTCCTATCTTTACTGATGATCTGGATAGAAACTGTTAGTTCTATGGACACAGCATTCAAAGTTACCTTGTACAATAATGAGTTTCACACAGTACTGTCTCATTTCAAAGCCCCTTTACAGCCATGGTACACCCGCAAACGTGTTTTCAATTAGATTACCTGATTAGCGTGGGTGTATACAGGCTGTTTGAATGACGTCTCCCTCCTGTTAGTTTTGTTGCGTCAGTTCAGATGGGACAAAATCATGATTAATTCTACATATAATTATACAAATTCAGCCTTATGATTGTTATCTGTGCATAGAGTTTGGTCACACATCTTAACACCCTGTTTTCAAAGGGGAAGGTAATAATCAATAGGTAATAAATAATTGCTGATAAAATGCTTTGAATATTACTGTTACACCAAAAAAAGAGCTTGGAGCTTTTGTGTGCTTTTAGCCTTTGTAAGCGTGGCACCTGATGTTTTAATAAGCAGAACGTATTTTGTGTTTTTGTGTAGGCGCTGGAGGAGAATCTGCGAGAGACCCAAGCCACAGCCCAGCGGTTGGAGACTCATCTGAAGCAGAAGGAGAAGCTCTATGAGGACAAGATAAAGGTACAATTTTACAACACATGAATACTCACTCACACGTTCAGACTCAACAGGCAGGTAAGTCCTGTAGGCTACGTACAGGAAGTGCTCTGCCCCACGTTTGGTGGTCATACTTTGGCGGAGTGGTGGGTGATCTACAGTATGTCATCTTCACATTCTCTGTCCTGTTAAGTGATATCCTGGTTATGGTTCTGTGGGCTGCCTGGCATTGAGCAGGTGTTGGAGGCCCAGATGAAGGCGGACATGGCTGATAAGGAGATGCTGGAGTCCAGTCAGAGCAAATATGAGGAGGAGGTGCGGGAGAAGTGCAGCATCATCAGTGAGCAGAAGGCGGTAAGAACTGACCAGTTTGGCAGCGACACCATTTCTGGCGTATTTTAACATTTATCACACTGACATAGATTTCATGTTTGGATAATCTTGGGTAGGTTATTGTGGAGCACGAAATAATGAAGCATAATATGATCCCAATTAAAGCCGGACGATGTGAACATCTAACCAATTGTTAAATTAAAACGTAAGTTAAACTGTACATCATTTCTGTTCAGACCATAAATGCTATGGACTCTAAGATGAACAGCCTGGAGCAGAGAATTGCTGAACTGTCTGAGGCCAACAAACTGGCAGCCAACAGCAGCATCTACACTCAGAAAAACATGTAAGTATTGATACCAAAACATTGTTGTTCTGTTTGCCATTACATTTTAAAAGCAATAGAAAAACCTCCACATTTCATTATATTACCTCTGTCAACGAAAAACACTGAGGCGAATTCCAATGAAAACTGTGGTCTTTTGAGGATTATCCCAGGTACAATACTTCAGTCATACTGGCATAATATAAGATGAAGGGCAGGAGATTGATTTAAGAGGATGTAGCTTGTGCAAAATAATACCTGGAAGGTACCTTGTTTTGTCTTGGGAGTGTGTGTACACATAATGGTACAATATGAGGTTGCATTGTCTCCTATTTAACTTTTTGCTCTTATGTATGTGTGGTCTTGGCAGGAAAGCCCAGGAGGAGATGATCTCAGAGCTTCGCCAGCAGAAGTTCTACTTGGAGTCTCAGGCTGGGAAGTTGGAGGCCCAGAATGCCAAACTGGAGGAGCATCTAGAGAAAATGAGTCAGCAGGAGCAGAGCAATAAGAGCCGTGTGCTGGAGCTGGAAACAAGGCTCCGGGAGGTGAGGAGATATTATTTGGAGGGATTGTGGGTTGTTTTTTACTTGTCCTTCCTGTCGATTCCATCCCAATCTGTCACCTCTATGTCCAGTTCTGTTTCAGTGGTTCCTTCTGACCAATATGGAGTATTTACAGAATCTGAATCATATACACAACCTAAAAAATCTGTCTCCATCTAAGCATAAAGTTTTTAAATGTTCAGTAGATTGGAGTCGAAGACCTCCTCCATCTGTCCTGATGTGGCTACAAGTTGTAGAAACACACCTGTGTGTAACTGCTTTCCTGAATATATGTTGAGGAAATAATTACAGTGCAGCATGACCTCATGTGGAAGCAGGCGCAGCATATAAATCGGTCGTTAAATGATTATATATAGGCTCTAACCACTAGGTTAAATGATTTTAAAAAAAAGTAGATAAGATTTGTACCATAAATATAAAATAAAAATACTGTCTCACTTTGCAGATTGGGCTGGAGCATGAAGAGCAGAAGCTGGAGATAAAGCGTCAGGTGACAGAGTTGACCCTGTCGCTGCAGGAGCGCGAATCGCAGATCAGCAACCTGCAGGCAGCTCGCCACGCTCTGGAGAGCCAACTACAGCAGGCCAAGACTGAGCTGGAGGAGACCACTGCAGAAGCTGAGGAGGAGATCACTGTGCTCAGAGTGAGAGAGGAATAAAGTACACAAGTGCTGAAGATTGTATCTCTTTAGACGTTATATGATTCAAGCAGTGAAATGTGTCCCTCTATGTCTCTTTTGTCATACCTGCTAGGCACACAGAGATGAGATACAGCGCAAGTTTGATGCTTTGAGAGACAGCTGCGCGGTAAGCTGCTCACTGCTTTTTTTTTTTTTTTTTTGCTCCTTCACTCTTTCCAGGAATAGACAGCTCTTCTGGCTTGAACACCAGCTGAGTCATCAGTCACTCATCACACGTAACTAACAGCCTAAAGTGGCCATAATGTGGCAGTCCATATGTGTTTCTATCATTTTTGGATAAATTGAGCTCATTCAAAAAAGAAAAAAGGATCTTCTACTTCCATTACTTACAGTCACAGTCACCATATAACGCTAACTGCTTCAATTTACATCATCTGTGGGCTGAAAAGTATGACCGGGGCTCCACACTACTGTGCTCACATCTGTCTCAAAGCATTGTGTCTATGGTCAAAGTGAGAATCCCTTCTCCAAATAGGTGCCAATTTTTACATTAGTGGTAGATTAATTCTCAATTGAACTGTCTGTTCCCATGATGCCATTGTGCACATCTATAACTAAGTGAGCTTACCAAAACTAGTCCTGCTGGAACAGTTACAGGAAGATAATGGGAAATGGTTGTTTAGTATCTTTGCACTGAGGGGATTTATTTCTTTTTGCCTGCTGTGCTTCATGGTGTCTTGTGCTCAACTTTACATGGAAACACTGTGGTTTAGTTAAATAACACAGCATCTAACAGTCCACGCATAGTGATCAAATTAGTTTTAGAGTTTCAAATTTGTCATTGTTCCATGTCTGTAGATACATTTATTTCGTCTGATAATGTGCAATAGTTAAAAATATAGGAATATAATATAGTTAATAAAGTAAGATATAGCACAATAATTTAACATATAAAAATATAAAATATAATGTAAATATAAATATCACAAATAGAAATCTATTACTGTGAGGCGTGCAGAAGTAATAAAACTAAGGTGTAAACTGTAGTAATAGATATTTTCATGAACAGAGATTAGAATGAATGATATTAGTATTAATAAAGAGCAAGTGAAGTGACTTTAATGAACTTGCGAGCTCAAAACTCATACCAGAGCCTGATGGATGGGGTCCCACAGTACCTTGTCATTCTCTAGGTAGGGGGGAGGTGATGAAGATTTTTATTAAGCTCCCAAAGGTCTTCATAATGCCAGGGGTGAGTGCGTCAGGGCTGTACTTGTTCAAAGAGAGGGTTTTTGATTTTGAGAGAGAATGCTGGTCTCTTTGAAACGTGGGGACTACAGACTGGAGGAGTTAAAGGTTTAAAACATCTGTGAGGACATCTACCAGCTGTTTGCACACACCATGAGAGGGATACCATCAGGTCCAGCTGCCCTGGATGTTACAGGTGGGCAGAGGTGTTTGGCACCTCAGTCAGGGAGTTTTTTCCAAGAAGTACATAGAAGGTGTTGAGTTCCTCTGGGAAAGCTGATTTCCTTTTGTAGTCACTGATGGTTGTAAGTCAAGCCCACATGGTTCTGGTGTTGGAGTCACAGTAGTGAGCCTCAACTTTGTCCTGTATTTTCCCTTAGCACTGCTTATAACTCTCTGGAGCACGTACCTGGACTTCCTGTACCCCTAGAAATCACCTGAATTGTAGGCACCAGTCTGTGCTTTAAGTTTGGCACAGACTTCTCCCAGAGCTTCTGATTCGGGAATGTCCGTACAGTAATCCTCGACAGAACATCAGTGACACATTAGCCGATGTAGCCAGTGACCGCTTCTGTGTAGGCTTTAATGCTGTAAAACTCACACCACTCCATAGTGCTAAAGTAGTGTCACCAGAGCCTCTGGTAATGAGGCATTGTGTGAGGCCAACCTACTAACAATGCTTCAAGAAACCTTTTTAAATAGTAACATACATCCTTTTTTGAACATGCAACTTTTTTAATCCAACAGCCATTTATACCTTATATTACTGTTTATTTTACAGATAATGTGGTTCACATTAAATTATGTTATAATCCCAATCTCAATTCCATGTAACTGGATTTGCAAGTTGCGCAGGTGAAGAGAGCAAGCCCTTTGTGATTCGTGCATTAGACCATTTTTAGTATCATTAGTGCATCATGTTGTTATTTTTGGTAGACAACATGGGGTGGTGTTAGTGTGGAGCCCTGGTGCCCCTCTAAACTTAAGAAAATTATCTTGTCATATTTAAGAGATTTGAGTGTCCGATTCATATATCTTGAATAGACACCAAGACCATCATGTCTTCCTTTATCCCATTGCCCTACTTTTTAGATCCTCCCACTCGCAAACTGTTCAGAAGGCACTGTCCATAGATTCAGCTGGCCAGTTTTCAGGAAAACATGGCCAAATTCTGCTAGCAGCAGAGCTTGAAGTGCCACTCAGTTTTTTTCCCTGCTAAGGCTCACAATGTTGATTCTTCAGTTAGTCTTTCCATTAAACACTTTAATGGAGCAAGATATCTTGATAAATATGAGCCAAATTGTCATTAAAGGAGCATTGTGTTGGATTTAGGGGCAGAGGTTGAATATACTCATTATAATGTTTTCAATAGAGTACCATCACCTGAAACTAAGAATTGCTGTGTTTTCAGTATCTTAGAATTAGCCCTTTATATCTACGTAGGGAGCAGTTTGTACCACCATTTTTTCTATAATAGCCTCGAACAGACAAACCAAAGTTGCATTTTTATGTTGAAATGGCAGCCACTGTAGGTTCTCCTACACACTTAGAGACATAGGGATGAGGGGAGGAGTGTTCAGGTGGATGAAATCTGCAACCTCACCACTAGATGCCACTAAATCTCACACACTGCTCCAAGTTTGACGAAAGTCCACTGGACTTGCTTGATGTTTGATATTTGTCAGACTCTTAAGGATTACCATGACCTGGATGATTGAGAACCTTCACAGACACACTGCTCCTTTAAAATTAGTGCACCCCCCGGAGAGTGATTTCTAGTGACTTTTCCATCCCTTGATATTTCATCAAATAGAAGTTTTAGTGCTCCATCTAACACAGCACTTACACCAGGCCTTTATTTCCATTTGCAGAGAAAGACATCAAAATCTAAAGTGCAATTTTCTTGAAATACACTGAGCACATTTCCTCCCCTCAAAGGATGAACTCTTTCCATTTTGAACACGACTTGCCTCTCTTCAGACCTTTTATTTTTAGCCACACTACTAGTAAGACTGTAGAAATACTTACACTGTCAGTATTTTCTGTAGTGTGCCCAATTATTTTATACTGAGATTTATTTTGTATTATGGAAGCAGAGTGTCACTTTTAAGTGTTTATAAGAGCTATATGCACATAGCTAATATTGGAGTTTAACAATATGACAATGTACAATATTTTCAACAATCAGAGATCATCTGGTTATTTTAACTTTAAATATTTTCTCAGTTGAATTGCTAGCAAATTTACTGTATCTATATTTAGGCAGCAGTGATTTCACTAAAAAGTGGTTATATTTAAAATTGTGATTAAACCAACATTAGGTGGATTCATCCCCCTCAGCATGTCTGCTGCTCAGTCTGTTTCACAGAAAGAGCAGATGTTTCTCTGTATTTTCTTCTATCAGTGTGTCAGTAAATGTTACGTTCATTTTAGTGAAGGAAACTGTGGGACTGATTTACTGCCTCTTTAAGTGGGCTTTTTATTTGCTGTACACCCACAGCCTTCACAAATAGTATTGAGCAATTTGTATTCAGCGATGAGGATGCAAATCTCTGGATGTGATTTACTTTAGGTCTGCAAGCTGCTCTATAGATTGGGGTGACAGACAAGGAGAGTAAATACAGAGGCTTGCCAGATCACCACTGCATCCATTCCAGCGCCGACTTCCTTGCCCCGCCTTAAGTATTTAGTTGCTGCTGTCAGTCCCCTGCCTCAGGGGAGCAGAAGCACTGAGTCAGTACAGAACAGACAGCTAATTTATGTACTTAAAAGCTTTGCCTCTTTCCCCCCGCCACCTGGAAATTCTGCGTGGTACACATGTTCCCATGAGAGCTGAGAATAAGGAGCTCTTAACAGGCAGCCTCACCAGCCTCCAACCCTCATTTCCCCACAGCGTGCACAGTAGTCATGGCTGATTAAGGGAACAGACTGATGCTGATGAAATGATTAGCCTCCTCCTTGCTCTGAACGCTGCCTGGGTTAAACAAGTGGCCTCGATATCATGCCAAAATTATTACTGCATTATATCACTAACCTAGATATGTGCATCATGTAATAATGCAGCAGCAGAGTTTAGACTGCGTGGGGTGTTGGGTCAAGCTTTTGTGTGGATTAGCAATACAATGCACAATGCACAACCGAGACCTTTTCATGTATGTATGTTGCAGAATTAACTGTGTACATTAACTGTGTATACTGAGTTACAATACAGTAGGGATCCCTTTTCCAGACCATTATACACAATCTATGCGTCAACATCTTCAAGGCTTAGAAATCTCCTCTAATTTGCCAGTGATTAATCTGCCTTTCAGGAACCTTTTGTATCTTGAATGCATAGTATATATTACAGTTAGCCTTTTTATAAATTTACAAAACTCATCTGTCAGTAATGGCAACAGACATATCTCTTTTATATTTACTTCTTTCATTAGTTACAGTATATAGACACTTTTGTCTTAAAAGGCAGAATTTCATTATTTTTCAGAAAATAGTTTATTAGTAGTTTTGTTTGTTTGGTACTTGGCATATTTGTGTATTAAGTGTATTTTTCAAGAATCAAGATTTTTATTGTCATTTGCATTTGCACAGATAAAAACAGGTTTCACTGTACAATGAAATTCTTGCTTTGCTCTTCCGTCTTCAATGCTACTGATAAATAGAAAAATATATAAATACAAAAGTACGAGTAATAATATACACTAATATATACAGATTTACATTCAAATATTCAAATATTATTGCACGTCCATGGTAAAGTGATGTGTGTGAAAGGTGCTTCTGTGTGGTGGGGATGGGTTATGGGGGGGCAGGGGTAGTGGATTTGTGTATTTGTACTTTTTCTCTCTTTAAACTGGCCGTCCTGTTGACTTCCTGCAGGTGATCACAGATCTGGAGGAGCAGCTGACCACGCTGACTCAGGAGAACGCCGAGCTGAACCGCCAGAACTTCTACTTGTCCAAGCAGCTGGATGAGGCCTCTGACGAGAGAGAAGACCGACTGCAGCTCAGCCAGGATGTGGACAGGCTGCGTCGAGAGGTGGCCGACCGTGAAATGCACCTTAACAACCAGAAACAGGTACGAGAATCAGATGATGTTCTGGTTATGGGTGTTTATGTGTGTGTGGGTGTCTGTGTGTAAGTAAAGTAAAGTTGACAGGTAGTGCTCAATTAAAAGCCAGTCATGAGACAGCCTTTCAGTTAAAAGATACCTTGAGAAATTTTTGGCCACTAGGACATGCGGGTCACTGTTTTGTTGGTTCTCATGCACGAGCATGTGGATGTGATAGCAATGATCCCACACTTTTCCACTGATCTACAGATGGCAGTAACACACAGAGAAACACAGCAAAGCACCAACAAACACTCTGAGGAAGAAGGCTGCTAACAAGTAAATACTGATGTAAACAGTACAGGTTTCAGAATTAGCAAAAACTGAGAGAGAAACAGAAACTCAAGCATTTACGGAAAACTTCCACACTGCATGTATAAATAGATATAATGGGGCATTTTGATTCCCCACAGATTGCTAATATTTGTACTTGTTATTTATTATTTTCTATTAGTATCATAATCCATCCGATGTATTTATATTTGAGGTCTGTTTCAGAGGACTTTGTGCCATGTCAGATTTAAACATGTCTTCCATCCGTTCATTGTCTATATTAACATTACAATGAGACAACATGTCACCACAGTAGTCTACTAGTTTTCAAATTTCAGCATGAAATTTTCATAAAATATCAGCTGTCATTAGTTGAAAACTTTGAAAAACAAACAAAAAAGAACACTTTTCTCTTTTCTAAGACAGGTTGACTTCTTCCTCTAGTTCAGATTCCTTCCCCCTGCCCACTTCCCACTCGCAGCCAGTCAGACAGCTGGTTTTTACATACTCACATTATGTGATATTTCCACACTACCTTTGACAGATGACCTAGACATCTCTCCCAGCTCTGACAGTGTTAAGTGTAAATCAGGCAAGAGAAACCCTGGGAATATTTCAGTATTGTTATGTGCTGTATTCTGGATGCAGCGAGAGAGAGAGAGAGAGAGAGAGAGAGAGAGCGAGCGAGGAGGCTGTGTGATGTGTGTGCGCGGCCCCTGTGGGAGGATATGTGTGTGGGTGTCCAGTAGCGCTCTCAGTCCTGCCAGTTATGTAACCAGCGATGGAAGTCATAGACGAAGGATGGGGTGGTGTGTGGGAGGGATGTGTCATCCCCATCACTCCCAGGTCGTGTCAGCTGTGGAAGCGTTGGACTTCAGAGGGCTGTGGTGCTGCTGCAGCACCAGCACAGGCTATATTTGTCTCCCAATGCTTTGTCTAAAGCGGCGCGGTGTAAGACATGAAACACAGCGCTTTGTGTAGGCCCTGAGAATAACATAGAAAAACGCTGTGTATCCAAACATGTCATGTAAATGACTCCAAAGGAGTACTGATGCTTTAATTGCAGTTTTAGAGTTTTTATTTAAACTGGAGGTACATAAAGGCATTTACATGCGACGTTAGTTGTCAAATACAGATATGTTGTTTAAGCTGCCATCAGATGCTCCTCTTGAGTCCTTGTGTGTGGGACTGTAATTTATTTTTGGCATGGTGCTATTTGATTGTTCTTCAGCTGGTTGGATTCTGTGTTTGACATGTAAACAAATAAGTTTCTGTCCTGTCATATATTCACTGTATTTAGCCATGCTAAAATTTCCCCTGCTGGCCAGAAGTCTGCACACCACTACTTGATCCCTCCATCACCCGTCACACATTGTCTCTCAGTAGGCAGCAATAATAAGCTGAGACCTACAAGATGATAGTGGTGGAATGTAACTAAGTACATTTACTCAAGTACTTTATTATACAATTTTAAGATACTTGAAATTTACATACGTACTACCTTTACATGTACAGTATATGCCTTTGTAATTCTACTCTACTACATTTCAGAGAAAGGTATTTTGCAAAATTTACAGCAGGTTTTTATGGTCAAATGTTTAAGATTAACAATAACAATATGTAACGTAGTTAAAATTACCTCCCTGCTGACCAGCTACAACATTAAAATTCTGCCTACACACTTATTATGAACCAGTAACAATGATAAAATGATACAGTATCATATATAATATTACCCTGATAGGAGTGTTTTACCTGCTATATGAGTACTTTTACTTTCAACACTTATTATTAGTATTGTATTAGTATACTTATTATTAGTATTTCTAATCTAAATCCTGTTTTGCACTAGAACCTTGAGACACTGAAGACCACATGCACTATGCTGGAGGAGCAGGTCCTGGAGCTGGAGACCCTGAACGACGAGCTGCTGGAGAAGGAGAGACAGTGGGACGCCTGGAGGGCAACACTGGAGGAGGAGAAGAGCCAGGCAGACAGGAGGACCAGGGAGATCCAGAGACTGCTGGACACAGAGAAACAAAACAGGTAACACACACAAACTGTATCACTTTAACTGTGCAGGCATTTATTGACTAAATTCTCCATTAAATTTATGTCAACTTTTCCCATCTATTTATTGTTTTCTTGTCACTGAAGGTTACTGGACAGCGTTACAGAACATTGTTGTGCAGATTACTAGACCCCTGATAGCTGAGAGTTACTCCACCTATAGTGCATCAATATGATATAATTTCACCAAAGTTTACAGTTTGGGAAAGAGTTTATGAGTTTATGTTTTCGAGACCGGAAAGATTTGAAGAAGAGTTTTTTTTGTTTTTTTTGCTCTAAATGTTGCTGTTGCTATCAGTGTTGGATCCGACTCCCTCCGCCTACACACACTGAATGCAACAGGTTTGGGCATGTTCTCTAGGGTTTATCTAAAGGTATTCTGGGAAATATATGAAATTATTTTCTGAGTTGGTGTAGGCAGGGCGGGTGATAACTGGGTACACAAATAGCATATTAAAGCACAGATAGAATTTTTTAAGTTATGGTCTTTAAACCTAAACTCAAGTCTTCAACCCCTGAAAAGAACTGTAGACTCAGAGGAATATATACATTGGTACATGAAACTGCATTCATATTAACGATAATAACAACTGTGCATCGTGGCTGAAATGGAGGTGTATGCACTTAGACTCAAAATAACTACAATAAACAATGTTTTTCTGTATGCTTTAGGCTTCGTGCAGAGCAGCGCAGCTCCGAGTCTCGCCAAGCTGTGGAACAGGCAGTTAAGGAGCACAAAGCAGAGATCCTGGCCCTGCAGCAGGCCCTCAAAGACCAGAAACTCAAAGCTGAGAGCCTTGCCGACACTGTAAGCATTTCCACACTGTTGAATAAGTATTTTACTGTTTTTTGCGGTTAGCAGATGTTACAGCAGCCTCTTCCTGCTTCCTGTTCTCAGCTGAATGATCTGGAGAAGAAGCACGCCATGCTGGAGATGAACGCCCGCAGTTTGCAGCAAAAGCTGGAGAGCGAGAGGGATCTGAAGCAGAGGCTGCTGGAGGAGGTACATTCTGTATTTTCAGTATCCCTTTGAACTCTCTTGTTTTCTTTTAAGCATTATGTACACATCTGACATGTTTAAATGTTTCCTCTTGATACTGCATGTCTTGATGTCAGATACTTCTGCTGCAGATCAATTGCCGGAAGAGAAAAATGAGCTGGATTCTCTTTTTGTAAAATCACAGCTGTAACAAATGTCAAACCATGCTGAAAGGTTTATCTGGTGCTATCGTAGGAAGCAATCAATTGTAAGAAGCGCAAGTGGCAAAGTCACAGCCTCCAGATGGTGATATAACAGCTGCTTTACCTCCACAGCAAGAGAAGCTGCAGCAGCAGATGGATGCCCAGAAGACCCACATCTTCCGTCTGACCCAGGGCCTGCAGGACGCTCTGGACCAGACTGACCTGCTGAAGACTGAAAGGACCGACCTGGAGTACCAGCTGGAGAACATCCAGGTGCTGCTACACATGCACAAATATACACATCTCTGCAGTCTTGTTTCTCCCCCACTGTTCTGTCACTTTGTTTTAATAATGAAAGACACATAAACACACACACACCCAACACTTTGCTTTACCCCACAGCATACACCCTCCCTCCCCCTCTCTCTGTCTCTCTGTCACCCTCTCTGTGTGAAGTGAAGTACTTGAGGAGAAATTCATGGCAGTAGTGATGTTCACTTAGCTCCACCTGCAGGCTGTGTACTCCCATGAGAAGGTGAAAATGGAGGGGACCATCACCCAGCAGACCAAGCTCATAGATTTCCTCCAGGCCCAGGCCCACGGAGGCTCCAAGAAGAAGAAGGTGAGATGGGATTATTTATTCCACTGGGTTGATTATAGTTTGTCTGTCCTCCTACACAGGTCAGGACGTTTTGGCATTAGATGAAAGCTGAGCATTTACATCAAACTACAGCTGAGCAAATATCTAAATCCAGTTAGAAAAAAAATAAATAAATAAATAAAAAATAAATGTAATTTTTCTAAGTCTTATTAATTCAGATAGTCAGAATGATAGAGTGAGTGCTTCTGGTTGATAAAGAGCTCCATAAAGACATTATGTTATGATAATCTGCAGTTGCCACCTGAGATCAAAATATCTTCAGGTCTGTTACAGTGGAAACCTTGACTGAAGTATGAATGTGTGGATGTCTGAGATAACAAAGGGATAAAGTGACCAGGTGACTTATTCAATTTTTTGGTACAACTTTAAAGAATATATATAAATCTATGGAAGTCTTTTTGAATTACTATGACAAGTTGCATAATGACCTTATCACAAAGGTTAAATTCAGGACATCCACAAATGAGTCGCTACAACGTTCATCAATCGTTACAACTTCCACCAGCCTCTTTGCACATTCAGACAGAGATGTAGATTATCGCCTGAATTAGAATCTGAACCAGTGGAAGACAAGGAGCATCGTAATAGTTTCAAACAAGCGGACACAGTTTTGGCTCCTCTGTCTCAGGGTCTGTTTGGGCGTCGTCGAGAGGACCTGTTGGCTGCCATGGCTGCCCAGGCCCAGGCCCAGTCTCAGGGTCAGGGTCAAGGCCAGGTCTCCCCAGTGCCCCCCATCCAGCCGGTGCCTCTGCAGTACAGCGACATGAAGGCAGCTCTGGATAAAGAGCGCACTCGCTGCTCTGAGCTGGAAGATGCTCTGCAGAAGATGAGGGCGGAGCTGCGGTCTCTGAGAGAGGAAGGTGAGGTGCCCTTCTGCAGCCCTTTATGCACTCTGTTGAAACACATGCGATTCTTAACACTGTTTATTTTAGCAGCACCGCAGTACTAACATCGTCTTCTTCGACAACAGAAATCAACTGTCAATAAGAAATGTGAAAAAATGAATCAATCAATTCTACCAACTACAGCGCTCCAGTGTAAGGATCATGGCAACTCTGCAAACCCGGCCACAGCCCGGCAGCAGATGATCATGTCTGCCATGGTGAAGTCTCCAGAGCACCAGCAGGGCCAGACCAACCTGGCACCCTCCAACTCTGGACGCAGGAAGGAGGCTGCAACACCCGAGGGTGAGTGGCGGGATGACGTTTACTGAAGTGTAACTTTTCCTCTCAGGTTTATAGCTTCACACATGCTGGCCCTTACCTGCGCACACATAGACACACACATATTATATCAGTGGGGAAGGATCATTTATGAAGCTCTTACTATCCTTTTTCTTTCACACACCTTTCAGAGAGAAGGAGGGTCACTTTTGAAAGTAAGTTGTCCAAACTCATGGTTTCTGCAGTTTGGTCTCTTATCTCTCTTCTACTTTTTGCCTCATCCATATCCTTGAAAGGCCAGATTTTAAAAGCTCTGCACTTTTAGAAAACGTGAGGTCCCACCAGGCCAGTCAGGTGAGGCTGAGAAATTTTCCCCCTTTTCAGTGCACAGCTTTAGAAATCTGAAGCATTTTATCTTGGTTGCCGAAGCTTAGCTGATCTGATTTGCGGAACACTGCTCTGCTCTTTAACCCACTACAATCCCACCTGAACTTCACGTCATACACTAACACAGATGTACCATATGATAAACTCTGCAATGCACAAAAAGCTGTTTGAACCCACACGCTGAAAAAAAAGGTATTATCCACTCGTCTTATTTTCTTCTTACAAAAGACTCAAGGTTACAGCAACAACTATCTTAATCTTATGTCACTGTGAAGTGATATTGTTCCTTGTGAAGGCCTCTTAAGTGAGAGAAAATATATAAATAGACAGAGAAGCTATAAGAGCAACACTATATAATTATTGTTATGTTGTTGTATTACCTCTTGCTAACATCAACGCACTTAGTAAACTGATAGATGTATATTGTGGGAAGAAGAACTCGAAGAACTAGGAAATCCACAAATTATCATTAGATATCTGATTTGTTGCCTTTAAAATATTTAGATAATTATCTACAAGTGCATGATGTCCAAATGTACCTTGTACCTTGGAGATCAGAGGTTTTATGGAAAATGTGGTGTGGACTTACTTCAGTACTAACTGGATAATGCCTTTAAAATGCACCAGTGAGTGGGCACAAGCAAAGGATTGATTCAATCAATATTCTTTTTCAAGCATCTTTGTCTTCAGAGTTTACTTACTTGCTTATGCATTTTGCTAAACATCTTACAGTTCTTTTGGAAACCTTCTTTTGTTACACTGATTTCATAGCGGGTATGGCATGGTGCACTGAGGTGTGGAAGTGATGGATGTAGTTGACACAGTGAGACATACTGCAGCTGCCTGCCCTCACTGTGTTCCCTGACTGTATTTAGAGTATAGCCGTCGTTTGAAGGACAGTCAGAGAGACAGAGAGAGGGAGAGAGAGAGGGTGGTGCACCACAACACCCCTCACCGCTTCACAGTGGGACTCAACATGAGAGCTGCCAAGTGCACTGTGTGCCTGGATACTGTGCACTTTGGTCGCCAAGCTGCTACCTGTCTCGGTGAGTTGCAGATGTGTTTGAAAAGGCAGCCCTGAACCAAATGATCCATGTAATCCTTATGTAAACTGAATGAATGTAATATTGCAGGCTTCCTATTATTTCTGTTTGTTATGTATTTTGTATTGTGTAAATGGAAATTATAATACGGATGATAAATGGGATGATAAATGGGAGTTATAATAATACTAATGTGTGACACAATAGTAATGGCAGCTGCTGTTGCCTTTCACTTAACTGTTTTATAACATAGCACTAAGACTTGTTTGTGGATCCTTTTGGTCCCTCCTCACCAGAGTTACTCTAAAATAGTCTCTGATGTGATCATGCTGGAGTGAAATAATTACTTTTCCCTAAACCGATCGCATTAATTAGACTTTTAGTATTTTTAATTTAGACTCCTCCTTGTAGTCTTTGCTAAGACGCCCCCTTCTTTGGGGAGGAGCCAGAAGCTTGTATGGTGTTGCTCTCTCTTTAACAATGTTCTTTCTCCTCAGAGTGTCACGCTTTGTGCCACCCAAAATGCTCCCCCTGCCTTCCAGCCACGTGTGGCATGTCCAGCGACTGCTCCCTGCATCTGTCTGAGGGCCTGTGTCGGGACAAAGCCAGCACCCCGGGCCAGCAGCTCAAAGAGGCCAGCGGACACATGCACCTGGAGGGCTGGATGAAACAGCCCAGGTTAGCTGTGGGCACGCCGACATAGTGCTGCCATTGTTTAAGTTTTACTGTTGAGGTGCAGATCATGCATGGGGGGGTCCTACTGTCTCCTCACATCCCGTGCCAGAACAGCTGATTTGATGGATAACAACATTTTGGTCCGTGATGGTGTGTCCAATTTACATATACCGACGGGTGTAAAATGAAAGGAAAACTAATTAATAAGTGGAGAAAAGTTGCAGATGCTTCTGTACAGACACAAGAAAGAGTGTTAAAACAATGTGCATCATATGCCAGTAAATCTGTGTGAAGAGCACTGAAGTTGTTCAACACCTTACTAAGACACTTCATGCTGTATATTCGTCATATCCTTCACACTCATTAGTGTTTTTGTCTTGAGCAATATAGTTTGTCTGTGAGGCTGTGTCATCTCCTCCCACTGATCAGGGAGGCTGATGTTATTAAACACAAGTCCTCTCAGGCACTCTCTGTTCTGTTCTGTCTGGCAAAGTCCACCCATCTGGTACTTAAACCACTTTGAACAAAGGCATTTGTAGTAGTATGTAGTTTCCAGCAAAAACGTAGTTGGATCCATTTCATTGTCAGTGCTTTGTAGTAATGCAGTTTGTGTGTCTGCAGGAATGGGAAGCGCGGTCAGGGCTGGGAGAGAAAATATGTGGTGCTGGACGGGACCAAAGTGTCCATCTACGAGATAGAGCCCAGAGAAGGTTGCTTGCTTTTAAAGAATAACATACAACAATGATTCGTAGAGCATCTGACACAAAGCGCCTGTAGTTACAGACATGCTGTTTCTTTGTGTGTGTCATCCAGATTCAGTGAAGCCACTGGAGGAGTTTGACCTGTGTTTATCCGATGGAGAGGTGGTTGTTCATGGTGCAGTAGGGGCATCTGAGCTACCCAACACCGCCAAGTCAGGTGCAAGACTTCATGATCATATTTTATACTTTGAAAATGCATTTTTGAGGAGCTGTGATTCTCCAAGTTTGGCCAGGTCATTAACAGGGCTCCCAGTAAAATGAAGCAAAGTTTGATTTCACCATAGTATAAGTCTGTGTAAGTCTGAAGTCATACCTTACCTATGTCCCCTTTGTGTCAGATGTTCCCTACGTCCTGAAGCTGGAGTCCCGTTGTCATACCCCCTGCTGGCCTGGACAGTCCATTTACTTCATGGCTCCCAGTTTCCCAGACAAACAGCGCTGGGTGGCTGTCATGGAGTCAGTGGTGGCCGCGGGGCGAGCCTCACGGGAGAAGGCCGAGGCCGACGCAGTGAGTATCTCTGAAACAGGCGAGGGGCGACCGGGGCAATTGGCTCTCTGTGTCCTAAATGTCTGCTGACTCAAATCATAAACCGTTACGACCACAGCCACAGATAAGTGCCTTATCTGTGGCTGTGGTCGTAAACTGGCAGTTCAACGGTGTGTGGGCTATTCATGGGCAGCAGATATTGTATTCAAGAATTCACTGTCAGACATAAGTTTTAGAGTTTTAATGGATAACCCCCAGTTCACTTATATGTGTCGTTAATTGTCCCCTTCTTCTCTCCTCTTCTCTCTCCCTCCTTTCTCTCTTTGTCTTTCTCACTGCTGTTTGTTGCTTTTTCCATCATGCCACATTGTATGTCTGGTATATGGGCGCGTTTTGTTGATTTGCTCTATTCTGCCCATTCCATTGGGTTTCATTGCACACATAGGCTGCTGTGTCCAAAAGACAAATTCTTCTGTCTCCTCTGGTCCAGGTAAAGAGTTACAAAGATATAGATGTAAGACTTACTGACACACACACACACACAACGCACACACAAACCTGCATATCCTTCACGAGGCACGCAGTAGTGCATGTGTCTGTCATCGTGTTGGTTGGTCATCCTCCCCTCACCTGCTGTGATCGCACTCCTCACTCTCACTATCCTCTGCTACACTGTCACGTCCTGTGCAGACTCTGTGTGGATGGAATAGTTTGAACGTTGCTGAAATATTCTTCCCTGCCTTTTGGTGTCCTGTTTTATAACCACAGTACACAACTTCTCACCAAGATGTCTGATCATCTTTGGGTCGATCCTCTTTGGCCGTCCTGTCCAGAGGACCAGGGATTAGACGGCGGGTTTTTACCCACTCGTGTACTCGTCTGTGTTTTTACCCTGCTGCCCCCTCCGTACACTCTTTAGAGATTGGGACTCAAGTCACGTGACACTGACTCATCTGTGGAGTCAAAAACTGAGCGACATAAATTTGACTTAAATTTAGGGTGCATGTGTCAAAATGATTTGAAACTACTGCTGTCTTCATCTGTTTCGTCATCTCATGACATCTGACTTCCCGTGCTGGTGTTGCCTGTTCACTAACAGGGTAATTCAGGTTAGCCAGTCAAGAGTGTGGTACCTCATGCTGTTAAACTTTATAACCATATCAGTTTTTTGTTGAGCACAATCTGACGATGGTGAATGCGATATTGCTATTGGTGTAACGTGAAGTTTAGGCTTGGCTGTTTAACTGCTCATCTTAATCATTAACTCTGTTATGTAAAGGCAATATGTAGATTTTGAGTTGTGGTATCTTGTTAAAAACCTAGTTGGGATTAACTCAACTTGATTAATTGTCTCGTAGCAAAGTATATTAGGCCCAAAACAATCACTGCACCTGGCTTGCTTCCAGGAGGTTAGCAGCAGGAACATCTGTCTGGCATGTGGCCTGTTTATGGATTACTTGTCATTGGTAATCTAATATTTTTATCTTATAATTTAGTGAACAGTTGTCCCCAGAAAAGTCCAATTTTACACATCCATTAATGGTAAAAGTTGTATTATTTGCTTTGCTTTTCCTTTTCTTTTCTTTTTACTCTGAATATTGAAAACAAAGTTATCGTTGTCGTTATAAATTGCTGTCACTGTAATCTGAAGAATGTAATTCTACTGTATATTTGTGGAAATCAGTATGGATTTTGGATATGTATTTGATGTTTTCTTAGATGTTTTGAATGCAAACAATGTCACCAAAGAAGTACCTCCAGGGTGACACTTATAATGAGTCAACAAAGCCAAAAATAACACAACAATAATGGTCATGTTAATTTTATCTGACCATTAGTTAACTATTCTTTTTTTTATTTATTCATTTACTGTTTAAAATGTTTGTGTTATGTGTAAATTATAATACCTACCACATGTGTAATTGATTAATGTAGAAAAATGTATACAGCTTGTTGGAAGTGTACCTTGACTGTAAATGGAAATCTCAGCTGTTTGGCAGAGGTTCAGAATTAAAGGTGGTTAAAGGGTTAACGTTGCATTGACTCGACTCCTACTTGTGACTCGGCTTGTAAGAAGCCGTGCTCGAACATAAATCTGGAGACTGACTTGTGACTTGGTCCCACCTCTGACACTGTGAACCTGCACACGGTCCTGCAGCCGTCCAGCCCCCTCTGTTCTGCTCCTCTGCTGCCTCCCCCCGAGGTCACGTTGAGGTCGTGAGCCTGCTGACCTCTCACCTCTCTCTGCTCTTACAGAAGCTGCTAGGAAACTCTCTCCTAAAGCTCGAGGGAGATGATAGGCTGGATATTAACTGCACCCTCCCACTCACGGATCAGGTACCGATCTCCATCACTTTGACTGGATGATGTTGCTGATGCAAGAACAGTAAACATGTTTTCTATTTATCTCTGAAATAATGAATCAGCTGATATGAGAAAACACTTTTATCTTCATCAGCAGCTGTGCTCAAGAGTAGAAACTTAATTTATGAGCAGACATGGAGCACAGAGCATATGCTCAGGGCTCGCTGCCAAGGTTGGCCACATGTTGCTCCTGTTTGAAACTTCTCCACGTTCACCGGAATAATTATGGTAATGTGTGTGTTTTCTTGCTGTGCTGCAGATAGTTCTGGTGGGCTCCGAAGAGGGTCTGTACGCTCTGAATGTTATCAAGAACTCTCTGACTCACATCCCTGGCCTGGGATCGGTCTTTCAGATCCACGTTATCAAAGAGCAGGAGAAACTGCTGATGATTGTCGGTGAGATGTCTGCTTTTGTTATTTTCAGAAGATGATAACTGACCACTGAATTGTTGTCTTTACTGAATTCATGGAGTGAGTGTTGCTCATAAATCAAAGAGCCAATATCTCCAGCCACAATATATTATAAATAATTGACATGATTGAGCCACTGCAGTTATTATTCATCATTAAAAACTGTGAAAGGCCACACTGCCATTGTAATAACTTTGGTGAAACTTCAGCGTGACTTCTGTCTGTGTGTGCTGCAGGAGACGAGAGGGCGTTGTGTCTGGTGGAGATTAAGAGGGTAAAGCAGTCTCTGGCTCAGTCCCACCTGCCCAGCCAGTCCGAACTGGCCCCCTACATCTTTGAGACGGTGAAGGGCTGTCATCTGTTTGCTGCTGGAAGAGTAGGTCTTCTTCTCTTCATCTGTGAAACCTGAGATGAAGGGCACTGTCCGCCTCCTGACTTTTAAAGTGCTCTTTCTTTTATCATCGGGGGACAAATGTGTACAAGTTGTACAAACTGACTACTGCTCTCTCTTTACAGATAGACAACGGGCCTTGTATATGTGCTGCAATGCCCAACAAGATAACCATTCTGCGCTACAACGACAATCTCAACAAATACTGCATTCGTAAGGTGAGTATGAGCATTTGTCCACAGTACACAATGTCCTGGTGGAAACTGCAGCATGACACAACAAAACAAAGCGCGTCATCAAAAAAAAAAAAAAAAAAAGCGGAAA
Organism: Scortum barcoo; assembly: GCA_023238725.1. Lineage (NCBI taxonomy): Eukaryota > Metazoa > Chordata > Actinopteri > Centrarchiformes > Terapontidae > Scortum > Scortum barcoo. The sequence continues at coordinate 4,013,982 of CM041535.1, forward strand.
ATAACACCAAAACGTGTTACGTGAATCAGAAACTGAAATGACTTTTACAATACACAGTGAATGGTGAATTTTATCCAAAGACAGAAGAGCAGCATATCAAGACTGATCACAGGATCACAAATAATATCTTGTTTTTTTTAATGTGTAAAGAATAGAAAGTACAGATCATAAGGGTTTCTGGTATCAAACGCACTGTGCACAGTTTGTCACTCACATCTCCATTCTCCATCTCACAGGAGATTGAAACTCTGGAGCCGTGCAGCTGCATCCACCTGACCAGCTACAGCATCATCATCGGCACCAACAAGTTCTACGAGATCGAGATGAAGCAGTTCGTGCTCGAGGGTGAGGACACACGTTGACTATTGATGTGGTAGAAAACCAGAGCAAAACAAATATAATAGCTGTTCTGGTGTTAAAAAAATACAATACAATATACAATAAACTTAAGATAAGCCCAGATATTACTGTATTTTATCATTTACCTGCTTGAAGAAACATTAAACTTGTTCTGATTTATTAAACCCCAGACCTCAAGGTGCTGTTTCATTAAGCACCATCATGTTTCCTGAATAACTGTACTCAGTGATACTTTGAACCTCCTGCTATGTGAGACAGCTCCCGGGCTCTCGGGGAGGCCTCAGGGGCGAATAAAGACAAGTAGTCTCTGACCCTGGTCTTCTGATTTGTCTGCTGCAGAATTCCTAGACAAGAACGACGTGTCCCTGGCCTCGGCCGTGTTCGCTGCCTCGTCCCACAGTTTCCCCATCGCCATCATGCAGGTGGCCAGCAGCTTGCAGAAGGAGGAATACCTGCTGTGTTTTCACGGTGTGTTTGAATCAGCGACCACTCTAAACGCTATTTCTGTTTGCTGTTTACAACACAAGAAACACAAGAAAGAAAGTGCCCTCAGTGTGGCAGCGGATTGGATACAGGATGACGGCAGTACAGACCGTCACCGTGAGGCAACAACTAACAGTAAAAACAGACAAAAGGATATCTTTAGTTATTTCATCCTCTCTTTCCCAATATGTTTTTTTATGTTTGCTGTAAAACTTTGTAAAGGTGGGTGACCTTTATCTTTACATGCACCCGTGGAATTGGCACTGTCAGTGGTACTAGTGCCTGCACACAGGACTCATCCTGTGCTGTCTTGAGGCACACAGAGATAGAGCAAAACATATAGGGCCTGAGGAGATGAATCTGACAACAATGTGAAATCCACTGAAAACTTTATTCATGTGGCAGAGTTTGGAGTGTTTGTGGACACATACGGACGAAGAAGCCGCACTGAAGACATTAAGTGGAGCCGTCTGCCTCTGTCCTTTGGTAAATACACTTTGTAGCTCGTATTGATTCATGCTGCATTAATACAGCAATCAGCAACACAGCATCACATTTTGACGCCCACATACTTGTTCATTCTTCTCCGGTGCAGCCTACAGGGAGCCCTACCTGTTCGTCACCTACTTCAACTCCCTGGACGTCATCGAGGTTCAGGGACACGCATCTCTGGGGTGAGACAGACTACGGGCTGCCTTGGAGCACATCTGAAAAACTTTATTTTGGTTGTTATCTTTATGTCTCACATCACTGTGTGTACCTCCAGTCCTACAGTGCTGGCCCACCTGGACATCCCCAACCCTCGCTACCTGGGCCCAGCCATCTCCTCCGGGGCCATCTATCTGGCCTCCTCCTACCAGAACAAACTGAGGGTCATCTGCTGCAAGGGGAGTTTGATCAGAGAGTCTGGAGAGCTGCAGAGGACCGGCTCCAGCCGAGGGTCAGCTCCCTTACTTGGTTTGAGCATTAAAAAAGGAAAAGAAACACAGCAAAAGAGAGAAAAATACAGAATTTAAATGATAGCATGTAGGTGGATTAAAAACAGTCAAACACCTACAAAACACATTTATTATGAACTGTCAGGTCAAATTCACAGGTATAAACACCACAGAGAGCGGGTGTTGTTTTTATTGGAAAGGCCAACAGTGCCATCTGCTGTGAAAATATCTCACTAAACATGTTTGGTTTTCCTTTTACCTCTGCTGTGTTTTCTACAGGAGTCCCAGTAAGCGAGGCCCGCCCACCTACACTGAGCACATCACCAAGCGTTTGACCTCGGGCCCTGGCAGCCACGACGGCCTGCACCGGGAGCCCAGCACCCCGCATCGTTACCGGGAGGGCCGCACCGAGTTCAGACGGGACAAGTCTCCCGCCCGACCGCTGGACAGGGAGAAGTCGCCCGGCAGGGTGCTTGACAGTCGCAGAGAGAGGTCTCCTGGGAGATTTGGGGACAGCACCCGACTTCATGCTGGGTCTGTTCGGACACAGCTCGCCCCTGTTAACAAGGTACTGGAGGGAGCACAGAACTGATGATCATGGTCTCTTCTTTTGTTTCCTGTCTGTCTCAACTATCAACTGTTCAGTTAGTTACTAGTTATCAAACAAACAATCCCAGCACTGAATATTTGGCATGTATCTGTATTTGAAGTTTACGCTACTGATTCTCCACCTTTTTGGCTTCTGACCTTTAATAGCCCAGAAATATCCATTTGTGACCTCTCAAGTAGATATTCTGCTTTCAGATTGTTTCAGTTCAAGAGTTTGAGTCCTGAAGAGATAAAACTCTACAAATTGTGTGCCAGATTGCATTTTAAAAGGGACTGAAAGCTAAATAAAATTATATTTTTTATTCTTCTTTCTTATCTTGTTATCAGCTTGTGGCCCCTCAGATTGATCCCGTGACTCTCGTGAGTGGGAGAGCAAGAAAAAATAAAATCAAAGAAAAAAGGAGAGCTAGTAGTAAAAAATAGCAATTAGACATAATGGAAAAAACAATGATCAATGAAAAATGGTTAAAATAATAACAAGAAACAGTAAAAACAATATTCAGTATTACAGTTGTAACATAAATATTACTATATACACAGTATAGGACAAATGAGACAATATGAGAATACTTTGAAAGCAGCCAAAACAAACATTAGGTCTGGTAGCAACATTTAATGAACACTCTGCATCTTGGATTTGATTATAGTTCATGGTCCTATCCTTCATGTCGCATCACCCGTTAATACGAAGCTGTTCCTTTTCTGTTCTGTCAACTGTAGAGCGGCACAGAAATATATCAGTGTAGAGAATTTAATCTTTAGGGACAAGCAGGGTTTTCCCCATGTTATTTTATTTTATTTTTAAAAAGTGGAATAATTGATTTAGGATGATTGTTGGCAATACATTTTCTTATAAATATATTCACTAATATAAATTGCATTAAAAGACTAAAACCAACAATAAATGTACCTTACTAACAAGTATTATCTGTCGCCATAGGCTGATTGAGTACATCTTATTCCTCTGTGTCACACACTGTTATTCCAAACTATTAAAACACACATCAGTGAGCCACTCTGTTGCTGGCTGACCATGAACACACACTGTAGTTTATTTTGACTCCCACATTCCCACACACACTGTCTCGCTGCTGTAAATACTCATTATACCAAATGTGTATTTATCCACTCCTGAAAATAATTCCCAACTCCTACTGCAGTAAAAGTGTAGTACCCACTTGTTTTAGGAAATGATTTATCCTTTTTTTTTAAGTGTAACAATTCATGTACAATCTATTTCTTCAGTAGGAACAACTGGGCTGAGAGCTCCAGACAGGCTAAAGAAGGAGGAAAGTACTGAGAGACAGACAGACAGACACATTTGGTTTTGGTCTCTTTATGTGATGTTTTGGCAACAATACATATATCTTCAATGTATCATTTCATTAAAGTTATGGGGGAAATTTTCATTTTGGGAAAGAACATTTGAGAAAATATCGCTCCCATTTCATTAGAAAAACGATGACTTTAATAGCACAGGAAGTAATATGAATATGCACAGCCTGTCCCAGCTGTATGTGAATGTGAGTTCAGCCTTCTAGGCACTTAAAATATTTACACAGGACATTGCTGTCATCACGTGTCACTTCATTAAATGGTTATTTGAGTTGGTGACAGCTGTGACTCTGACCCTTTGTCTCTTGTTGTCTTGCAGGTATGGGATCAGTCATCAGTGTGAATCCAGATCTGTGCTGCTCCTGACCGGAGGTTTAAGAGAAACTATGGGAAACCCTTGATCCATTCTGAGTGCAAGCACACACACACACAGACAGACACACACACACGCACACACACACCTCACTCAACAGATGGGCTGACTGTCAGCCCATTTGCCTGTACATAGTGCAGTCTCACTTCCTCGTTCAACAACACATAAACCTGCACTGGGAGACGTCTCCTGCGACAATCCTCTCTTTTCTGACACGTGCTTTCATGGGAGAAATCCCACAGTAGATTTGGTGGCAGGGAACCTTCACTGATCTACAGATCAAGAGAATCTACTTTATAAGATAAACTCTAAGTTGTAAATATAGCTGTCTGAGTTTTTATAGATAAAGGGAATAGTCGGCTGGTAAAGCCATGTCTATTTTTTTTAAAAATGAGTTTCTAAAGATGTTGCAGGGAGATTAATGATGTCGTTGGTTAAGAAATACAATATCAACATTTCATTAGAATCTGAAGTATCACGTTGGGTTTTTCTCTGTTCAGAGAGTCGAACCAACATTTAATTGCTCACATAAATCATGATGAGAAAGAGGTTGGAGGAGGCAACACTTTGCACATGAGATTGGATTTGAACAGGAGTTAAAAACTCGTTCTTGTTACATGACCAGTCTTCTTTCTTTGGATCAAATGTATGGTCCTCTTGACTAAATAGCCTTTGATATATAATTGCATATGATTGCTTTATTGACAGTCGTCGTCCGGCCATACTTTGTAAAACAATTATTAAGCAATGTTTTGCTCCAAGTGTTCCTTGTGTTGTTTTTAGCAAACCTAAGATCAAGAAACACGCAGCTCCGCCTCTGATGCCGGACGTCGTGTGGTCAGGCCGGCTGACGCCGCCTCAGCTTGCTCTTAGTCTGCCGCCGCCGCTGCTGCTGCTGATTATGGTACAGGTGTCCTGTTTCTGTGCAGTGGTATGAAGTCTAGTAATTGTCAGGGGTCGTCACTTTCTAGTATCGTTTCTTTAGAGCCAGTAAGACCACCTCCATTTGTCACCTCAGTGAGCATGACTAACTTAGAGCAGCACTTGTCGCTTTTCGATCTTGATTCTCTCTCTTGGTTGTTCTTTTGTGTCACGTATTCACTTGAATTTGCTTTCAATAAGTAGAGATTGATGTTAGACAGTAACTTAGGATTTTCTTGATTTTTAGAGATGTATACCAGTACATGCATTAAACATGATTGAAGTGTCTGACTTGTTTTCTTCTTCTTTTTGTGTGTGTGTGTGTGTTTTCAGCGGCAGATATTCCATCATGTGTCAGCTTTAATCAGTGAGAGCAGGTATCAGCTGCTGCTAGCAGACAACACAGTAGGTTTATCTAGTTTATTTTTCCTTTAATTCTACAACAATGTAATGCTCTTTAAAGTAAATCCAACAAAACAAAATATTCAGACTGAACAAGGAGCACTTGTTGTTACAGGAAATTGCTATGTACAGCTACACACTCCTCTGAGAGACATGAGAAGGTTCAAAGTGCTTATCAAACAGAAGGGAAAAAAAGGAGGAAAATCAAACAAAAGCACGAGTGATCCCTTTGTGAGAGACCCGTAATAAAACTGCTTGGCACCAGTCTCCACCAAAAGAGACACACACGCACACACAGTCACACCAATGCTTGATGCATCCACACGCGCACACTCACGTCAAGTGATTACTGGGCCGTAGCAGTGACGCCTCTGATGGAGCACGTCAGCGTGAGTGAAGAGAAATACAACATATGCAGACCAAGAGAGCTTCTTGGGGAGGGGGAAGAGAAAAAAAAAAAAGCACAGCAAAGGATCATTCTGGCAACACGTGTTAACTGATGACCTGTTTACCATGTTACCCAACTCTCCCACACACGTACAGCCACCAGCCATAATGCTCGATACAATACTGAAAAGCAGCAGCACACTTTCAGTTTCAGCTTTATTTTGATGCACTCTGTGGCAGTGTCTACTTAATGTCATGTGCAAAAAACAGCCTCTTTTTGTTTTGTTTTGGCTTTTTTTTTTTTGTTTGTTTGTTTTTTTCAATTCACATTCATGGATTGTTGAACAAGTCAAGCTTGGTGCGATGGTGGTGAAAATACAGAGCAAATCTTCGTGCTGTGTCTGTGGGGAACTCTGGCCTCAGACAGAGCTATAAAGAGACATTACGCATCTCGTTTAGCCATCTGCGTTTAAGAGCTTGTGAATTGTCAAGTGTGGTTAGGACCCAGACACATAAGTTTGTTAGGAGTGTGACGCCTCGGACTAAATCATCTGTTAACGGGAGTGCTGATCTGGGATTACAGGCCAGCTTTACATCACCATTATAAACTGCACTGTCTAAGATGCAAAGTCAATACTCTGGTTGCAGATCAGTTTTCCAGTTAATATGTCAGAGAAAGAGGCTGCTCAGGGTCAAACCAAAAATTTTACTTGCTGCACAATTAATGCGATAGTACCATCTCAAATGAATTCACGAATAAATCAACGTATGGACACATAACTTGTTACCATGTTGTTCACTTGTTCAAGTGTTTTTGGAAACATTAAATTGATGAATATCGCAGCATCTCATCTACAAGGGAGCAAACTAATTCCTATTTTTCTCATTTATCTGAACTGCTGAAGGTCGGCCTGTTGAACCGAACACATTCACCACCTCCACAGGAGGGCAGCGAGAAAAAAAAAAACACTTCAAGCCTCTTGTTGTTCTTGTTGCCTTAAACAGCGGCCCCACTGCACAATTCAGCCATCACATTTCAAACCAACAGGAGATGTCGGGAACACATGACCAGTGATGACAGCTCCAGTATGATTAAAGAGTATCCTGTTGCAATCACACACTCATATTTATGCATTTCTTCAAATAATCAAAATTTTGTCATCCCGTGTGGCGAACCACAGCGACTACTAGCCTACTGCTGAATGAAGCACGAGTGGGCCCTCTGCTGACGTGACCAGCTGGATGCTGAGGAATACAAAGATCGGCAGTCTCAACAATAAGATCATCGTTAAAATGAAAGTCTGGGCCACATGCTGGGCTAATTGACGGAGAAAACCAGATTTTCAATAACAACAACAAAGGCCATTCTCAATGGTGTAAATGTGGAAAGCCAGCATCACTCAGCAAATAGAAGCTCAGAGTGAATATGCGTGTGTGCATGAACGAGTGTGTGTACAAAGTAGAGGTAGTGTTTGTAAATGGGTATGAATGGAGTAATGCGAGTGTGTGTGTGTTAGTCAAGGAGAGGGAGCTTTTATTTTGGGTTCGGGCTGCTTGTTTTGGACCACTCTTCTCAGTGCATAGACGTCTCATTGGCTACAGACACCTCTTTTTGTTTTGTTTTGTTTTTTCAGTCTGCAATTGTCAGAGGTCACATGATGCTGGATGACTTCACCCCCTCCCCCACAATAATCGGGCAATCGTTCCCCAAATCCACAAATCCAGCTGTGATTGGCCAATACCAAACAGAAATGACAAGCGTCGTCGTAGCCACAGATCAGAACCAGCTCGTTTCCCACCTCATAAACACTGATTATCCTGTGGCAATTGAATTGTCTGGATTTTAAACAGCAATTCAACAACAAAACCATAATAAATTAAATCAAAGTAATGATCGCATTTAAAAGAGAAAACCACTGCAGCATCAAAACAGGACACCCTGCTTCTCTATTAAAAAAAAACAACACACCTCTTCAACAGGTTGCAAAATATACGTATTTTTCTGCAATTAATAACAAGAAACAAATTAAAAAAAACTTTGTGGTGACTAATTAAGTGAGCCACTATTCAAGGATTCTATACATTTTCTTAAATGCTATATAGGTATCTGAATATATTATTTTATCCATTTATTTTACAAAAAGTAAGTGTGTGTGCATGCGTGTGTGTGTGTGTGTGTGTGTGTAAGGAGGTCATTGAATGAGTATTAGGCAGAGTGGGCGTCTCAGTGAAACTTCTGACATTTCATATATGGAGTTACAGACTTTAAAAATGCCAAAAGCCCTTTCTGCTGCCGCTGCTCTCCTCCATGTTTCAGCCAATCAAAGTGGAAATCACGAGTGAGGTCACAGTTGACCTCTGCCTTGGAAAAAAACAAAAAACAAACAAAAAAAAAGTTAGAACATGAAAGTTTAAAGGTGTCAAATTCAAAACTTCACTTGTGATTTCCACTGAAGCACTGAAAAGTGAGCGATACGTCCAGCTCCCAGTGCCTGCTGGGTAAAAATAATAGAAAGGGGGGAGGGGAGGCTGTTGTGAGTGAAGGGCATGAAGGTATGGCTAACGAGAGATTACACAGTCAGTCAGTCCGTGTCGGGCACAAACAACCTGCAGCTTGTCTGCCGTCTGACACAAACTGACAACGCCACAACACATCAGTTTACACTCCCAGCAGACAGTAACGACGATCTCTCAGCGTAGGCGAGCTGAACCGACATCGGCTGTTAAAGGGTCACATGCTCAAGGTAGCAAACGGCCGTATGCTACTTAGAGAGGAAAAAAAAAACATCCCAACAGCATTTTTGTTAAAAGCTTAAGACTAAAGTCCTGTCTGCAGTCTGGGCTGAATCTCAGCATCAAACTTTTGTATTTACATGTCAATTAGCTGTATTTGTGCCAAACTCACCAAAACAAAAGCAAGCAAAAGAGCTAAGTTGAGATTGAGCCCAGAGCATGTTAAAGGGTCAGTTCAGTACTCAGCCTGTGAAAACAGCCGTAAAATGTCTTCTGTCTGGAAAAAAATAGCCCTGATGACATCACTATGACGTCATCAGGGTCATCTCAGATGTGAAGACTACAAACGAATAACAGAAAGCCTGTGTGGAGTTTTCAAGATGTGGATGGTTGAAGGTAGGACAGATCTTACGTAAAGACGCTACTGAGCTGCAAATGCAGGATCCAGAGTTTTCTTGGGAGCTTGACTGATACTCAGGACTAAAGCTTAGGATACATTGGCTTCTGTGTCAAAGATGTTGACAATTCTTGTTTAAATGTTTTTTGGAAGTCTGCAGACTGACTGAAATGTAACATTACATCACTGGACTGCCAAATTAAATAAGTGTTCAGTAATGTGAGCCACAAACAGTTAATTAATAACTGAATAGTCGTGTTACAGAAAATAAAATGCTGGTTCTATCTCATCAAAAAAAAAAAATGCTGCTTGTCTTTATTATGTGTTATAAAACTGAGTATACTTTTTGAGTGTCAGTTAGACAAAACAAACAAACTCAATATTTGAGCATGGATTTATGCAGCCGAATGTCACTGTTTTTAAATATTTACAGAAAAAATGATTCCTTTATTCACTGATCAAATCATTTGTACTGATAATGAAAATATTAGTTGCAGCTCTCATTCTACTCCCCTCCACTGTATTGTGGTGAGAGCAGAAATATCAAAGGGCAAATCTCAAAAGTTGTTTTGGTGAACTGACCCTTTAAGCTTTTCTAAACATCATCAACATCAGCTACTCAGACATTTCCAAAGCTGTGGGACTGTCTCGTGATTGCCAGGAGATTTTCCACGTCACTCCTGATCTTAAACGCTCCAGAGAAAAGTAGTAGTCCAAGCTGGGAGATGATGGTGTGTAGAAGTCTGATGAGAAGCGTGGATAAGCGGGGAAATGATTGGATGGACCAAAGCCCTCCAGGACACTTCAGCAACACAGTGGGATGACCTTCTCTGCCTGCCTGGTCCAAGGCACCAGGATGTCCATTCTCACTCCTCCGGCCTCGGAGTGCAGTCCCGTCACTGCCACAAACCCTCTCCATGGCGAATGTGTGATTTCCTCTCATACTCACACAAACACACACGCATGCTCACAAGCTCACACACACACACCAGCCACTCCTGTGCACACCCACAGTCCAGAGCACTCAGCATCACGTCAACGCGTCTTCCAGCTCCTCCGCCACGTCATCCTCTGTATATACACATTAAATTCCACATCTGCAGCACACACACACATAAAGTACATGGGACATTCTGTGTAGCTCCTGTGCTCTTCTTCAGCAGTGTGCCTGTGTCAGCGGCTGGCGGCTCAGCCCGCCTCCCCTCCTGTCCTGGGCCCTCTGAGCCTCAGTTGGAGCTGGCTGTGATGGGTTTCTCCAGCTCCAGGTCCAGGGGTGCCGGGCTGAGCTGGAGGCTGCCGTAGCAGCTCTTGCAGACGCGGCTGGGCTCGAACAGCTGCTGGCTTGGCACTGGGATCTTCTGGTCACAACAGCTGGCACAGAACACGTTACCGCAGTTCCTGCAGGGACACAGAGAGACAGGTCACTGTGGACTCTCACATAGAGCCTCTTTACACCTGCAGTCACCATGCGTCTTTCTTCTCATAGTGTTCAACACCAGGACCGTGTTCTTCATACATGGGAAACTGATGGTGATGGTGATGGTGAGTTGGATTGAAACAATCTATTTCATTCTCATTTTGCTTGGAAGGATGCAATGCATACTTAGAATGTGTTTTGAGTAGTTTGTCTTCTTTGAGTAAAAAAAAATGAAGGCTTTGATATTCCCAATGTGTTATTTAATTAATCTCTCTAAATTTTGTCTGTTGAGGTTTCTCATATATTTAGCAGTAAGGATGGTGTACAGTATATGACATAAAGTCAAAATAAACTTGTATGTGTATTCAGGGTAATGAAGGAACATGTCACCCAGTGCAGTAGTGTGACTCAGTCATGTGTTTTTAATAGTTTTTTAATCAACAATGGAGCTCTTTGGCACAGAGGAAGAACATAAAAATCTGGATCAAACTGGATGAGAACAGATGGGGCAGTTTTAGCTGGCTAACATTGTGTTAGCCTAAATTAGCTAAGCCACATTTGAGGAACAGGATGCTGATGTGAAAATGTGTCTTCTGTAAACAAACTGATATTTTTCGTTGTTGTTGGTTGTTCTGTGTAATTCAAATGGATCACAATGGGACGCATGATGAAACAGGTGGAAAGAAGGTGTGGCAGCTCTGACCTCATTGATCCTGCTTCTATTGTGATGTTGTTCTACATGCCAGGTTAGACAAGGTGCTCCATCACTCAGTGGTGGTAACTTGGTTATTCAGCCAATCAAAAACACATTATCATCACTAGACAGGAAGGCAGGTCACACTGGAGGTTTCAGATACCCATGCTCAGATTCAGATGTAAGGCCATGCGCACACAGTTACACACACAGTGGTCCCTTCCACCTGCCTGTACTCACCCTGAGCAGAAATGAAATAAAAAACCCATCTAATGCCCTTTGAGTCTCCAGCCTTTTACACCACCAGGTGGACTGAGTGGTCTCCAGTACCATGCTGTGCTGCTGAGAGGTGAGATGCGGGGGGCTGGTTTGGGGCATGCTGCCAGGGGGGTTGTGTTTGAGGGTGGTGGGAGGGCAGGGTGCTGATGTGGTACTATGGCAGGAGGAGGATTGAAGTTGATGTCCACCGTTTTGTTTTGTTTTTTGGATCTGAATTTTTCAGGTTAAAATAACAATCAGCCCTGACCAAATCACATCTCTCCCACTGACAGCACCTTGCTCACGTTCACAGCCAATTAAATACCGCCAAATGGAAACACACTGCCGCTGCGGGACGCACATTCAGGTCAATACATCTCAGAAATGAAAAGAGTTTACTCTGAGGATTTGACAACTACAACAGAATGAAGGGAAACCAGATTCAGCAGGTGAGGAGGGGAAAGGGAGGGAGGTAAGGAGAACAACAGAATGAAGGGAAACCAGATTCAGCAGGTGAGGAGGGGAAAGGGAGGGAGGTAAGGAGGAGGAAGGTGCAGCAATGCCAGGTTAAAGGGTGGAGGGTGGGGTGGGTGGGCAGGAGAGCCGGATCTCACCAGACCTCCTGGACAGGCTCCCTGCCACTGTAGAGGAGAGGGGCAGACAATGGATAAGAACTGCCTGAGCAGTGGAGAACACTTAACACACTAAAACACACTTCCTGCTGAAGAGGTGTGTTGCAAAAAAGGTAAAAAGAATAAAATAAGATAGCAATAAATGTGAAAAGGCTGCAGGGCTACACTGTTAATTCTAGACTTATGTCTTCTGAATTCATGGTGGAAATAACTAGAGACTATTTTGGCCACTGTGTTAACTTGATCCAACCCACCACAGAAAAAGGAAGTGAATAGTGATATGAGGAGATGATAAAACCAGAGGAAATGCCACCAAGTGACAGAACGAAACAGAATACTAAAACGCATCAAATTAATCAGACTCTGAACGGACTTCACACTAAAAGGAGTCTTGCATGACCTGATAATAGTGGATGTTCAAAACATATTAAGGACACACTGAGATTGGCTATTCTACGGTTTGATTTTGATTATATGTGGAGAGGAAGTAAAATCCCTTCAGAAATGGTCATTCAAGATGAATTGGAGACTCATTAAGATGCAGAGTTTGAACTGAGAGCTGCCTAAGATTCACCTACACACAGTCTGGATGTATCTGGACACAAGAGATTCAGTCTGAACGGAGGAAGAGCGAGCTTAAACAGACAAAACATCTCTTTAAGCCTCAACAGAACAGACAGGAGTGGTTGATGGCAGGGATAGTAACTGAGGGGTTGAGCTTCTGCAGCCTGATGAGCCTCAGGACTTACCTGCAGTGATGCTTCCTGGTGGCGAGCCAGAACCTGCTCTCACAGCCATAACACTGGGCTGCCAAATGGTCTGGGTACCAGCGGGTCACCTGTAATGTACAGATTCATGTTAGTTTACAGCTTCCATCTACAAAGCAGCCCACCTAACATCAACCATCAACAACGGACATTTCTGAGGAGATCTGAAGCCCATATACGTGTGCTACAAACAAATACAGCCACTGCTTTGATAGCTTTGTTCCTACTGTTACCTACAATGATTCCAGGTTAGCCAGGCCGCTCACCTCAGTGTCCTGCTTGTCCACCTGCTCCCAGCTGGCCTCAGAGAACAGCTCTGTGCTGCAGCGCGACAAACAGTTGGGGTCCAGGTTGTACTCAGAGTCTGTCATTGAGGTCTGCATGTGGGGAGACACAAACAATGTGGATCAAGCTGACTTTAACCAGCTAATGTGAAGGTGAAAGTAACATCCAGGTGGTAAACCGAACAGCAGGTCGGTCAGTTTCATGGCCAACCTGTCAGCATCTTACCACTTCATCTCCCATGTCTCCATTGATCTTATGGGAGCCGACGTGATGCTGATTCTCCAGGCGGCTCCACAACTCCTGCACCTGCTTCTTCAGAGTCTCCACCTCCATCTGGTGCCCCGCCTCAATCTGCCTCAGCCTCTGCTGGATGGCATCTGTGTGCAGCGTCAGCCCGTCGTCATCCAGATGGCTGCGAGATGGCTGCTCTGGGCTGATGGCAGCGCGGCTCAAAAGGGCGTGGCACCAGCGGTGCTGGGAGCAGCTGCCCCGCGGATGGAGGATCAGGGAATTGCAGCTTGCTAGGGACACTTGTCGACTCAGAGGGGCCCTCTCTCCGTTCCCTTTGGTCCAGTGAGGTCCTCCGGAGGGCTCCGCCTCAGAGTTGTCGCCGTTGCAGAGCCCATCTCTGCTGAGGTCAGCATTCACAGACTGAAAGGCACTGACAGAGGGTCGCTTGCTGCCCCCATTTAAAGTTCTGATAAAGCCATGCTCGCCTGTTTCCAGTGCTTTCTCTTTCCTGGAGCAGGGCGGCTGGCTCCTTGCATCACTGCAGGGCTGACGACTCTGACAGACAGGCGGCTGTGCCATAAGCTCCAACCTGCTGCAGGCCTCCTCAGTTAAAGTCTCTGTGGAGCTTTCCATCAGAGAGGCCCTCTTATCCACCTGCTTCACTGGCTCTGATACACCGTGGTCAGATTCAGAGTCAGGGCAGGTCTCCTCATCTACACCTGGCTCTTCAGGTGACCGGTCCACAAAGCCGTTAGTTATAGTTCTATGGGCTGCAGGCTGCTCTGGCTCACCTGAGCCGGACTCATTGGGTAAATGTGTGCGCTCCTCTTGTACAGAAGAATTCTCTACATCCTGCTTCACCAGATCATCTGGTGTCTGAGTCACCTCAGCTGCCTGTTTCAGCTCCTCTGCCTTCTGTGTGGGCAGAGGGGGAGACTCACCATCCTCCTCAGCCTCCATCATGCCATTTCCTGGATAGTGACCATTAGCAAATACCTCTCTATGCATCTCAGTCCCGTTGACCTCAGCACACTGATCATGCTCCTCAACTTTTGCTTCTTTTTCCACCTCTGTGTCAGCAGTGTTATTGACATGTGTGACAGCAGCACTTCCTTCTCTCTGACCATCTGCTCCCGCCTCCTCCTTACTGGCTTCCTGAAGGATGTTCTCCATTTGGCCCTCAGCCACACCCACTGCCACAGAGAGCTCTGCCTCCTCTGCATCCTCTCCTGAAGCTGCTGTGCTCACAGAGGCTCCCTGCCCGAGCTCACTGTGCGAGTCCTGGGGCTGTGGACTGTCGTCCAGCTCTGAGTCCACTCCGTCTGGGTAAGGCCCCACTCCATTGGGCCACACCTCCTGATCCTGGTTTCCCCCTCCTTCAGGCCCCACTGCCATGTTGAGCTCCAGAGAGCGCCGGTGGTCCTGCCATTTCTCATTAAGGCTCGGGTCACTGGAACGGCGGTTAGGAGGCAGCGAGCTTCCCAGCTCACATGCACTGGGCAAGTTGTCGAAGGAACGAGTCTTCGTATGTCTGAACAGGAAACAAGAGAAGAAGAATTATGCATGGGAAACGTTTCATTACATAATAGTGGCTCAGTGTGTTTGACACCCTATGATTTATTCTGTAACTACACACATAATCATTACAGTCACATGTCAGCCTCATCAAAAAAAGAAAGATGCAGCACAAGCATACTGAAAGACAATCATTTAGACCTAGCTAGCTGTATGTCATTGTAAAAATGAAACAACCTCCTGTTGCCCTCCCTTGATGGTATGACTGTCACAAGACACAAGATAAGCAGAGCATAAAACGGTAGCTGTGACTGCAAGGGCCAGAGCAGAGCAACATATCTAAGCAGTGAAGCTGAAAGCCAGGCCCCTCTGGCTGTGGGAGTCCTCAACCTTTGTTTATCTTACATGAGGAAGGAAGGGGGGGTCGGGTGCCAGCGTGCCAGGCTCACCTGGCCAGGGGCGTGTCCTCGGGGTTGCCACCAGGCACAGGGTAGGGGGCACAGGAGTCATCGGAGGGGGTGGTGGGGGAGGAGCTGGGCAGGTAAACTGCCGTCCACAGCATTAGGTTGCGTACGTGACACACTGGGTGGAGAACCTGCAACAACAGCTGCAAACTTAACTCATGTCACCGGGAGAAGGAGAAGAAAAACAGAACCAAAAAAGAACAGAAGATGCAAAATAATCTGGAAATAAATCTTTAACATCTGAAATATGTGAAATTATTAAGAAAAACACTTGACTTAAAATTTGACATCTGAATGTAAATGATTTCCCCTCAGGGTAAGCAAACAATATTTATGATCATGACACACAGAAATGCAAACACAAAAACAAAAGTAACCATAAAAATGTAATTCTCAGAAGGGTGGTGCAAAGACTTGTAAATCAAGGCCACAGCAATTAACAATGAATAAAGACAAAAGAAATACATAGCTCTGTGGTTCGTCTTTCCCATAATGCTCTTTGCTGTCTGAACCTGTAGGATTTGGAGATGTAGGCGTGGGGAGTCTGGACCTGCTTTTCTAATAAATTCCACATTTTTTTTAACCTTTGTAACTTTTTTGCTTTGACTTGCTGGTTTTCTTGTCTTTAGCTTCATAACTTTACAGTTCACCAGGTTAAAAGAAATACAGAACCAGAACTCCACTTCCTAAAGAACTAAAGACTGAACATTTAAGGAAAGACAGTGGACGTACAGTCTCGGAGTGTGAGGAGTATAGCATGTTCCTCAGTGTGCGGTTGGCCGGTCTCAGCAGTGACCAGACGGAGCAGGTCCTCTCCTGAACGTGGCGGTCCTCCCTCTCCTTTCCGCTGTTACACAGGAAGGTGCCGAACAAACAGGAGTAGGTGTGCTGCACCAGTTTCACCTGCACACACAAATGCACACACACACGCACACTGACATGTAAAGGCTTGTATACACACCTCAGACGTGGTAATAATAAATGACAGGGGGTGTCCTCACACGACTTGTGAACACACCCAGACTGCATATCAGTGGGTCACAATCGGAAACAGACATGACAAGGCACTTGAATCAGATGCATGCCATTTCCACTTCCATACATCAAAACATCCTGAGGTCTCGTCTGAACATCTCGTCTAAGGATCTGAACAGAATCCAACTATATGCTAGTTGTGTTGGACTTCAACATGTACGCACCAGGAAGGCCTCATTAAACTCAAAGGAGCATGGGAACTGCCTCTGCAGCTGGTGAACACAGTCCAGCCACTGCAGGAAGACGGGGCAGCGCTCGTTCAGATCTTCAGAGTTTTCTCCATGGCCGCAGCGGTCTGCAAACTTATGGCCAAAGTCCAGCCACTCTGTCTCCACCAGAACCTGGAAGCCCTGCACAAAGATGTCATAAGACCTTGGACTCAATTAAATGTTGCTTCAAAATGACACGACATTTTTGGACCAATCCAATTTTTAAAACAAAATATTTTAAAGATTTTTAAACCAAAAAAAAAATGTCAAATAAAAGTGAGGAAGTATTAACAAAAGCCAGGGTCTGTACCTCAATAGTGCGGTAGTAAGGGTCCAGCAGCAGCTTTGATAGAGCTACAATCTGAGGTGTGCGGTCCCATCCATCAGAGCAGTGCACCAGGACGGGCCTATGGTCTCGGTCCACGGCGTTGACCACCAGCAGCGCCGCCTTCAGCAGCAGGGACAGGTGCTGCAGCCACTTGGTGCTCTCCAGTGCAGACAGCCAGCTGCAGGCACACAGATGGCAACGGAGCACAAACATGAGAGGACCTCATATGCCTCTAACACTAAGTGATGGCACACATGTTTGATAAGGACAAGTACATAGCATGGACCTGTGCCACATACCACAGCATTTATAGCCTCAGCTAGTTTGCAACGACTTCTCCGTGACTTTCTCTAGCTAAGAGCATGACTACGATGCAAACATCTTTCTACTACTAGTAAATATTTTTCCTCTAAAACTGGTCACTGGATAGACAACTGGTAAGTAGAATTGCCCAATTTTGCTTGACTCAAACCTGCACTTACATACAGTACGGTGTATCTGAGCGCATTTGTTTTTAAAGCAGCAGTAACTGACTTTTGGCCACTTGGGGACAGCAGAAATGAGTTGTGAAAAACCCCATGACATGTTACCACCTTTTAAGTTGATATGGAGACATGGAGCAACATTATCATTCATTTGGGAAGGTATTTCTGCCCTCACCTGATACATGTAAGTCATTCTCTCTTAAATACCTGAAATACCTGGATCTGGAGCTGCTTTGATGTGTTGGTATTCTAAAGAAAATACCAATTATAGCTGCTTCATGCAATCATTTTAAGCAAACATGCTCTGACAAAACTATACACTGTACACTTCCTGCACAGCACCAAACAACAGACAGACAAGGTTAGAGACTAGCTGATAAACATATTGGCAGTATTTAGCTGCTACAGAGATATTTGGTGGTGGAGTTGGTAGAGATCTAAAAAAGAGCTAAAAGAAGACTAAATATTAGACTTGAATTTGTCAAAAAAACTCAAATCTGAAAGAGAGATGGTGTATTTCTCTATCTGCTGGATGTAACAGTAGGCAACACAGAGAAAAAATGACACCAGTGTTGTCTGCCCCCTTAATGGCCACAACTTGATTAAAGCAGCTTTAAAATCTAGGTGTTTGGTAAAATTTAGCAAAATTCCTTTGCCTGTTGGGATAATGTTTTTGTAGTATTTCAAGAAATTACATGAGCAGTGGGAGATATTCATACTGCCTGACCTACTTCAATTACGAGTCAATGTTTCACTTGTCTTATCTTATCTGGGTTATTATTTTAAGCACTGTGTGTTTTGTATTGTCTATAACCCTGAAGCATCTGTGAGAGACAGACAGGGAGAAGAGAGACAGTAGCAGGACAAATACGAAGATATATGGACCTGTACTGTATGACCCTAACATGCTGAGCTAGGACCTAGAGTTAGGAGGTCTGTTTTTGCCTTGTCATTTGATTTTCTAACCACTTTCAATAACGTTCTCTTAAGCTACTGTGATTCAATTACACATCATTGTAGCGTAGAGTCTGGGAGCACAGATGGAAAGAGATCCTCTGCTTGGGGTTGGGCCAGGCTTTCTAAAATCAGGCACAGATGTATAGCCAAGGCCAAAACACAGCTGTGATTACTAGTTACCTATAGTTACTACAGCAAAGATTGAGAGCTTTAGCTTTAATAGTTTTAGCCTGCAGAGCTTCAGAGTTACGACTTGGGGAAATCAGAGGCATAAAAAAACCTACTTGGCTGGGTCAGGCATCTGAGTGCAGAGGAAACGCAAAGACTGGAAACTCTTGCGGATGGAGTGGATGTTGGCCATGCCCATAAACACCACTTCACAGTTGGGATAGTACTCTGGAACAGGAGGAACACAAAAGTTAAATTAAAAAAAAAAAAGAACAAACAAAAACTGGTAGAGGTTTTAATTTTAGCAGGCAGAACAATTGCATTTGCAGTTAACTGAGCTCCTGAATCCGTGGCACACATTGACCTAATTCTGCTTGTAACCGTGGACTCAGCTGAGAGGACCTACCTGGGCACTCGCAGCCTCCCCCCTTGGCCCTGTTAGCTACTGCAGCAGCATAGGACCTTGCGTCCAGGATGAGTAACTTGTGGGGCTGGATGGCCAACGTCTCCACCTCTGAGCTGTTGGTCATGGAGGATTCTGATGCAGACAAAAAAAAAAAAAAAAAAAACACAGCACACATTTCTCTCAGTAGAATTCAGGTTTTATGACACTTGGGCTTGGAGGGGGGCGTGTGGTTGACATCATTATCAATCAATGATCGTGATTCATCCAGCCACCTCCATTTCGACCGACACAAGAAGTTACTGTGATCCGAGTGTTTAACTGTGAGCTCTTACCAAAGTCGGTATCAGGCAGGTCAGAGCCGTTGGTGTAGCCACCGTTGGAGAGGTGTTTGCGGGAGCTGCTGTCCACGGCGCAGGCCTTGGCGATTGACTGGACCAGGTGCTCGTCATCGGCGTTCCTCCAGCCCCACCAACTGACCTCTGGCTGGCCACAGCGGGCGATCACAGCCCCTGTGGTCAGGTGCCTATGAGAGGGAGAAGTGAGCCAGACAGCAACAACAGTCAATCCACTTTCTGTTCATTTAGTCTGATATCTAATCTTATTTAGAGTAAGAAAATACTACTGGCTGCTACAGTCTGCACAACACAGTAATACAGATTAGACATCAGATTAAAGACGACATCCATCTATCCATTATCCATTTGTCTTCAGATTTTATTTTTTGACTTTGCCCAGTTTTTCTACCAACAACAATTATTTCTTAAAATAGTACTTATTAATTAATCTGAGAACTAAATATGAATCTTTGGTTGAACTTATCAGATCTGTGATGGATCAAAAGTAGACATTCTTATAAGCCAAAAAGTTTGGAAACGCTGGCTTCAGTAATTGTTCAGCCACCAAAGCATATTTTGGTCTCATATTTATTTCAGGTGCTGTGACGCACAAAACAAAGCTGCCATTTCTGGTAGGAGCAGTTATCCAAAAACAAAGATCAAAGGCTCTCATGCACTGCTCGTTAAACACAGCAACCACAATTCTCTGAAGTCATGATGCAGCGTATGTCGTTGGTTAAGTCAGTGGTCTTGGCCATGTTGACAGACTTTGAATAGAGGCAAATAGAGAGATGCAGCCTGGAGGAAGTTGTCCATTAGTAATGGCTGCAAGTTGTGGTTTTCTAAGCCAAAGTAAACTGCCCACAGTGATATAGAGCCATGAAGATATTATCTGAAGTTGGCTTCATTCCTTTCCAAAACAAAAAAGGCCAATCATGTGGCAATAAACAAGTTTAACCTTGAAATAAACACACCGACCTATAAACCACAGCGGGAAACCTCTTCCAGGAGCGGAAGGCTGCCACATTTTCCAGCTCCTTGTCCGTGATCCAGGCTGGCACCAGGAGCTGCTGAGGGTAGCTGGGGCAAAGCCTGGGAGGGCAGAGGGGCAGAGAGAGCAACGCTTTAACAGGAAGAGAGAGAGAGAGAGAGAGAGCACCAAAGGGCTGGAATGGTTCAACAAAAGTCTCTGTCCACAGACACCTAATCCTGGGCTGGGCTCTTCTCTGCCCAGGACGCAGCACTGGTGGAGTAGAATAACACAACCACCCACTGTCTAACACACACACACAATGACTTATGCTGTGCGCCAGTGAAAGCAAAGGACAAATCTATCTTCAAGCTGTGAGTGACGGGAATCCTGAATGAAAGCCGCTATCACCTGAACTTGCTGTTGATGTCAGATATCCTCCATGCGTTTTGAGTGTCAAAGCCCATCCTTTCCACCTCGTTCTTGAACCAGGAGGTCACGTGTTCACCTAGAGGGGAAGCAGAGATGTCCGATAAGCCCACAAGGCTGCGTCGGTTGTGCTGGGGTTATTTGAGGACGTGTGGGAGACAGTAGGGTACCTGGTCTGCATAGCTCTCCGTGCTGCTCCTTCTCACCGGCATACACATTCATGCACCAGGCGTGGAAGGCGAAGGAGAAGAGGTCTTCCAGGCGAGAGGGAGGGCGCACTGCCGCGTTCAGGCGCTTCAACCACTCCTGACACTGCTCAAAGGTGGAGAACTGACACCTGGAGATCAAAAGCCAACGTTACACCTCCAACATGCTTCAATGTATAATCAAAAGGTGCAAGTACTCAAATGTTGCTTTAACTGTTATCCTCACCAAAGAGTAACATTAATACCTGTACAGAGCAAATACTACAGTCACATTAGACATGCTCTTCCACACTCATGGTGCTCTTTAAAGGTACAGTGAACCCAAGTTGTGTGGGAAGACTGCCCAAAAGGAGTGTTTTTTCTAATCAATTTTTACTTGGCAGTTGTTTATTTTTATAAATATTTAAAGTTCCAGCTGTTGAGCAAAAAATGCATCATTGACTCATCCTTCTATCGCTCTATTGCAAATACAGTACAATAAATGTTTTGTGATTTTTGGATGTGCGTGTGAGGAAGAGCTGGTATGTTCCTCGGGTGGACTGAACAGCTAGAGTGACTTTAGGCCGCAGGAGTGCATCACTGGTCTTACCTGACAACTTTGCAGTCCTTACAAGTGACATGAAGCTGGAACATATCACGACACTCTGCGCTCTCTATGAGCTGAAGAGGAACCTGCAGAGTGAAGGAGAGGGAACATCAACACAGACACAGTCAAACATGGAAACATTAAATAGCATATTGTATGTATGTATATATGTTTTGAAAATGTACCAGGTAAACACATGCAGTCAGTACAAGCGGTGTGGCAGACTGCAACTGACAATCCATTTAAGCAAATTAGTGCTTGTTATCTAATGTTGTCATGCCAAGAATCAGACATGTGTGCTGCAAAACCACAAAATAATTATTATCATAAATATCTAATTGCATAAACCAAACTACCATTCAGCTGTATGGTTCTAAAAATATATAAGTCACATCGATTACTTGTCCAGTTGTATTTCCAATTTTTCACATCACACCACATCTCCCTGAGCTCTGTTAATATACATAATCTTCTTAACTTTGAGTATGGGAGAACAAAAACACTCAATACTAGATCCTGAAGCGCTTGTATCTGCATTTCCCTTTCGGCCCAGAGCCACAGTCTTATCTTTTATAGGCAAATACCATCCAAAGTACAAAACCACCATGGGCTTATGACTTAAGAGCATACTTTGAATACTGCAGGGAAATGCCTACAGTATGCTGCCTTTGACTAAGCTCTGTTAATTAGTGAAGAGCACTTCTCAGCAGCACTGTGGGTTTTTGTAAAAGGTGTGGCTCAAACTGCTGTTCAGGCACAGTCCGGAGACGTGCATGATCAGCAGCTGGTCCTCAGCAGTTCCACATACATGAGTGCAATGACAGGGCCGCTGCCTGATGGAGATTTTGTTGGTTTAAAAGTCGCATTAGATTGGCATCTTGAATGCTTTGTGAGGATACATTTTTTCCCATCATGTGTAGTTTAATCCAGCACCTGGTGTTAAACAGGATGAACAAGCAGGATTCTACTCCTCTAGGCACCAGCCGGTTAACAGACAGGCAAACACAAATGATACACTCATGTCAAGCACTCCAAACCGTGCAGCTCTGCTGGGTACTTACTGACACCTCACAACAACAACTCTATCCAAAATAAAACAAGAGAGAACAATAATGAAAGTGATGCATGTTGATTCGTAACTATCTTCTGTCTGTGTAGAGTTGATATCGCAGCACATTCCGGATGTTTGAGCATCCTGCAGCCTCAACTTAATTCCTGCCCTCTAATCTACATGCCTAATCTGGCCACCATCAAAATTCCTTGGCTGCTTGTTAACAGCCTCTCGCTCTCTCGCAGCACCTTCCAACTCTGATTTGTGAGCCCTGACAACTCCGTGCCATGTGATGCAGATGCCTCGTCAACTCGTCCAAATACATGTGAGGAGAACGTCGGCTCTGTTTGATGTAAGCAGAGAGAGGAGGCTGTGAGCCAAGAAGCGGCGGCTCATTGATGTCCAATTAACCAGGGCAACATGTGACAGCAGAAACAGGAAGCACTCTGAGGGATGCAACCTTCAGAACCACTGAATAAATCATGTCATACAATGCCCAAATCTGCTGTCTAAACTCACATGGCCGTACAAGATATTTGCCTAAATAAAGTAATCTAAAACTGGAGGTTCAATACTCAGCAAGATCTATCATTTATATTACTACTATATTTGTCTTACCATCCACAAATTCCATGAAAAGACCAAAACCAACAAGTTAGTCCATAAGTTCTTACTGAAGACAGAAATCTTTAAAAATGGTCACAAATGTATGGATTTTTAGGAAGGCTCAGTACTTTCCTAAAACAGATGGAAACTGTAGTTTTTAGCATGTTACTTAAACAGGAGGACATTTGGTGCATCTTTTGAGCTATTTTAAGCTGCAGTTTATGTGCACATTTGAGTATTTACAGAAGCACCACGATATATGTGGGACTGACTGCAAATAAACATGTCACATCTAGTGCGACTGTTTAATAGCTGACAGGAGCTTAATAGCTCTTGACACAGAACAGAAAATAATTGTTGACAGGATCAATTTATTATCAATTGTGGTCTTTTCATCTACTTTTTTGACAATAAAGGAAAAAATGTAAAAAAACAGATCCTTTAAAAAGTAAACAGAAGTTTTTATGAGAAGGAAGTGAAACAACCAAAAGCTTTCCCTGCTGCTCTTACGTGTCAGCTGTTCAAAGTGAAGTGTCTTGGTCAAGCTTGCTTTTATTATTTGCTTACATACGGCAAATATTAATTGTGAATTATAAACATTCACAGACTGATTAGGACCCCTCGAGTCTACAACATAGAATACACAGAACTTTTGTATATTTTTAGGAATATATATTCATCTGTGGTGTGACTGTAGGTTGTAAGTCATACTTTTCTAAATGTAAAGGAGACAGTCTTGTAGGAGAACAAAAATAAGTTAAAGTTAAATTAGGAAACCATAATACAGTGGCTACTTTGCAATAGCAAAAGAGGAAGGTCTTTTTTTAAAATTTTTTTAGAAGTGACCAAACTTGTGTTACAAAAAAGGGTTTCTCTTGCTCAACGTGGTCAAAGGAAACAGAGAAAGAGAGAGAGAGAGGGTGCGACTGTTGTGCATCCCCTCTGGAACCACTGCAACCAAGGCAACGGCAAGTGCAGAGAGAAAGCGGAGCGGGCAGGCGAGTGTAGAAACAGAGGTGATAAAGAGTCACGCGGCACTGCTGCCAGTGCAGATCAGCTCTGAATGGCCTGGTCACCACAGCGCTGGCACAACAGCCCTCACTCTGTTCATTCACAAAACATTAATACACACTTTCACACAGCCTCCAGTAGGGACAATGTAGTTCATTCTTATAGATTCTGTTATTTTGAGCTACGTCAGAGACGTTCTCTAATTGAATATGACCTCGAAGCTTATCGGTCGCGTTTCAAAAATACTTACGTTGACAACAGACTCTTTGAACTTGATGTGTAGGCGGTAGTTGGATGTTGCGATGATGGCATCCTCTGCTCTCCCAACATACTCTGTGAACTCCCCGTGCAGCTCAGGAAAGGGCACCTAGCAACAGCAGGAGATAAAACATTTCAAACAAACTACAGAGCCGCACAGATCAGCAGCCATGATAATACATGCAAGAAGGCCCGCTGTACGATCAGATCAATAGTTTCGATATCATGGCTATTTTGTAACCTGTATCAACATGATTGATGAGTCATACTCAGTCAGGTAAAATGAAATGCTTCAATCCTCTTAGATCGGTAAATCTAAGGTTTCAAAGAAGCTGTACAACCTATATTCAAAAGCAATAACTTTAACCATAATGAACTAAGGAACTGTTTTGTTCTAAAATCCAAGAACTTCAGAACCATTTGGGATTTTTTAATGTACCTATTATACTAAAACTGTTCATTTACAGTTGGCAGCAAACAGTTGGCATTTGCTGTACTGATCAACTTTGATTAAATGTCTTCAGGTTATGTTTCAGAACAGGAGATAAAAGTCTGTCATAGCTTGCTTTTATTATCAGATTTTAGAGCTTCAGATGTCACTTGACTTTTGAGACTTTGCTTCTGAGTGCAGTCAAACTGAAAGTGAGCTTTAGTCACATGTGTCATGGTGGTTATGTAACTGATTACAGAGATTCAACCACATATTTACACACAACTGTCGGGTCAACTGAGTTTTTTTTACAGCATGAAATAGGCGGCGAGGGCAGCTGGTTTCTCACCTGCATATTTTCCTCCTCCAGGACGGGGGACTTCTTGGGGAAGATTTGATTGGCCTGGATACACTCCAAGCTCTGCTGCCCCTCCTCCTCCTGCAGAGAAAAGGCCTGTTACAACTCTTACAACTGTTGTGCAACTGTTAAAAGTATCCACTTCAACAACCACAACCTTTTCAGTCACACATTTTTCTTTAGCTTTAACTTGGCTTTTGGAATTTTTGTCAAGGAAAAGCTGGCTCTTGTTTATCACTCTTGTCTTTTGGGGAGTCAAAGGCCTTGCATTAGGGCACATTAGTTGAAGTGTTTCGAGGGAGAAGAGTATTTTTCTCTACTTTGTTTTGCAACATTATTTGGGAATGGCACTTTGGGAAAGTGCCACAAGCCCTCGTGTGACAGAGAGTTGATTTAAAACCAACTTGACAGTGCTGCATTTATGCTGCTTTGCGTGGCTGTCTTCTCCTACCCACCCACACTGTAAATGTGCAACCCAGGCTAATTTACTATAATCATCTCTTGTACAACAACAAGGCATGGCACAACAGATGCTAGTAACATGCAGCATTCTGGAAAAATTAGAAATACACATGGTCACTAATGTGCACAAGATACTGCAAAGAAAAGACAGTCAGACAGAGGGCCGAATGTTTGAGGTCACAATAGTCTTATGCAAGACAGACATATTTCACAGAGGCTGCTTAACTGTGGGGAATGTGAGGCATGGATATACAGGCAGAGTCAGGGATTTTTCCTCAAGGGCAAACTGGTGGAAAAAACTGTCTGGCCTTGTGCTGACAGAGATCGACGTGAATCTATGGGCTGTGTTTGGTCAGGAGCAGGGTTTAGTCCGAACATTGTGCAAAGAAAGATTAAGGTGGTCGAAAGAGATGGCAGATAGAGGACAGCCACGGCACATCCTGTGGACTGCTGGCTAAGCATGAGCCGAGCTGATACACACAGTCGCCATGGCTGGAAGAGCAGCGTGCTGAGGCCAGCCAGGGGGCAGCCGCCATACAGCAGCATGCCAAGAACGCAAAAACTCACACACACTCAACAGGCGACGCATCCAGTTAAGTGGTTATGTCACAATGCGATGGTACAACACAAATTTTTGCAGTGAAAACTGGAAGCTGCCCCGCTCAGGCAGCAGCCTGGGAGGACCTTTGACACTGCTGCAGCTGATGTAAGTGTCTGCTTCCTGATAAACAGAGCTGATTAAAAGTGAAAATCAATGGACAGTTTCCGATTCTGCAGACTGCACCGAGGTCACGGGCCACACAGCATGCATTAACCAAAGGTACTTTACCATGGCCCCTGTGAAGGAGTGCGGGTCACCCAACAAGGAACTCCGACCTGGACCTGTCTGTACAAGAAGGACACAGAAAGTTCATGAGCAATTATGTCACATAATTTACATATATAGTGCTTTGAAACCATTATTGATAAACCACTGAATGAAAGTAACCATCATCTTCCTCCACATGGTCTAATCGCATTTACATTCAGGTTGCCAAAACTTATCAAAGTGAGATATTTTTTCTCCTGCCACCTTAGGTGAGCCAGAACTACAGGGATCATTATTGTAAAATATGGAGCAGGATTTATAGAAACAGAAATCATGATGGAAATACTACATTTCAGCACTGATTTCAGGTCAGATGAGGGCATTGGGAAACTGCCATTTCTTACCGTGCAGCTTATTTTGGGAGGGCATCAACATTAACAATTGGTTTTGAATAGGTATTCGAAGTTTAAAGGGTTTTTCAAATCAGCAGGTCACCATTTTATCCGGCAGCTTTATTTCATAAAACATGGACATTCTGGGACACCCAAAATAAATATAAAAATGTATAATATTATTTTAAAATATTAAAATGAATAAATGTATGACAAATTAATCATTCAAACAGTTAGAGTCCTAAAATATCCTAGAATGTAAGTACGTGTTCACCCTGGAGGGCAATGGGTTAGGGCACCAACTACAACCTGTAATGTCCCTAATCGAGGGTCAATCTGTTTTGTTGCATATCAATTCCCCATCATTTACTGTTATCTCTCTATTGTCTATTCCCAAATAAAAAAGGAACAAAATGTCCCAAAACATGCTCTTGAAAAAGCATGTTTATCATGTAAACAATGTAATTCCAGTCTTGTTTTTTCACCAAATGCCTTACCAGCTCGCACCTCACACACTCTGTCTATATTCGTTTGCAGTGCTTTTGTTGGACTTGCATGCATGTGTTTGTAAAGGCACTCAGAAGAAAAACGTTGCAAGGAACTGGATTTTGAAGGCTGGTCAAACTGCTCGGCTATTGTATTTGAGATGTTGTACGCAAGCATCAGGATGTGTAAATACTTTCTCAGGAATGGGTCTAGGGAATGAACCGACTGTAGCCCACAATCGACCAGGAGATTGTGAGCCTCTGGTTGGGCAGTCATGTTCAAAACGTTCAATAGCAAATCAATTCAACATGAAATGGCACAACAAGAGAAGGCTTGGCCAGCAGTAGCAGGATTCAGGCTTCCAGTAAAGCTTATATTCAGTCAGCTGCATCAAATGTAGCAGAGAGGGGCAAATGTCCCGACAGCCACGGTGAAAAAAAGAGCAGATGGTTTAAAATGTCTCAGAACAGTAAAGCTATAGATGTTATAGACTTACCACAGACAATCAGTAACGGACGATGAGCAGTCCTGATGATCCGGTTTGGAAACTCTCACAAGAAAGACATGGAAATCTGGGGGAATGAAGGCAAACACGTACCTGAATAATGAGCATTGCTTTTCCTTACAAACGTTGTCTATATCATGCAAACAGCAGACTTTTTCACTGAGACATCCAGGCTACAGAAGCTCTTTTGATTCCCTTGCAAATATAGCTGTGCTGGTGGTCACAGCGGCTTGCATGTGAGCTCAGAGATACCACTTAAACTCAGCTGCGGAATGGAAAAGAAAAAGGCCAACTGGATCTTGAAGCACCGAGTCAACAGCCTGGGCATAAGCCCTGTCCCTGCAGCACAGGGACATGGTTCAATCACACAAACTGTTCCTCTTATGTTCACCTTTGGACATAAACAAGAACACTCAATTCATAGATAATATCACTTTTAAACTGTTTACACAGAGTCTTGAAAAACACACTGATGGAGGCTATTGCAGATGTATGGCAGTGTGCAGTGTAAAAGTATTTAGGCAAAAAATAATTGGATACCTGCCCCAAATGGCTTATCACACTCAACTGAGCCAAGACCTCCACGTCACTGGTGGCTGGTACCAACCTCCTGCACAGCGCGCAGACGAAACAGCTTTTTAGTTCAGGTAATGTTAAACTACCTTCACGACGAGTACACTCAAAGTGATATCGCCTAACATCTCTTTTCAAAACAGGCGACCTGTTTGGGATCTCTCAGGATGCGGGCCCACAAATAGTTGTAAAGGTCAGCTACTCTTGCAGAGACTGAAATGTGATCTGAGAAGGTCAGCGAACGAGCAGGACCTCAACACACCTTCTCAGGGTCATTTAAGATGTTTAAGGGTCAGAAACAAAACCAAAACACACCCCGTCTCTGCACCAGGGACAGACCAGGAGCTGAGCACTGATCACTGAGGAGCAGTCGGGGCAGGTCATTACCTCACTGACTGAGGAGTCCAAATTTTACTGCTGCTGCTACCTGATAAAGCATATCTGCCCCCACCACACACACACACAGGGCTCTGTTTACAGCAGCGGGCTCATGACCCGGGGATACAGCTCAGTCTGGGTCTGAGTTTAGAGTCACACAGGGAAGGATAAGCCCCTTAGAGCCTTAACGTTACTCCTGTCCCGTGACAGGCCACCACGCATCTCAGCCTGCTACATTATCAAGAAAAGTGCCTCCGTCTTCTCACTGATAACAGCTAACACACAAACACTGACTGACAGCACAGGGACACACTGAGGGGGGGTTCAAATAAATAGAAGTGAACATGTGGGTTAACTTTGTATGTGAATATATTGTTGTTAATGTAAAGTTGAAACCAACACAGATTAACGCACATAGCTCAGACTGTACCTTTGCACATTGTAAATATCATTTAAAGTTAATACTTTGAGCTTTGTGCACGTCGAGGGAATTATTTAACCTTCCTGCACCACCTGTACACTTCAGTCATATTACACAAATTATCTTTATTTAATATTTTTGATACCATGGTCTAATTTATAAAATAATCAGTTTTATATTTAATGTACGCTTCTGGGTACTTGCGTTAATTTTTATATATTTATACTTACTATGTTTATATTTTTTGCATCAACAGATTAAGACAAACTCCTTGTACGTGTGAACCTATTTGGCAATAATCCTGATTCTGATGGTTTCACTTTTCTAAAGGTTTGATACCAGTAGCTACACACTTCAGCCGTATTTAAAGCTAGCTGGCGATTACTGAGGAACTGAACATTAGTAATTAATACTAAACTTCAGTCGAGCTCAGAGCCAAACAGTGATGAATCTGATCTCACTGATCTCAGTGTTAGCAAACCAAGAGCTCTGCTACACAATGTTAACATCTCTGTTTACTGCTGAGAGCCAGCAGCTAGTCTGAGTGAAGCTAACAGGGTGGTCACACAGATAACTAACCATGTCAAAGGATTAAAATGAGCAGCGGCGTCAATATCACTGTTTTTCTTTGGGTAACATTAGACCTCCTGCAGCTAGCTAACCGAGAGCAGCCCGTCCATAAAGTAATGTTTGCGACTTAACTCTTGGTCCACAGTGGACATGAAGCTTTAGCAGAGAGCAGCCTGCTGCCGTGCTGCAGTCTCACGGTGCTCGGTGTTTGGCATTAGTGGCTACAGAGCACGCACAGAGTAAGCTGTCTGGCTAACATTAGCCGGCCGAGCTAGCGCGGCTAATGTTTTTGTTGTTATGAGATGGAGGGCGGAACCCGGAGCGGAGGCCTCTGTCAAAACACACCGAGCAACGACGGCGGCCGCCGGCGGACTCACCACGGGGAGGAGCGGCGAGAAGTCCGGGGCTGAAGATTCATCCGAGGCCCGCGCAGATGGTGAGCAGCAAATAAACCTCGATCAAACAAACATGAGTCATATCCGAGCAGAGGCCAGCTTCACTGCGTCCCTCTCCAGCACAGAGCCGTCGTCGCCATCGCCGCGAAGTCTCCAGCCCGACAACTTACGTGGGCGCATGACGTCACCGCGTCGAAAGCGACGCTGTGGGCGGGGGAGGGGCTCGCTCACACACACACACACACACACACACACCATGCGGTACGACCGTAAACACTGTCTGTACGACTAACCCCATATAACAATAATAATAATAATGATAGAGGACGAGTATGATGCAGAGTTCATCAGAGAGAGGAAGTGTTTGGATCTTTAAAGGAGCTCAATGTGGAAATGACTTAATGTTTCATAAAAGCATAAGGTTGAGGATAATGCTGTAGGTCCAGATCTACAACAACACACACCAGGACACTGAGCTCTTATAGATGTATGAATTTGTGTGCTTTCATCTGTACTGTGGGTGGTCATTCCTCCTCACCATGAAGAAATAAAAACGCAACACAGCAGGATCTTAAACAATTATGTATTGAATGATGGCTTACATATGCAAATTCAATTCCAGGACGATTGGCATACCTTTGTCCATTCTTTAACATTTAATAACCTGACACGTGAGGCATTAGACGGTAATTTAAGCCTGCAGGACACTTCTCTTTATTGGCTCACAGCTGACTTTCAAATGAGAATTTTTTCTTTGTGACAAACCCTGGTGTCAGAGTTGTAACGATTGTTTCTATATTAACATCTCTGAATGCAAATTCAAATCATTCAAATTTTGCTGACCAATACCTCAATATTTAGTGACTAATGTCAATTTTAAAATAAAACCATCCAATGTGTAGGGCTCTTGTTACTAAAAAAGCTTTGCTTTTTTCTGAAGTGGTTCACAGAAAACCCTACACCCCTCTTAAATCACACTTTACCACAAGGCATTACTCCTGTGAGGATCATGTATGAGGCATATGATATGGCACAAAATAATCTGGGTTTAAATATCTAATTGGAAGTCATATTATTGGGTTGTTATTGGGTTTTGATTTGACATTATCGTGATGACTATGTGAGAGCCAAATTTTTCTGCTGCACCATGCATGGACTTCACTAATGTCAAAAGACATTAAGTGCTGATTCAATGTCCCTGTGCAAGAACAACAACACAAAAACACAGTCTATCCCTTGTCATGTGACCAGAATGGATTTGCATGCAAAACAATGAGATGGGCTTTACATGAAGAGATAATGGTCTGGGTAAATACATTTCTTTTTCAGTCATATGTCCATGTTACCATGAAAGACAATGAAATTTCCACATAAGAAATGCCACTTCTAATCATACAGTATATTATGCACAAAAATGGTGGTACGAAAACCAGAGAAAAAATCTTCTGTGGCTCCAAGAGAAAACAAAAAACAGTATTTAAGAGAGCAAAGTCTACTGATCTCAAAAATGCAACCCATTAGCCTCATCCTGGTAGTTCCAATCTGCACTGTACCTTGACACATCTGTGTAATGAATTACAAAACAGCAACAGCTCTCCGACAAACCACCGCTTTCTGTGAAAGTTGCATTTCCCATATACACACACACACAACTTCCACGGGTCCATTTAATATATAACGGAGTCATTCTCTACACCACATAATGTTTATCATAGTCACCACCACTGATGAGAGCAACTGTTTCAGTAAAGCTTTTAAAAGCAAGACTACCCTGAGAGAAGGTCTAAAATGTGGGCAAGCTTGCCAGACCAGAACTGGCTTGAATGGGTTTGGTTTATTAAATCTGTACACTCTATTTCAATATAATCAGCACATTTTGTTCCAAGAATGTAAGATAATTTTTTTTTTTTTTTAGTAACCGTGTAATATATATCTCTACATAATACAATCCAAGTCCTCTGAACTATGTAGACATGTGCAAGTGTTTACTACCAACTTCAACGATACAGTAAAGGCAAAGACTTGTGGACACTAAGTTAGGATAATGTTGATATTTAAAATTTTCTTGAGTCCTCACAATTATCAAAATCTAAGTGCTGTAAGTAGTTCATACACGAGGTATTGAATATCTAGTTAACTGTTCTGAGTATAAAATAGAGGCAAAATACATAAAGAACATCTTGCAAGCATGACAAAGAAACTTCTACAGACACAATACACAAGTGGTCAAAGATAATATGAGGGGATACCTGTAACCTTTTGTGTCCTTGAATATAGCGTACTTACAGATTGGATGTTTTCATGTTGATGAGAGGTCATACCGTATCATGCTCTCACATACTGTGAGCTTCAGCCCCAACAGAGATCGACTGACAGCACCGTAGTGTTGCTCACGGCAACCTTATATCAAACTGCCCACTTAAACAACATCTCAGTGCTCAGAGGCTGAGGCGTTTGATCAAGTGCACATTATTCTAGCTACAGCAAATGACCCATTTTGAGAAAGTGCACTCGATCAAGTGATACCTGTGAGGAGCATCATAATACACACACATATAAAGGAATGATCAGCTCCTTATCTCTTCAAACAGCAGCATATTCTGTGTAAAAAGACTGATTTTGCTCATTAAAACTCACGTTTGATCTCCGCACGCCTGAGGCATGACACAAGAGTACTTTCCCCTCCACCGATTCAAATAAGTGTGGGTCATGTTCATGTGTAAGAATGAAACGCATGGTCATAGCATGATGTGCATCAACATAATCTGAGGTAAACCAGGTGTCCTGTGTCTTGGCCTGTTACAGTCTGAGAACCAGTGCCTTAGAGGGTCAGAGAGGTAAGTCTGAAAGAAATCATGTAAACTGTGCTTCTGCGTAGTGAATGTTTCACTTACTACCAAAAGCACAAGGGCCCTAAACTGTAAACCTCAAGGATTATCCAAAGAAAAAAGAAAACAAAACACTAAAAGTACTCTACTCATTAGATTTAACGTTTCCTTTTTTCTTATTTTTTGCAGGGTTTTCAACTTTTTTTTTCTCTTGTTTTCGCTCAAGTATAATCACAGGTGACTAACTACAGAGGATAACAGGGTCAGGTGAGTACCATGCTACATCAGGTTTAGAGAAGGCTATTGCAGACAATTCTACAACATGTACAACCACATTTTATACGTGTGAGTTACAAATATTTCAAAACATATCACCAAGAAACTAAGTACATACAAGATGTTGAATATTTAGAGTCTTAAAGGACTATCCCTCAGTCAGTAATAGGATTTTATGTTACTTGACTTAAACTGTCCAGTCTTACAGACAAAATCTGAAAAATTGCTATTCAAAAAGTAGCAAATTTGGTCAATGTCTCTTTTCAAATAGTTATAGTGCTTTTAATGGCTTAAGACAGGGGTCTTTTTTTAATCTCACCCAGTGGCAATCTACAGAACTTCAGTGTACATTTTATGACACCATAGCTGCAAAAGTCTTCATGTCAAGTCCAATAGGTAAAACAACAGCTAGTGCTGTCACATATATTTCAAAGTAGTATGCATTATCAAAAAAAAAACAAAAAAACAAAAAACAAATACACAATTATAAATTTTTTTTCAACTCTTTAAGTCCTTGTAGGGAATTCAAGCCATATGTTGAGCTCAGTGTTCCCATTTCCTACGAGTTATCAGTCTTTGAGGACAGGCCTCCAGGCTCCGTTCCAAGTCTTCAGGAAGCTTCTATGTGAGACTCTCCTGTGTGCCGCGAGGGTCATCAGGACTAAATACGAGTAAAAGTGGACTTAAAACTCCCATTCCAGTGTTTCTTCTCGATTGGCCGCTCGCTCTAGCCTGTGGATGATGTTATTGAGGTTGGCCATTTTCTCATTGCGTCTCTGAGTGCTTCTGTTGAGTTTGGGGCTCTGGAAGGGAGGGAGCGGGTTAGGGTCCAGGCTGTGATTGGTGCTCGTCGAGGGCGGATTGGGCAGCGAGGGCGAAATGGGAGCAGAAGAGGAGGGGACAGGGGAGACTGACATCATGAGGCCAGGTGAGGACGCGGCAGAGGGGGAGTTGAGGGAGACCTCCAGACTGCTGCGGCAGGGCTCTGATGAAGCCTTGAAGCTGACCGGGTCAATGGGGGACTTTCCGGAGTCTTCCCCCTCGTGCCTGGACTGGTTGGTTCTCTGAGGACCGTCTATGGACACCGCCACATGGTAGAGCCCCTGAGCCTGGCTGCTCATCCCCTCTTCCTGCCTCAGGCTCTGGCCAGCCAAGTGGGGCTCGCGGCAGCCAACGATGGAGTCCTCTTGTTCGCTTTTCAACTGCGGGAACTGCACTGATGTGGAAAAACACTGAACTCTCGACGGTTTCATGGAGCCCTCCCGTCCCTCCTCCCCCTCGACTTCCCTGTCTGTTGCCTCCTGTTTGACATGAGGCAGTGTGGTATTGGCGCTAAGAGGGAGGCTGGAGGGGATGCGTCCTGAGGGCTGCTGCAGCCTCCTCTCCTCTCCATCAGAATGGGGGCTCCGTGTCACTGAGGGGGAGTAGCTGTGGTGTTCAGCATCTGTGTCATTGTCTGGCAGACCCTCCATCAACACCTCCCGTCGCATCCTGGACCTGCAAACAAACGCTGCTATTAGACAGTCACTCAAAGGCGAACGCTCAGAATATTTCAGTGAACTTTTACATTTCAGGCATTCAGTTGCGGCTTAAAGTAAAATGTACGGGAGTAATGTTAACAACAGAGGAAGTTATTAGTTAAGATCACAAAAGTCATGGGACTGGCCTGTAGTTGTGGAACCAGTTGATGACAGTGTTGGTTTTGAGCTTGAGCTGGGAGGCCAGTATCTCGATGGTGTTCTGAGAGGGGTAAGGCTCCAGGAGGTAGGCCTTCCTCAGGGCTTCTTTCTCCTCAGCTCCCAGCACCACCCGAGGCTTCTTCACCTGGCTGTAGGGGCACAGGTCCAGCGAGACCAGGGCCGGACTCACACATTCAGAACGGGTGCTGGGTGAGTCGCTGTCCGAGCCGGTGCTCAGCAGCCCGTACCGCCTTTTCAGATAGGCTGGAGGGAAGACAGTGATATCCAGCGTGAGGGCATGACAAAACACCAACAATCTCTCAAGCTTGTTCTGAAAAGTCTGACTGTATATACTCCAGGTCCTCACCTTTCTTCTCCATCTTCTTCATGGCCCTCAGTTTGTCTACATTGTGAGGATCGTTGAGCCACAGCTGCATACGGACAAACGGCTCCCTGCCTTTCAGGCTGAGTTTGTGCCAAGGTTTGGGTCTGGAGAGCAGGTCAGACACCGAGCCTTGAGTCAGACCCAGGATGGTCTCCCCGAAAAGACGCTGGCCTGTGGGAGACAAACATATACAATGTTTATAGGACCTGTGTCTGCACTCACATGTAGTGCTTATCCCCACAGTGTGAACTCAGACTCACCTAGGTTGTTGTCTGTGAGCACCTCCTTGACCTTCTTGGTGATGGCGTAGGTGTCTAGCTCTGGAGACATGGCCACCAGCTCCTGGATACCCAGTGGGTTTGTGGGCTGGTGCAGGGACATGAGGCTGGGAGTGGATTTCCCTCCATCTGAGTGGGGTGGCAACCCAAGGCCCAGGCTCTCAGGCTGCTGGTTCTCCTTGCTGCTCTCCAGGGAGAGGCTGACAGGCTCAACAAGAGGACTTGGGTGGCTCTCTGCTGGGCTGGGAGGTGGGGAGGGCGAGGACTGGGCCGTTACTGGGCTTTTTTCTGGGGGACAAAACAGGACAAAACAGTAAACCTATAGCCTAGAAGTAACCATGGCATAATACTATAATATTATTATAATTAAACTATTATAATTAATAATATGATTATTATTATAATTAAATCATATTTTTTTGCTTTCTCTAAATGAGCATTTCTTTGTTGAATATGTCAGCACTGAAGCATCTCAAGTGTGATTCCGTTGATGTGAGTGTGTATGAACTGCAGTCTCACCCTGAGCGTGGGCCTGGTTCGGGGGCTGGCTGAGGCCCTGGCCTAGCTGATCCAGTAACCACAGCTGCATGCGGATGAAGGGCTCCCTGCCTTTCTGGGTCAGCTTGCTCCAGGGTTTGGGCCGAGACAGCATGTCACTCACGCTGCCCTGAGAAAGCCCCAGCACCTGTGCCACATAGTACAGGTTAATATTTTGTGACTACAAACACTATCTGTGACAATACTAACTATATGCAGAGACAATCATGTGTTTTTCCAAATTATTATTACAAAAGAAAGAAATCTGATTGCTCTTGGGGAAAAAAAAACTTTCAGCAAACAACCACTAGAGGGAACCAACACACTATGAATGTTTAAATTGAGCTAAGCTGATTTTAATACATCAATACAATCTATGATGGAGCAGAGCACTGCTCATTTTTAACAGCCACAATGTGATTACCATCATTAATCCATTAAGAGAATATGTGTGAAAATTGTTTGAAAAGAGTTACATTTTTCTTTCTTCACCTTATTCCATAAATGAATAAAATCTCAACACACACCTGAATGTGCCTGAAAAACATGTTTAAATAAAACTACTAAGCTGTCTTCAACTTAAGTATCTCTACTTAAGTTTAAAAATATTTTACAAATCAAATCGACAGTCATGTATTTACAAATATGAATACCTCTCACGTAAAGGCCCAAGCTAGAGAATCGAGAAATGAAGATCAGTAAAATGTGGTCTCCACCACGAAACCTAAATGTGTTATCTACTCCACAGAGGATGAACTGTGACAAATAACAAAGGCAACTAGTAAGACACCCAGAGGGATTTTCTGGAAATAATGACATGTTTTCTGGGGATGAACAAAACTGACACACAACATGCAGTCGCTCATTTCAGGAATAAATGCAAATAACATACGGTGCTGTGAATACATATTTCTTCCTTCCTGATTATCATTTTGCTGTGTATTTGACACAGTGAATGGGTAACATTTTCTAGATAAAATGTAACATTTGACATAAGGGTAACACATTAAAATTATGACTTTGTTCATTTAAGGAACAAATGTGTCACACACTGATATCATCCATTTAAAACTAGATTCAGATGATAAAACACAGACAGCCGGTTTATAACTTATAATGAAGTCAGCTAGTGGCCACCAAATTCCCTACAAGCACAGTGAAACCACAAAGGAAATGCCAGAAGAGATGATATGTTGAAATCTGTCAGTCTGGAAATGCTTACAGTGCCACCGCACCACAGCGAAGGCGATCTACATGGAGGATACTGCGGTGTGGTAAAACTTGTGGCCACAACCCGGAGCAATGACAGCTCATCCGGGAAGACATGAAAGATTACAGCACGACATCTAAAGACATTTAGGCCTGTGTAAAATGATCACCATACCAACAGTTTAACGGGACGGTTGTTGTATGATCGTGTGGGGAAGCTCAGGACTTGCTATTATTAAGGAGAGCCAGAATAATCTTAAAGAGTCCAGTCATCTATCTATGAGCTGTGTTATGCCACAAGACAAAAATCAAAACCACAGAAGCAGATGCGAGATGCTGCGTGATAAACATTAAAGTTTTGACTACGTCCTGATGTGAACTCGGACTTGAAGTGCTTCTAAATGTGGCTTTCTGCCTAAAGACCAGGTTAAAATTCTCCCACAGCGAAGTGAAATACTGATCAAATTATAAGAAGTGTCGGGCTGCTAAATTGGTGCGGTCTATTATTACATTCAAAGGGGACAATTACTTTTACACATGGATGATTTGATTGTTGGAATACTTTGTTCCTTGGATGAATAATAAAAATGCATTTTGTGTTTAGTCAGATTACCTTAGTCAATATTACATGTACTCTGTGACAAATAGGCAGTACAGGGGAAAAACAAATAGCTTTCCATGGCACTGTGTCAGTGCCTTCACAAAACAAATCTTGCGTTCACCGTCTGCGGAGCTGCATCTTTCCACTTTTCTCGTCAATTATGACAGACAAAGCAAACAGCATTTAAAACAAGACTTAGTTTGCAAATTGAATTGTGTTCTCCTTTAAACCTGAAAAAAAAATTATATCTTTATGATATCATCTTGTATGTAGTGTTTAACAAAACAGCAAAATCTACCTGAAAGCTGTATTATCATTAAAACCTATAAAGATGTAAATATTCAGTTTAATACACCAAAATGAATATTAGATTTCAGTACAGTGTAATTATTCTCATACTTCCTCAGTTTCTCACAGTAAGAAAAGACTTACACAGCATTAGTCGGGTTTACTGTGTGTAAGAAAGAGCGAATTCTCACCTTTTCTCCAAAGATCCTCTGACAGATGCCGTTCTTTGCCAACTTCTCCTTCACCTGCCTGGTGAGCTCAATGGTGTCCACCTCTCGGTACATGTACATCTCATACTGCTCTGGAGTCAGCGGCGGCACAGTGGGCTTGAGGGCACGGGGGATGTACGCTGGGTAGTAGGAGAGCCTCCCGGGTCCAGGCCCAGGAGACTCCCCACTTACCGATGTGTCTGACTCTACTTTCACCTCCACCGGTCGGCCCAGCCCCAGCTCGTCCTCAGCAGCAGAGGCCTCCTCGCTGTTGGGGAGACACTCGCCGTTCTCCAGACGGGGCCAGGGCCGGGGCAAGGCGGAGGGTCCGGAGGAGGAAGAGGACAAGGAGGGAGACACGGAATTGAAGGGCCGTGAGCTGCCTCCGCCACCGAGCACCATTGAGCCCCTCTCCTGAGACCAGTGCTGGTCGAAGTAGGTGCCCGCTTCACCGATCTCTGATTTGACTTTGCGGATGATGTTCTGGACGAAGGCGGCCGGAGAGAGGACACTCAGGGGCGTCTGGGGGCTGCTGATGGAGTTGGCCATGCAGACTGTGACACAGCCACCTTCCTCCTGTTTGATGGAGATGGGTACAGGCAGGCCCCTGGAGCGCTCCGGGGGTCCCAGACGCTCTACCTGAGCTCCTGAACTCACAGCCGGGGCTCTCCCGCAGGCCTCCATCTCCATCAGGGCGTGCTGCTGAGCCTCCATCTCCCTCCTGGCCTGTTCTAGGATGCTCTTTATGGTTTCATCTGAACTGCCCGCCCCGTTACTGCTTCTGCCTGACGAGCTGCTCAGAGATGACTTGCCATCGCCTAAATAAGAAAGACCCACACGCTGACACTGATGCATTCTTAAATCCACTTTCCAATTTAGATGCAATAAGATCATGATTGAAATTCATAATAAAAACAGTAAACATCATTGTCAATAAAATAAAATCGATCAATGTGGCTTTTAACTGTAACTTATGACTCGCAGCACCATCCTCACCTCCCCTCTGGGACTGGATCTCCTTCTTGGCCTGCTCCAGGATATTCCTAATGGCGTCGTCTGACCCAGTTTCAGGAGTTCGGATGCGCGGAGTGATGCTCCCTGCCACAGAGGGTAACAGAAAGAGATAGAGGGAGAGAGAGAGAGGAGAGGGGAGGGGGTGAGTGGGATGGTTGATCACAGAGCAGTTCCAAGGCTTTGCTTTTGACTGGTAGATCAATGGCTGCCTTTGAGCGCATGCTGTCTGAGGTTGCAGTATACGGGAAGCTCAACTTTCAAAAGCTGTGAATCTAGGGAGAAAACAAAGTTTAAAAGTAACACTACAAACATGGCAGAGGAAGCCGCGAAGAAGTCAAGGATGAGGTCCAAGTAGATTAGAAGGTTTAAACGCACACAGGTCCAGAAGCTAAGCCACCAACTCAAGACGGCATGAATACATCTGCTCTAAAAATGTATTGGTAAATCGTAGCTTCATACACTTGCAAAAATAACTTTTTTGTAACAACCTAGTTCTTATTTTGGCAGCACCTGTTTAACCATAATAACCAAACCATCTATCTTCTATACAAAACAAAAGAAACTTTTGTAAAACAGCTTTTTGGTTCAACTCTAAACCTTCTGTACTTAAAACATAAAGCTGGCATTATTCTGTATTTCTCTTATTGTCAACAAATCCCATTAAATGATCAAAACCAAGTCCATTCATTCCAAGATGTAATGCTTTAAACAATGAGGTCATAAAGATCTTCTTTGCATTTTAGAACTGGATCGATCATTTCCTAAAACAGCTGAACCACTGCAGTTCTTCAAACAGGAGTACATTACACTTAATATTCAGGTAAATTCATTGTTGGTTTTGAATAAAATACCACCAGACTTATCTGTCACTGCAAAGACACGCAGTAGAAGAATATGAGTGACATTTCAAACATTCGTTGCTACTTCCAAACCAGTGTTTGACAAATATGGAGGCTATATTTGCTCATGCTACTTCCCCTGTTGGCTCGCTGTAAGGCTATATATATATATATATAGATAGATAGATAGATAGATAGATAGATAGATAGATAGATAGATAGAGAGAGAGAGAGAGAGACAGAGAGAGAGAGAGATAGCCTTACAGAGAGCCAACAGGGGAAGTAGCATGACGGCATGTCACAATTGGCCAAACTCCAAAAACAAATAAATTGCATGTTTTTCTAAAATGTTCTCTCAGGTCATCATCTTCTCCACTCACCTCTCTGGCGGACCTGGATGGTCCTGAGTGCCAGGATGTTCTGTTCATCAGAGAGGAACTGCTTCATCTTAATGAAAGGTTCTTTGCCTTTCACAGTCAGCTTCCTCCAGGGTTTGGGTCTTGCCAGGATCTCACTGACCGAGCCCTGGGAGAGGCCCAGCACATAGTGGCCAAACACACGCTGGCCAATGTTATGCTTCAGCAGCTGCTCCTTCACCTGGAAGGCGATCTCTGCAGTGTCCAGTTGGTCCTCGTCTCCTGCAGTCGAGCTGCCGCTTTCTGACTGGTCGCTCGGCAAGCCAGCGTCGACGCTGCCCGTCCCCACAGAGCCTTGAGTGGCTGACATGAGAGCGACCTTGGCTGCATAGAGGGCGGTGGGAAAAGCCATGAGGCCCTCCTTTTTAAAGTGTGGAGAGAGGAGCTGCTTGTGAAGGATGTGGTCCCCTGACAGTCTGTCCCCAGAGCACGGAGACACGGAGAAGGGACGGGGTAGATCGTGGCTGGAGGAGGAGCTGTCCAGGGTTGGGGGGCCGGGGCTGGGGGAGGCACGGCCATCCGCCTGGGAGGAGGATGAGTGAGAGCCGGGCGGCCTGCCTATCTCCCTGCCTGCATCCTCAGACTGGTCATCATCTGATGATAGAAAGCAGACGATCGAGCACAGATCTGACTCATACAGCACGAGTGTAATCAAACTGACCAACAGTAATGTAGCTGGTAACAGATATTTAATGAGTTAACTCACCTTATTTCTATTTCTTTCTTTATTTCTAGCCTTGCAAAACCAGACCTACATTTTATAGGCTCAGTTTGTGCAAAGAGATTTAAGCCTCATCACAGACTCCAGAATTGATTGGGCCTGACCAATGAGTACCAAGCAATCAGTAAACTATGGGGGGTTTTACAAAATGAAAAAACCTCACTGCCTCTAGTTAATAATCTTGCAGTAAACTATTTAAACCAGGTTTTATAGACAGAGAATGAAACATGAGAGACATTTATTTTACCAATGCTGTGCAAAATGCGGGCCTTATCCACCAGGTATTTGTGAGACGGAAGAAAGGCCTCTTTATCCAGCAGAAGAGCCTCTGCAGCCTTGGAAGAATCCTATACACACAGACACACACACACACAAAAGCTGTTAATTTTCGATTAATCAATTACAGTGGCTGTAGATATCCTTATAATGGATGACGATCAGTGAAGCATTCAATGGCACTGCTGTTGTTTTTCTTCCCTGACAGCAAGAGAACATTAAAAAGAAACCAAAGGTCTACTTTGGTAGGAGAAAGACTCGTCTGTTTAAAACTGCTGTGTGAACAATAAGACGGTGCACGAGTGTGTATACCTGGGAGGAGCTGCCATTTGCTGAAGCCAGCTTCATTACTTTCAGGATACTACGGGCAGAGACAAACATGCAGAGAAAGTCATTTGACTTTATTTAAATTCACATTATTATTAATGAGTTACACATTCAGTTTGCACTACAGTGATCACCTTAGTTCAGTTTTAATCTCTTCATAGTCCATCTGGGATTGCAGTTTAGCCTCTAATCTCTGAAATGGAAAAACGGAAGCAGCAGGTTTTATTTCGTATTAATAAGAATCTCATTAGTTATCAGAGTCACTGAGGACTGAGGAGGTGTTCGCCATGTTCTGTCACTTCTCATGTGTCAGAGCCGCTCACCTCGATAGCTTCTGTCTTATAGGCCAGCTGGCGTTCGAGCTCAAGGAGCTGATTGGCCGAGGTCTCCTGAACTTCCTGCAGTGTGAACTGCAGCCGCTGAATGTTTTCAAGAAGACGGAGAATTTCGCGGTCTTTAGCCAGCAAGGCGGCCTCCAGCTGGGAGGGCAACACCTCGCCCTTCTCATTCTTCTCCTGACGGGGGGTGAGAAGGAGATGTGACAATAGTGTGTGAGGGGGAGGAAAAAAAGTGATGAAAGGAGTGAGGAGAGGAGAAAATGTAAGAGGCCAGCCTGTGAATCACAACCTCTGCAGTGTTGATATTATACAGACAGTTGGAAAGTGAGAGAATGTGACTTTAGCAAAGATGGTGAGGTAGCAATCATAACTGCATTTTCAAGTGATTGTATCTACATGCCGCATTTCATATAGCATGCATATAGCCCTTTGGCAGCTCTCTGTACAGAACACATTGGTGTTACTCATAATTTGCAAAGAACATTTAAAGATTATGTTTCAAGACATTGAACTATATGTATGATAAATGATCAAGGTGAAGAATATCTTTATATATTAGTTTGTCCTTTTTTAGGTTAAGATACAGTATTCAAAAGACCAGGCACTGTCAAGCTTGAAAATAATATCAAAGAGTTCAATTTTAAAATTCTAGTACATACTGTACATATACTGTACATTATTTTTTATAATTACTAAATATTTTTCTTCTTAATGTGTTGTATTTGTCCAGAACTGGGCAATGGGGTTGCTGTTGAGCTTTTTTTGGATTATGTCCATATCAGTCCTCTCAGAATAAATTTGTATAAATCCTAAAAAAAAAGAAACAAACAAGCAGATTTTGCTCTCTTAAGTAAAAGTAGCATGACCACAATTTAGAAAGTCCTGCATTCAAACTTTTAAGTAAAAGTGTGGACCAATATTATC
This sequence comes from Scortum barcoo, assembly GCA_023238725.1. Classification (NCBI taxonomy): domain Eukaryota; kingdom Metazoa; phylum Chordata; class Actinopteri; order Centrarchiformes; family Terapontidae; genus Scortum; species Scortum barcoo. The sequence continues at coordinate 4,057,146 of CM041535.1, forward strand.
ATACTGACTAACATGTAAGCAGATTTTTAATGTTACAGCTGGTCATCAGGGCACTATATCCCATGTTATTGTTGGGAGTTTTAATTCAAACAATAAATAACAGTCTCAAATTGATCATACAGTATACAGTTTTGTATGTAAATTCTGCATAGTAACTGTAACTAAAGCTATAGTTATGTAGATGAGTAAAATGTACAATAATTTCCTTTAAAATGTAGTGGAATGGAAGTATAATGTAGTGTATAGTGGAATTATAAAGTAAAGTATTTCAAAGCATCTCAAAACTGTACTTTAGTGCTGTACTTAAGTAAATATAGTTCTATTCCACCGCTGCCTGGATGTGACAAAAACATGTCACAGATCAGAAGACATTACTCTTACCCTGCTAGTGCCCTCTGCTGGATGGCAGCTCCCTGTGGCGGCACTCTGTCCACTGGCTAACTGCTCCTTTAGCCTCTCCACTTCTCTATGGGCCATCTCCGCTCTCTGCGCACACACACACACACACAAATGGTATCACAGCGTTACAGTTTTCATACACCAGCCGCATCAATTGGCTAATGAGATGATCAAGGTGAGAGCGCATACATAAATCAAAGGAGGCGCCCTTGCTCTGAAATTTTAGAGCCGAGCGGAAAAACCAGAGCAGGGGCCCGAGCGGACGAGTGCAGCCACCGGTTTATTCTGCTGAGGGGGCTGTTTAGTGAGCCCACTTTATTCCCCAAACTGTTTACCTGCTCTGTCACACCCGGCCTGCTAATTAATGATTCATTTTGAGAACATTTATCTGGGAGCTGCTGGCAGAGAGCAGCAGAGTGAGAAAAAGAGCATGAGAGAGAAAAGCCAAGGGGAGAAGAAAGGAGTAGAAGAAAAGAGGTATCACCAGGACAGGAAGCAATCAAGGCAGTGAGATAACTAAGAACCCCGGCGTTCGGCACTCCCGCATCAGTCGCGCTCGGCAGTCTCCTGTTCTCTGCTGAGTGGAGCCGTGCTGCCATAGCTCGCCCACCGACGGGGGCTCAGGTTTACACTCGCTAATCACACACTCAGGGGAGGGGAGGTAGAAGTGGAAGGAAGAGGGGGAGGGAGGCGGGGAGGGGGGGCGCACAGGACGGAGGGTGTCTAATTAAAGCCAAGGCTTGATTACAGGAATGATTACCTTAACGAAGGAGCATCTCAATCAGAGAAGTGCAGAGGAAGACTGTACTCACCTGGTTTGCTTTCTCAAGATTCGCCATGATAGCGTCGACCTCCTCTGCCCTGGAACACACACACACACAGGCAGAGGAGCACAGGATTACTGAGGAGATACTCTCACCCTTTTAACAACAAACAGGTTAAAAAACAAAGCCTGACTGATGTTGTTACACATTCTTTCATTATATGAAGTTTTATTTAAACATCTCCATCTTGAAATCTAAAACTAAAACTAAATAGCTGACAACCTTGAACCACAACCTTATAATATAAATATATTATATTATATATATATAATAAGCAAACAGATGTAAAACAAAACTGGCAGAGGTACAATAGTGTGCTGTACTTTTGTAAATGTTGTATTGTATGTATTGACTCATTCTACAGCATAGGGTGCACTGGGACGTATGCATGCATTAAGTGAAATGCTCTGAATGCATTATTTAAGATGGGAGTTACTGTTAAACTCCACTGTACTGTTTTTTCTTCAGTGCCTCTGTTGATAATACCTAACTAAGGCTGAGTGACTACAGTGAAACGCTGCTCTTCCCCTAAACAGCACATCAGGTCTGACAGCGAAATGACAACACAAACAAAGACAATAATCCCCGTAACTTCAGAGCACATCACCGTGTTGACTGTACTGTATAAAATGGTTAAAACAGATGTATATTAAAATGATCCCAAATTTGGAATTAAACCCCAAAGTTCTTAAGGAAATTTGAAATCTGAGTCATCTCAACTAGAGCAAAAGTCAACTGTGTGACAGTCTCATAGAGGTAAGTCTTAGATGACAAAGCATTTCCCTGTGGAGACTTCTGGAGCGTGACATTTCAGCCATATTCACAGCTATCACACTGGAATGAGTTCTGTAAATAAAGGACATCTGACTAATTTAACAACTCATATACTACTGTTAGCGAGACGAGCCATAATCTCCAGCATACACACTTGATGTATATTCAGAGGTGCTCCTGATACTTAGCTGCCTGAAAGCCTGTCCAAAATCCTAGGAATATTGTGGTAAAATCCAAAACAGTCATTTCTGTGAAAATGTTGAATATAAATTCCTCTGCAGTACATTAGAAACAGTATCTGACCTCTGTGTGATCGTAGCTACAGTCCACCCAGAGGATGTGTGTATGATTCTTATCCTCATAACTCTTTTGAGATTAAACTCCAACTTGCCTCCATACATCTAACAATCAGAGTATTCTAATTTAAACAGAAGCTCTGCGGGATTATTCATGAGTTTTGTTTGAAGTTCAACAGTTTCATTTTGCACACATGGGACCTGGCTTTCAAAAGGTAGATAGGGATGAATTAACAAGGATGCTGTGATTGATTTAAATATGCACATAGGTTTCTCAAGTTTCGGGACATGGTTCTCCTTTCTACCAAAAGATAAAAAATGTTCAAAGAACATATTAGACTTCTTTAATCCACATTAAACAAACTACATTGAGCCAAACCTTCATTCTCCTTCATGTTTGCACTTAACTGCTCCCATTGTCTCACACCAGGCTGCATAATTACCTGAAATATTAGTGATCCAATAGAATCCTTAAAAAAAAAGATACTCCAATACTTCTGCACTGAAATGGGGAATCAGATACTGAGACTCAAACCGAACCTATTCTTGGTCTTTATAGTCATCAGTGTTGTGTGGTGTGGCCCTGGTTTCAGAGGGTCTCGGCCGTGCCCCGGTTCTATCAATAAGGCCAGGATAGATGGCGCCCTGCTGACAGCAAACACTAACAGGTGTCAGCTCCACATTTAATGAACTTGTGCAGTACGGAAAATGTTTTGTATTGATTACCTGCTCAGCTACTCAAGCCGAAGTAGACAAATAGTCTTTCTTATCAACATTGAGGAAACAGTCAGTGAGAGTAATAGAGGCCGACCGGTGTTCAGAGGCTCAGGGTCAGGGAGGGATAACTGCAGCTGGAGCTCGGGGGTCAGCGGCGCTATAGCCAGCCCAGAGGAATGTGACCATGACAACACACACATACACACACTGTATGACAAACCACATAACAGAGATGCTCATTCAAGCTGCAGCTGCACACGAAAGGTAAGGCCAAACTGAAAATGTGTCCAATCCAACAAAATGGATGGCAGTGGGTCTAGAAACATCAGTTCAATTGTGCCATGGATTAAGCCTGGGAGAAAATCCATTAGCAGCGGCTGACTGTGCTCTGGAGCACAACCCAAACAAAGGAGTGTTTACTTTGAATGTCTATCGACATCCTTCATACAAGCTCAGATTCATTTCAGGCGTGCGGTGGATACATTGCGCTCAAAGACCAGGACAAGGTAGAGTGTTTTCTGAAGCAATCTTTAAATGGAGCAATTCTTCTTGAGGGCTGTCAAGGCCCAGCTGCCAGTGAAGGCAAACACAGACCTCTCCCATCGACCTGCATTAGTGGCTGAGTCACTCTCACTCTCTGCCTTTACAATGGCATTCCTCAGCTCTACGCTGGACATGAGTTTATGTAGGCAAAATAAAGAAGAGCGCCTTCAGCACTTCAAACGCTACAATGAGCACCAGTGAGAAGGCCACTGAGATGACTACATATAACCACCACAACTTGGAAAGGGGGGGGTATATAAAAGTTTGGAAATACGTGGTAAAGTAAACACAAAGTGTAAAATCTGAGGCAGACTCTTACTTGTTCGTCATCTCCTGGTTGTATTTACACCGCAGGTCCAGCAGCTCTGTCTGTGCAGTGTTCAAAGCTGGTGAGAGGCAGACAGGGGAAGTGAGATATTAACTTAAAAAAAAAAACCTGAACTTTGACCTTAAAGCTACATTACTGAATTCATTTGCCAGTATAATTTTGGGCTGCACTAATATTTTTTCGAAATGTAAACTACAGGTCAGATGAAACATAACCAACGTAAAGACACCATAAACACTCACATAATTCACTGAAAGCTGATGATAAATGGTTTCACATGGTGTAACAGTGGTTTTCATTCTAAAATGGGTTCGTTTTAAACTTATAGTTATATCAACAAAGCAGCAGCGGGACATCTTGTATCAGCAGGGGGCACCATACAGCAATTACTGTACGTGCCAGTATTTAAACCACTTACATGAGTGCAGAACCTTGATCTTCTCCTCGGCCTCTGAAAGTCTGTCAGCCAAACTAACGTCGACGCTCTCCTCCTCCTCCCTGGGAGAAAACATCTCTGTCAGTTACTTCACTGCAGCGTGGCCACACATTTAAAACTAAAATGTGCAACTCGATTATGTATTAGAAAACAAGTTCATGCCACCCTTCTACCACCAATAATCTGCACATGTGAGACAAAGTTCACAAAGATACACAGTTTAAACTAAAATGTAAAAGGAGTTGATGTGCGCTGTATTTTTGGTAAGTTTGGAGCCTCATTTTATGCAAATTCATGCTTTGGTTTCTTTTTTCAAAAACCTTTCACTATTGTTAATGTTGAACACGTCTCACTACATTCAAGAACATCCCCAAGACAAGCTAAACGGGAGCATTTAGGCTTTATTGTATACTGTAAAGGTGAATATTGTTCCTGTAATGTGCATTAAAATCGGGTGAAAACATCTCAGATCAGTATTAGCGAAAAGGTTTGGGACATTTACAGGTTATGCTTGGGCATTCTTAAAAAGCAGGCCTTCATATTATACCTAAAATAATTACTTGTAAGGAGTGGTCGGTATTGTATGAATTTGGGGGGCACAGGCTGTTTACTCATCTCTTTAAATTTAGGAAATATAAAGTAAATCTCCAACGATGGTCAGTCAGATGCAGAGAGAGGTTCACTGGTTCTCACCCTCGGCCAGCAGTTCGGTCCTGGTAGTTCTGCTGTGGAGAGCCTGGGGCCCCGGGAGCCGGTGTGCTGTTGGGGGTCATCAGGGAGGCTGGAGAGCTGGATTCTGGGGCCTCCTCTGTCACTGCCGCCCCCGAGACTGCTGGAGCGTCTTTTAAGGGCTCTGTGTAGAAGGAAAAAGGCTGACATGAGCTCAGCATCAGCTAAGTGATCGGAGACTAACTCACAATTTATTTGAAATAGTCATCTTATTTTTTCTCCAGATATTTTGGCAGATTCACAGCCTTCCTGAGACCTGGTACATTTAAATGAACCTCCCAGCACTGTCAGACCTTTACAGTAGCACACCACAGATTAAAAAAAAAAAAAAAACATCAAGTGGGATGGCTCCCCGATGTAGATGATTCCTGCCTGACCTGTCTTTTCAAGGCACTCCAGGTGTTTCTTCCAGTGCCCGCTGATCTCTCGTACCAGGGCCTCGCTGTCGGGGGCCGAACTCTGAAGATGCTGCAACCTTTCCTCCAGGGTGTGTGAGGCCTCCAGCACAGGAGCTGGATCTGTGAAAGCAGACACACACAAATCTCTGTAGAAAGAACTCCTAAGATTCACATGATATCCATACACTCCTACTTTTCAAAAAAAGCAAAATAGCTGTTTTACTGTGTGCGCTGCCTATAAAGCACATTACAGAGTTTTCTGCATCGCACTTTCAACAGAGGCAGACTATTCCACTGAGACTTCTTTCCAAAGAGTGACTCTTAGACTTTCCCTACTCAGGCGCCTTTGAAAATTTCACAGGCTGGACCTAATGACACAAGTGCCGTTCCGACCCCTCACATGTACAGAAACCTAATCAGTCTTCTCACGTGCTGATGAACGGCAAAGAAGACAAAAAGACTGCCATGAATATCTGACAGAATCTTAAGTCCCAAGTACACACCTAGGCAAAGTGTAGAAAAAGTCTGCTCCTGAAAAGGGGGTAAAAAAAAAAAAAAAAAAAAAAGCGGGATTCTTTAGCACAACAGAGGAGCTGTTTTGCAATGCATGCGCGGCAGCACCGGGCCCATGGGGCCAACTAGGAGGCTGTTTCTCAGCTAACAAGTCTCCTCTGTATCATTTGATCATTTAAATTATTATGCCAGGAATTCTCAGGAGGCAGCTCGGCACTCCACATCACAGGGCTGTTTTTAATCTTCCCCTTCCCTTTCTTCCCCTCCCGAAAAGTTCAACAGCTCAGAGAGAGAGAGCTGCTCCTGTTGTGTACCTGCCTGCCGAACACCAAAGGAGGTGACTTCTAGTGCCAAAGCACAGAGAGGGAAGCTCAGGGGAGCTCCTTGACAAGGGGGGAGGCAAGATGTAGAGCCACACGCACACACACGCACTCTCGCACACACACGTGGGCACACACACACACACACACACGCCGCAGCCCTTCAAAACTCTAAAAGAGGAGGAAAATCGCTGCTTTGCTGCACAAACTTTTCTCCCACAGCTTTCATCCACTCATCTTAGACTTCTGTGTGGAACCCAATTGGATCCCTTCTTCAGTATGGGCACTGACTGAAGTGACTTTTCATAAGAAGTTGGAGCCACAGACGTTTAAACTTTTGCCAGATGTCACAGAGAGAATGCAAACTCTGTGCCGGCAGGCCACAAAAATAAATGATCATCAGAGAGCCAAAACTTCTGCAACGTGCAATTTGTTGAAATCCTGGCCATACATTGCAGCTCGCCATATCTGCATTTTCATCAGACAAACATTTTGGGCCATTTAATTGATAGAGCTATTTTTCCCAGGACCGTTTACAGTCAAACATTGTCTGCATTCATTGTTACACCAACTGTGGAGATATTGCATCAGTCACAAGGGACATCACTATTAAGAGCACAGCTCTTCTAAGACAAACAGGATGACTTAAAGCACTGCTATTCCATCGACCCACTGTCACAGAAATCACTTTATCAGCCTCTTTCCCATATATCCTTTCAACTTTTAATGATCAAAGGACAGAGATTATTGTAAGGGATCTCTCACACATGGACAAGCCAGGATTATCAATCAGTGGCAGGGGAGTAAAGTAAAGTCAAATTTAAAGTGAAGGGATATAACTTAAGTCTGTATACAAAATTAACCCCCGTCAAAGTAGAGCAGCGGGGATACTCTCAAAGGGCCCGGGATCTACAGTTACTGAAGGAGAGTCCAGAAAGACTGCTGATAACTTTGGAAAATAGAGCTACTAATTGACACGGCTAATAAGAAGCAGAGGAGCTCCGTTTTTACAGCAGCTCTGACGGTAAACCCGCCAAATAAAAGCTGGAATGGAAGAGGAGGTCAACACGAACACGACCGCTCCCTTTCCTGGTAATAAAGAAAGATCACAGAGGAGACGAGACGGTATGTACGTCACGTGAGCCGCATCACTCCCAGAACAAAATAAATGGCTAAATTTTTAATTCGCCCCTTATCTTAATTTTAGATGATTGGCTGTCGGCTCTGAGGTCATGATAACTGATCGGGCAACGGCAGCTCGTTTAAACTAATAACTCGCAGAACGTTTCAGACATCCTTTTTCTCAGGTGAACACAGGTCAGAGCCACCGAGGATCAGTGGTGTCATTGTGAAAACACGACCGCGACCGTTCGCTCACAGGGAGGAGCTGTCTGCTGTTAAAGGATCATTCCGGTTCATTTCAACGTTCGTTTTACATTTTACGCTCCAAAGCGACTGCTGAGATCTAAGAACAGGATGGAAACGCTACAGCGAAATCCAACACGTTGAGAAGCTCAGAGCAGTCAGACAATCAGACAGGGTGTAATCAAGCAGACACCTTATGCTGATTTACAACTAATTTATATGGAAGTAAAACTCAAAGGTATGCACACGTGAAAGTTCAGTTATAACCCCTCCTTGTACAGGAAAACAGGGTGTACACAACGACAGCAAGTACAAATAGTATGTTTGCTTACTTACACAAGGCAAAGCATAGACTGACATTGACTTTAGTTAGGGGTATCTCTAAATATTTAAAGATGGAAGAGATTTGACTACACTGTCTAGAAAACATGTTGAAAGAATTAAGTTCTGCTTTTTTTTTTAAATCAAATAATTGAGATTTAACCTTTTTATCCGTTGACTGGTTAAGATAAAAACTGTATATGAAAAACAAAACAGCTGAAAAATGATTGTAATATTGTCTATTTTGTATCTATGGTCATTTATCTTTTTTAATCTTCTGTATAGGAGTCAATATCATATTATGAGTATATTAAAAAGACATTTTGTGTACTTGTCACATGACTGATGGTGAAGGTCATGGACAGTATATGAGCAAAGCTGGATGAAGGCAAAGGTAGTGAAACTGTGTGGTGAGTGAAGCACTGAGGCTCACACTGGTCTGCGCCTCTCAGTGTTAGAAACGGCAGTGTTATTAGTACCAGCGGAGGAGACGGACAGAACTATAAAAATAAGACCCAAGTTGTGATAAACTCTAATTTGCTAATAGCCAGCAAATGTGAGCATGACTTTTAATTGTCTTTGCACATTCTCAGCTGCACTGATATCGAGTTTCATCACTTTGGCTGAGCGATAATGAGGCTGCCACCCTGTAGCTGCCTTCCTCGTGGTCACTGCCGCACTGTGTCTGTGCTATTGCACATCTCTGAGCAGGAGGCAGTTACTGTATCTGGGTGAGCCTTCGGTCCAGGGCGAGCCCGAGCCAAAGCTTCTCAGAAGCTGGCCGGCTCAGCGGACTGCAGGTGGCACCGGGGAGGATGGCGCGCAGGTTCGGCGATGTGTGTCTAGGTGGGTGGGGGTGGACCAGGGTGGTGTGCGCCAAGACAAGCAGGTGTGTCGGGGCGGTCCGTCTTGGCCCTGTCAGCGATACACCATCATTAGGCGGTGTGGGCGCAGCAGGGTGCACCATTATGTCTCCCTGGGCCCTGTGTAATTACGCTCTGACATAATTAACCCAGCAAGCCCATTAGCCAAGCATTGGCTGGCTGAAGAGAGAAAAAAAACGCTATAATTATTTGTTGTGCGCATGTTAATGAGGCCAGCTGTGTTCCCATCATACAACACGAACAAATTAATTTACAAGGCTGTGCTCCAAGGTTTTTTCTTTTCATTCAAAACAGTCTTGTTTTTTTTTCCCTCTGAGTGGACTTCAAGGTCCATAAACACGCTCTGCCGCTGCTGCAACAAACAGTAACACTGCCGTAATATTGTTGTCAAGAACCAAAACTAGGTTGAGAGAACACTTAGTCTTTACTTTCACCTTCAGACAATGTAAAGTGATATAAGGTATGTAGGATAAATCACTGCCTCTTTTCTTTTACCTGTCACGGATTAGTTTCGATTAGAAAAAAGACTCGCAAAAAAAAAAAATCATAAACACAACTTTTGTGTTCGTGCTGCATTTTAAACCAACGAGCATTTGATATTCAGATAGCAAACCGAAGTCTCTTTACCTTGATGTGGCAGGAGGAGTGAGAAAATACTAAAATAAAAAGATAGGTGGAATGAAAGAAAAAAAATGATTGTGGGAAGTGGCAGCTTTTGTGTGCGAACAAAACAAAGCTGAGAGAGAAACTTCTTAACCTGTTCTTCTTCATTGCTGTTCCATGTCTTTGTTCGACAGACTGAAGGACAGAGAAGGAATGACATCAATACAAACACTTTTAAAAGCGTGGAACAAAGAGCGGAGCCGGAGCTAGATAGCATTTAAAATTAACATGAGATGCTGCAGCGAGAAAAGTGCCGGTGACATCCAAACCAGACTTCACTCCAGATAAAACCACTCACCTCACATTCGTATTTATGAGACATGTATGACAAATCACAATGAATTAACCTCATCAAATACACCAGTCTATTGTCTTTACATTTTTGAATCCCATGGTTACATCTTATCAGCTTGCAGGCACACACATACACATTCACTACACACACACACACACACACACACACACACACAATCTTTTAAGAGCACACTCTCCTGGTCCCTCTGGGGTCTCTTACTCCACAGGGATCAGTTGGAGAGGCCCAGCTCTTTTATGAACATAATGCATTATTAAGCACCTCAAACATCTCCTGGGCCTTTGTTTATTACTGCTCTTATTAATCACTTGTGCATAATCTCGTCCCGCCCAGAGAGCTTTCATTTTCCATCAGCTTTTATACATCGTTATTTTCCGACAGACCTCCACAAACGCGCACAACACTCCTTCTTTGCTCTCATCCTGACTGTAGGTACTCAGCTGCAAAATTACAATAAAGCAGCTTGCCGTGCCTTGCAGGCCTCTCTTGCTGGTGCTTGCTTATGTATATGCAGGGTTGAAGAAGGACAACTATTCTTTGTGCATCTGAATGACTGAATTACGAAGGTCAGCGCATTCTCTTCTGATAATCTCATAGCCGAGGGAAACATCTGATGTGAATATGCGAGGCACTTATAACCATCTCATAATACAATACGGCTGAATGTGACAAAAAGCTGCTGGTGTTTGTACTCTGCTCCGCAGTACCAGTGGTCACCACTAGCAAGCACTGTTGCCACAAAATTTCCACCAAAGCGCACACACACAGACACGCCGTGCAGGCCCATGGCACACACACACACACACACACACACACACATACACACACACACACTTAGAGGGGTGTATTCAGATCAGAATCTTCACAAACTCTCAGTGAGCTCCCCGCTCAGATAAAAGGAGCTGTGTTCTAAAGGAGAGAGGGAGCGGGGTGGATCCTGAGGGATGAGTGTGTGTACTGAGAGGAGGCAAGGAAGAGCAAACACCTGGAGCGTCAGTCTCAGGGCTACGCCCCTGGCGACAGGGCCTCGCTGCTCTCACAGAGGTGGCAACAAACGCCGACGTTCAAATGCCACTCGCACACACACACACACACACTCACTCACACACTCCAGGAGAGAAGAGCAGAATGAGAAGGCGAGGCGGAGAGGAAAAAAAAGCGAGGGGAAGTTAGGTGCATCTCTGGGAAACCGATGAAATCGGGCAGACGCTGCCACTGTTTTTCAGCATTCAGTGATCAGGACGTGTTTATCTGCACTGATCAAAACCGTGCGGAGGTGATATAAACATTGTTAGGGAAACACTGTTAACAGACCTCTTTCAAGCCCCAGACTGGGTAGGAGTTACAGTGCACAGCATGGGGAGATGTCACAGGCAAATCAAAATATAGAACGCTAATGAAACACTCCAGTGGATTGACATCTCGGCTTACAGGCCTCATGAAAGGCAGGAGGGGGGAGGAGAAAAAAAAAATCACTTCAATCACTTGCATCAAGAAGTTATTTCTGCTCCAAGTTTACTGTTGCATTCTAGTTGCCATTGAACAGGAGCATTATCTCTCATTAACAAAGCGTAACATAATCATACTGGAATCTCACAAATGTAACAGATACATTATTTGTATTCAATAGCGGGCACGGTAAAGTGGATAACTGATATGTGACCAGATGTTAATGATAGCCAGATACAACAGGTCACATATTGAGCTGCTGCTGCGTGTGTCCCCTCCCCCCACCTTTTCCTTGTTCACCTCTTGCATTCATTAACTCTGCTGTTGGCCTGTTCTGATTGGACCGAGGGCCTTAGTGTTGGCGCACAAATGAGCACGCACGCGCACGCACACACTGAGTGAGAGGCACTTTCAAATGAAATAATAGGAGGGAAAAACGTCCTGCAATGAATAGTAATAACTGCATTAAGATTAACGAGCACGGCGTGTAAAGAATAATTGCATCTGTCAAAAGATTAAAAATACATGAGCTGTAGCATTTGTTGGGGGAATGGTGGGGAAGCTCACTGTTGTGTTTGAGGGGCAGAGAGAAATGAAGTGGGGCCACAGCCAAATGACTGTCCTCCGGTGTACCTGGAGTCATCCATTCTAGCGAGGGGTGGGCAGGAGAGGGGGGAGTTGTGACCTTGGACACCAGCAGCAAGATGTACAGTGACAAACAGGCACAGGATACTATAGGCCCTCCTCACAGATGGCAGATACTGCAACGGCCGACACAGAGACACTCTCAGCGGTCCGGCTTCTGCGTGGCTGTAGCCAGAGAAGTGGGCGGATATCTGGCAAACGAAGGCACCTGATGTCGGGGTCGGTCGACATTAGATTTTTCTTTTTTTTTTTTTTTTTTGCCGTTCGAGGTTGTCACAGTGTCAGATTAGTCATCAAGTTGTTGCTGTGATTCGGCAGAAAGACGTGGCGGACTACCAGGGGGGCCCTGACCAATCAGAGGTCACCATCCTTCTAGACTTGTGTGATGTATGCAGGTGATCAGGAGGTCGGAGCAGAGAATTAACTGCATCTCCACTGATGCTCATACATTCAATCATCAAACACTTGTGCATGTTTTGACAGTTGTGCACAGAAAAGTGCTCTGGCGCCGCTTTGAGTCAACATCACAGAACGTGTCGTAGAAGTGTGAAAACGAGAGAGAAGGCAAAGAAATAACCTGACATGCTAGACTTTTTGTAAGGACATAGGAAGGTGTCCCAGACACTGTGTCAAGCCATTATCGGACTAATGAAATTACATTTTTGGGCGGTGGGTGAAAGCACCCTGTTGCCTCCATGTCTCCTCATTAAGTCCAGAGAGGAGTGCACATAACAGTTTCAGAAGAGCTGATACTCCTCTGTAAGAGCTTTTCTCTTTGTCAGCTACTTTGTTATTGTGGTTATTTGATTAAACATCAAATTATTCAGCAATAAGCAGGGTGGGAGCACAAAATAAACTAAAATTATTTAGGTCCAAAATTTACATTTTGACACGCGTCCCTCTATAAGATACAGCCATAAGATTAAATGAACCTTATTTGAAATTGTACTCATCAAATTAACAAAATTCCATTCAGTGAAACACGGACTTTTAGGCCCCTGCAGGTAAAGGATCCTGGGACAATTTCCCAATTTCTCCTACTGATGAACCATTGTGGACATAATTTCTAAGAGTTAGAAGGTCAACTGGACTTGCTTGAGGTTCTTGAAGATGTTTCACCTTCAATCCGAAAGCCTTCTTCACTTCGTCAGTTACCATGGCCTGGATGACTGAGAATCTTCAGACGCCATCCTTGACATACTTGTCTGCTACATATCAGCTTGCTAGCCTTTAGTGGAAAAGTTTTTGTTAGCAGATCCCATATTCAGGAGTCAGCTGGGTTTGTTCAGTTTGTAACAGCACAGCAGCTTTACTGTGGCGACGTTCTGCAGTCAGCAGGGCTACGCTAACACAGTGAAAACCTCAAAACAAGAAGCTTGTCAAAGCCATAATCTTAAATGTTCCGTTTCTTCATTTCATTTAATTTCACTTTCTTTCACAGCACCTATGCAGATAATGGTGCAGGTGTGTTTCTGGACCACACTTCAGTTTCAGTTTCATCGTCCGTAGTCATCGACCTTTTCTTTGTTCATTCGGCCATGGTAGCCATTTACTCACATCACTAGCAGAGACCAGAGCAAGTCTGCTGTATTAAAAGTCTACTGTGCACCGCTAGTGATCACCGACACCTGGATCACAATACTGAGAATGCAGTGGGCTCGATCACCATTGCATCATTCATCAATAGATAGTGACTTACTACTTAAATTATAGCTTCAAACACAGAATTAAGTGTGGAAAGTTTGAAGCTATTGACACGTTTACGTAGCTGGGATAAGTAAAAACAGGAGTAATGTAACTACTTCTGCTGTTAAGTTAAATTATCATATTATTTTTCAGGGTCTTTGCCCAGCGCTGCTTAGTACTCTGACCTTTACTGAGAAAGAAAACAACTGCCTTCTCTTTGTCCCAGTTATCAGAGAAACAGACTCCCTTTGTTAAGGTAAGGTCAGATGGAGGTAGTAGACTGGCTGCGTTACGTCACCTGATGTAACCTGACACAGGAAGGACTACGACTGTATACTCAATAAAATGACCACACATAGACTCTCACACATACACTCTATAAAAAGTGACCTTACCTTGAAAATAAAAGCTACTGTAGCTTACACTGAGCAGTTGATGTTGGCTGACAGTGGCCTTTCTTTTTATTTCTAAGTCTTTGTTCTTGAACATAACAACTCTTAGTTGACTCTGTTCTCTACTTGAGAGAGGTTCGTGACAAAATATATCCCACAAGACGCTCCTGGGCTTGAATTAAGGCCTTGATATAAAAGGTATAGGTCAGAAAATCAAACTGAATACATCTTCAAAGAATGGTATTTCTTATCAAGGAAATAACTCCATTCAAAGTGTGCTTGAGTGTGTGTGTGACTGTGTGCAAAAGCACGTGTGCATGTGTGTGTGTGTGTGTGGTGGCGCAATATCAAGCAGGGGACTTCAAGGAAAAATGGAGACCTTTAAAAGTCAGTTGCTGCCGTCGCTATTTCTCTGACGCAGACTTTTATCTTGTATTCATTGAATCTGTAAACAGCATTCTCTACTCCTGCCACAAGTGTTTCTCTGATCTAGACTGAGATTGGGCTGCGTTTTGCTGCCGTCTCCTGCAACAAAGAGCAATACAGTACATGTGCCCTGGCATTGAAATAACAACTGAATAAACACAGAATATGTCTTTCCTCTGCTCTAACTTACTGTCGTTGCCCCTCTCTCCCTTTTCCCCCATTGGCCTCATCAGGCCTGCGTTCCATGCGAAGCCAGACTTCAGTAGGGATTTTAATTGGCCCTCCACAATCAACAGCAGAGCTCCTCAAGGATGTGTTCGCTCCTCAGCCAGGCTACACTCAAGGACCAGTGCTGGGTTTTGAAGTGGCCTCACGCAGAGTTTTGGAAACCACTCTGAGAGCACAGACTTTGAAAAATAGATAAGAGCCACAGGGTATAGGGTTTTATGTATCTTATATCCATATCTTGCACCATATCTATCAATGGGAAGAAAATTACTTTTTGGTTTGTGCACGTTGCTTCATATATACATGATATGTCTCTGTGTGTATACTTATAGGGCTGGTCCAGCGATAGTGATAGAGAGTTGATGGGGAATTGATCTCCGGGGAGTGATCTTTGAAAAGGGGGGGAGATAATTCTAGAAGTAATGTGTGTGAGTGTGCTGTTTACACTGCTGCTGTTGTTGTTGTTTGTGTAGATGCACATCTCTGGTCTTAGTGGGAGACTCACCTGGGGCCTCGATAAGCTGTTTGTAGATTCCCAGGAACGCAGACTCGGCCTCCTTACTGCGCTTGTTCAGAGCAACCACCTGCAGGGGAGAAGACGCCATTAAGGTAAACATTGACTGATATAATCTTGGCATATGTCTGACTCACAATGCGCGGCATATTTACATTTCAGGCATTAAATTGATGCTTTTACAGTGAGCAGAAAACACTTAAATAACAATGAATCAATAGCAGCGAGAGCAAAGGTCAACCTCACAGCATCCCTCCAATAAATGAAACAAACATTGCTGCGTGCCTTGTATATGTACTCCATCCTCGGTGCATATAATGGAGAGATGCTGGGCATAGCTTGTGCATAGATGAACCAATTCAAAGGCTGCGTTTCTACTGACTACTAGAGCAACAAAGCATAAGCTATGGCGATGTCCTCCCTGTTGAACTGCCGTGCCGCTGCATGTTGCGAGGTGACATTTGGCCTGTTAAATGTAGGTGCCGGCGCGCGAGAAGGCTCGCCAGTGACAGTGGCCTTCATCACCAGCAGCACTCGGCACCTGCTATACTCGGCTCGGCGGGTGATGCAAACCAATTAACGATTCATTAGGAGGGACAAAGAAAGCGAATTAGCCGCCACCTGGCCCCATGGAGAGGGCACCTGCACTAGTGGGTATGTGGGTTACCCTGCTCCCGGCTCCCGCTAAGACCTCGGGCCTGTTTGTAAGTCAGAGGACGCGCTTGAAGCTGCCTCTCGACGTCCTCTGCTCCGCAACGGTAAATCAGATCATCCTCGTTCAAATGACCCCCCACTCCAAGAGCAGACGGAATTCAAATTATTGCCATCTATTGTCTATGTCATTTCTGTCACTGTTGATTACAGCCTCTGTCGGATCAGCTCAATGGACTCCACAATGGAGGGTCAAGTGCACAGTATGGCTAAGCCAGGCTGCTTCTCGGCGGTATGACTACACTTGAGAAACGTTCATTTCGCAAAGGCTGAAAACACTTATGAGAATGGCG
Organism: Scortum barcoo; assembly: GCA_023238725.1. Taxonomy (NCBI): domain Eukaryota; kingdom Metazoa; phylum Chordata; class Actinopteri; order Centrarchiformes; family Terapontidae; genus Scortum; species Scortum barcoo. The sequence continues at coordinate 4,073,313 of CM041535.1, forward strand.
GCGGCGGTGGTGGTGTGTTGGGGCTGTTTAGTGGTGTTATAAATAAGGTGTGTAGAGAACAGCGAGGGACGGAGAGCCTTTGATTTACTGGAAATGGCTGGTGTTTTCCCTTGGGAGGCATAACGACAGCATCATGTTTAAAGAAATATCATAAAGATCAAGCAAATCCCCCCCATCACTCCCACTTGGAGCAGCTCAGAGGAGTTCATGGAAAATGGAAAAGGCAGGAGCCCAATCAATACAGATGCAATAGTCTGCAGCTCTCAGCCAGCCCCCTGCTATACTATGCTGTTGTTTCACTCAGCTATACCCCAATTTAACCCCCCCAACCCACCAACCTCCATCTGCCCCCCCCACCCCACCACATTCCCTCTCTCCTCCTTCCAGGACATGACGTTCATGTTGGCGCGCTCACTCATAAACAGTGAAAATGTGTGAAGCACGCTGGCCCTGTAAACACTCATCACAGCTTTCTATGTGGATCATGAGTGCATCAACAACTCCTGCTGGTTCAGCTCAGGTTTGCTCTACACCCACTGATGAGAGACTGTTTTCATGTTTGCTTCGTTTTCACTATGAACGGGAGCAATTTCCTGACCCCCGAGTGTCACCTCTGGCCAATAACAAACCTCCGCTCCTCCACGCAACGGTGAGCAACAGCACTTTGTGACATCCAGACAAACTGTTATCAACCTCAGCTCACACCTGAACTACATGGCCTCAGCAGCGGGGTGGCTGAACCCGCCGCTAGTCATCAACTTTTCACCGCTGACAGTCTGCTGGCTGGCCTGGCTTCCTCTGAAGCGAACACATCAAATGAGGCTGCCGACTGCATATGTAAAAATCCTGAGAACCTGTGAGGGCGACTGCTGGGACTCCTTCTTCCAGAGACGCGCGGGGGTCTCCTGGCCCTCCATCATCCTTTAACGAGAGAACACGGAGATTACCTCCACAATCACACCATTAACCTGCCTACAGACGCTAGCAGAGACATCAATCACACGCCTGCCTGATGCCTTCTCACGTTAGCGCCCGCTATGCGTATAGATACCCCCCCACCACCACCACCACCACCACCACAACCCACCCTTGCTATCATCAAAGCACTGCGAGGTGTCGTGCATAATATGGGCTGATCAGGGAGTCATCTTCATCTCCATGCTAATCCACCTCCAGCAAAGCGCGCTGGATTCTCAGAGCCAGGAGTCTCATACTGACAGATATGAGGAGCCGACAGGACCGTTGTACAGACAAGTATGGCTAGAGGAAGGACCACAACCGGCAAATCTCTTCTCCTCTTTTGGATGCGAGATATGGCTCTGGCCCTGGCTTCGGCTCACAGCGCATTCTTTGTTTTCACCCGTTTTGTGATAAAGGATATGGCTACCGAGGGAATGGGCTTGGCCACAGGTTGATTTTACAAGCAGGAGTAAAGCCTGGGGCAGAGTAGCAAGAGAGAGACAAAGGAAACCTGTTAGCGCTCCTCCATAACTCTTCACGTGGCAACAGAGTGGGCAGAACACAGCCTCTGGGACAAGGCTGCTGGGAAATACTTACTGATAAGCCTTTGAGAATACTTACAGTACCCGCTAGTGAGTCTCTGTGTGTGTATCTGATTGTGCGTGTGCATGTGTGTGTGTGAGAACAAGCTAGCATGTGTTGAGCAAAAGGAAATAAATGAAGGAGGAGAGAACAAATCCAGAATGAAGTGGAGGAAGCAGAGTGAAGGGCTACTGAGCGACGTACAGAGAGAGACAGAGAGACAACAGAAAAGAGAGGTTCCCATAAAGAGCGCAATTAGCAATTATGCAGTCATCAATTACAATTATCACAACTGGTGATTATGCAATTATCACTCTAAATCATCGTTTTCCCCCTCCGCCTTACCAGTTTGCCACCCCCTGTGATTTGGTTGTTTGAGGATGGGTTGGGATGGTGCAGGTGATTAGAGTGTGTGACGATGATGGGGGTGTTGGGCGGGTGTCAAAGCAGATCTGCACTGCACCGTGTGTGCGTGTGCAAATAAGTGTGTGAACGCTTGAAGTATGTCTGCATATGCATCTGTGCCTGGGTGTACATAGCATGTGATTTGATTCCCTGTTTTTTTGCATGTGTTGCGCGTGCGCATGTGTGTGTATATGGACGCAGTGTTCATGGATGCACTGCTCCCGTCTCAAGGTGAATGTGGTTGGTGCTGTGGGTGGCTTGGGGACAGCAAATGTATGGTTCCACAGTCCCTGAGGCCTCTAAATTACCTGTCATCTTCCCCATGATGCAAAGGTCAGTGCACAATCATAGGGAGTCCATCCTACTGTGCTGCTCACTGAGCGCTAGTCCAGCCCACAGGCTGACAGGATGTCACAACAACCCCGGTCCCGCTCCATGCTTATTAGAACAAAACAGTGGGAAGCCCACTACCACCACAACACCACTTGTCACAATACCTTCCAGAAGAATCCACTGGATTCCTGACAAACGTTCAGTCCTTGGTGTTAATATAGGCAAGGACATGAGGCAAAATATGGTCAGTGCTCTTCTATTATGCAGTGTTATGTTGCACTGAAAGTGGGGTTTTTTTTCCAATTTAATTTCTATCGGTTAAATATTTCCAACAGCTGTTCTTCTGTTTTCAATGTCGCCATTTTGAGCTTGTATAAAGTTCATTTCTGCACATTTTTCTTCCAGCGTAGTTTCTTACAGAAATATTTTTCAATTATAAAGATTTCTTTGGTAATTACTAAGCATTGGTCCTGTGTTTGGAAATCCACTTTCCTTTAGCTTCTCATAATAGCTTTTTTACTGGCAATTAATGATATTTTAACTATATTTATCCATTTTTAGTACTTTAGTACTTTTTTCACTAAAAGAATTAAGAATAAAGTACCATACCAACTCACAGAGGCTTCATATCCAAGTATATTTTTGTAATACATGTTAAATATCCTCATGTACAAAGAATTATTGAGCTGCACCTAGCAATTCTTTTCATTGATTAATCTAGCAACTATTCTTTCCATTAATGATGGAGTCTATAAAACATCAGAAAATAGTGAAAAGGGCTAATCTTAGTTTCTCTTATCTATTTGTGATGTCTTGTTTTGACCAACAGTCTAAATTTACAATTATACCAAACATCAAATTCACCTTTGAGAAAATGGAAGAAGAGAATATCAAGCATTTTAGCTTGATACATATTTAAACATGAATTGATCATCAGAGGTTGTAAAATTAATTACTGATTAATAGCCTAATTAGCTCTGCAACAGATCCAAGACATGCGTTTATAATATATATATAATAATATTCATGAATAATTTTTCTTTAAAAGTTTTGATAATGCAAAGGATTAGATAAGCCAGTGGTTTGGTGATCCCTTCACTTCCTGTACAAAATTTATATTTTGAATTCTCTGGAATCCATTGGATCAAGAGTGTTTCTCAACCTGCTAAATTATTACACATCTTGCTCAGTGTTGTTTTATAATGTCTACTGAAGAGCCCGTAAATAATGGTTAAAATTTAAAACAGATATGATGTAAAATCAGATTTTGAAGAAAACGGGATGCATTTTAATGGCTGACTGATCACAGACCGGTCTTCATCACTCATGGAGGATTTGGTTGTTTCAACATCGTAAAAACAAGGAACAAGAAAGAAACTGGCATACGTGCTTCCAGTTTTCTTGATATGTGATCTGAATGTGATAAGAAAGGCAAACGCAAAACCACAATTTTCCCTTCAGAAGCAGGTAGAAGATCATATTTTTGCTCTGCCACCCAGCACTTCTGCAGCTGTCACTGCTGGCGTTTGTTTTGCACTGAGTGTAGGTTCAGAGGAGAGGCGGGAAGAGAGAGATGAGTTGGTGTGGAGTGACTGATGAGTGGGTGGAGGAGAGGGGCAGAGGTAAACTCTATTGCAATACAGTCTGGACGGAGAGAGCCCCGTGTACACCCACACACGCACACCCACGTATACACACACACATTTGGGAGTATGCAAACACACACGTCAAGTCGCACTGCTGCAGATGCACACTACACATGGACTGTGTTTGAGGGCAGATTTAATCATGGTGACACCCGTCTCGGAGCGGTGGTAGCAGCATGGCGGTGGCTGTGGCCGTCTCTGGATGCCCGGCAAGATGAGCAGTCAGAGCACTGACACACATCTCGTCGCCATGTCAATTCCAATCAGCGGTGCCTGTCAGTCAAGGCGCCCCGCTCACAACGGACTGATGCCACCGCCACTCAGCCACTGCAGAGCTGCCGCCTCAGCCAAACAAATGTCCAGAGCTGACCAATAGTCTGTTCTAGCACTTACCCGCTCCTGATGTGAAGCTGCAACGACGCAGTGACAAACTCTTATGGGAGAGGCTCACCTGATCTGAGGGGAAGCAGAGTAGGACCTCAGAGTAAACTGCAGATTTTCAATGTATTTTTCAAGACCCCATTAATCCATAAAGACGATAGGAAGGATTTTCATACAGTCTTTGCACAGCTATCATTGCATCTGCAGACAAGAAGAAGAGCCTACAGCCATGTCAGTTGCATTGTGAGGCTGTATTCAGCACAGGTTGTGATTATGTCAGTGTGATAACATGCTCACGATGATAACATACAAAAATTTAGCATGGATCATGTTGACCATGTCCACCATCTTAGTTAAGCATAGCATTGTCATACTAGCACAGAAAGTGAAGCCGAGGAATGTTTTTCAGTGTTATGGTTAGGTTTTGCAGGTTAAGATTGGACAGCTGTTAATGCACCTACTGATGGCGCTGTATGAAAAGTCAGAGGACCGCCAGTCATTAAGTTTCATCCTCCAGGGACCATGAATGCCTGCCCAAACTTTCATGGCGAACCATCGAAATAGTTGGTGAGATATTTCAGTCCAGACCAAAGTGGCATGCAGGCTGACTGCTGCTAGCATGGCTGAAAAGCTACATAAAGATGTATGACGTAAGGTGTTTCATTTGAATGTGGGTACTGACCTTGGGGTCTCGCGCATGGATACAGAGTGCCGATAATGACCCAGGCTGGGAGGACAGCGGATTCTTATATATCAAGGTGGAGCTGACGTAATCCTGACGGACGTGGCACGCGGAGCAGCATGAGAGAGAGAACATGGCACGACATTAAACCCAGATCAAAGGGCCTGCTGTCTGCACCACGCAGCAGGTGCCTTCTGGGTCCCCCTCACCGTCAACAGGCGGCAGGAGCACTGCGTTACCCGCCCTCTCAACAAAACTCAAAAGCACCAAACCTCGGCGCTAACATCTCAAAGTCGCAGCAAAGTCAAAGTCAAGAGCTGGTGAGAGACAAACGGAGGGAAGAAAACAAATCTTTTCTGAATGTCTTTGTAGTTCAAAAGACAGGAGTTGTCATTTTCTTTGAGCTCATGCTTTCAAATGTTTGATGCAGCGAATGACCTAAACCTTGAAGAGAGCGTGTCTGCTGAAAACGTATCTATCACGGCACATTGGGAGGGAGCGGGGGTGTGCTGAGGCTAAGATGAAGGCACAGGTTGATGTGCTGAAAGGGAGGGCTGTGAAAAGTAGTAATGAGTGCACCTGGACTAGATTTTAGAGCGGGGAGAACTGTTAAGAGGAGAGAAGAGAGGAGAAGTGTAGGTAAGGGCTAATTATAAAAATAAAGTGCCCCCATTATCCCGGCGCTGTACTGCCCTAGTGAACAAAGCTGCAACAGATGGGGTGTCATGGGTAACTGTGCCAATGTGAGCCAAAGCCCTGGAGTGGATGGACCCTGGCAGGCCGCTGGTGGAGCAGCCCTGGCAAGGGGGAGGCACAGCTGCATATCTCGCCCTCAGACACATGTTGACAGTGTTTCTCTAGCCCTGCCTACACTAGTCAAGGTGAGACAGCATGACACAGGGGGAGAGAAAGGCAGAGAGATAGAGAGGGAGAGAGCGCTCCGCTATGATGGATAGCGTTCTCCATCCACCTCTCCTCTCTCTCCCTCTTAGAAGGCTGGTGACTTTCCAGTGAGGCAATTATCATTGCGGAATGCATAATAGCCTAATTAATTACAGGTGTCAGCGCTGCCTTTGTTTCAGCATGGAGGAACATCATGCCAAAGCCGCATCCGCTAAAAAGAGCAGCACTGATGAACGAGCCTTGAACCGCGGCGAGGAGAGCGCAGCTGACGGAGGAACGGAGGGCTGCGGAGACGTCTTGAAGTCTGCCAAACAATCCTGCGTCTGTTGCGAGCAGAAGATGGATTGGAAACACATGGCGCAGAAATTAGGTCCATTATTTGCTTGATAAATCTGCTGTTGTCAGTTGCGGTGCTCAGAGGAAGATCTCAGGTAGGTAGGCCTCGCACAGGACGGCTCCGTGGGTAATTTGGTTCCCGAGTAGCGGAGACCGGCGCGTGTTGGTGGCAGCACTATCAACAATGAAACAGCCCCCTTACCCAGCGTTCCTGACAAACATGGCATATCATTTGTCCTGTCAGATTCGCCGATTTCATTCATTGTAGTGAGAAAGCCGGAAAGCAGACAATTGCCAGGCGGAGAGAAAAAAGACCTAACGGGACCTGCGAAGGAGAGAAGTGAATGATGGGGTGACTAGGGAAGAGAGACAGCGCAGAGATTCCTGTTATTTTCCTCCTCAGCTAAACACAAGCATACACTGGTGCAGGACTTAATAGAACGTCACATTTAGTGTGTGTAAGTGCGCGCGTGTGTGTACTGTACAGCGTGTGTGTCTTACTATGGGGGGTCGTGGCGGTAGGCTGATAATCCCTCCACGCCCCCAGGCAGTGGGGGCTCATTGTAGAGTACATTGAGTCTAATAGGAGCGGGCGCTGCAGTTGTATGCAGCTCTCCCTGCTCCCACTGTGAGAGGAGTTTTACATAATTAATGACTGTTGATGTTTCCCAGGTAGTCGCCCGGCAAATTCACTCCAGACTCGGCTGCCACCGTCGTCAGTTCCACAGAGAATGAGCGACACCAGAACAGACAGCTTACATTACAGGCATAAATAAGGCAATTTTGTACAGTGTCTTCAGACATTACTGTGAGGGGGGTTCAGGGCCAATGATTCGACTTGCTTCAGAGAAACACTCAGAAAGAGCTTTTCTATGTCTCAGAGTCTTCAGAGAATTTGCTCTTGATGCAAGTAAAACTGCTTCCTTTAGTGTTTTTATAATTCTGTATGCTGTTAGAGACGCGCAGATAGAAGCGGCGGCGCCTTTTCAAGATAACAGTTGACGGCTCCAGACGGATGATCATTCACGTCCGCATGAATCAGTCCAATCTGAGTGTCGATCTTAATACATGTGAGCCTGGTGGTCTGGGTTTGGATGTTCCAGACCGCTGACAGTCTGGAGAGGCCTCGGGGCCCCGCACATATTGCTGCGAGGCAGTCCACATTTATACTGGAGCATGTTAAATTAAACATTTAAACACGACACCAAGGGAAGGCTATTTTTTACTGCTCTCGGCCCACTACTCATTATTAATTTGTAATAACCTTTAAGGCTTTTTGATGTCATACATATTTTACAGAGAGATATCACTCCCAGCCAGACTGGAGAGGGCCTGTCGATGACAGATCACCGGAGTGCCACCGAAATGTGCCTTCATCTGCTATAATTAGGACCAGGTGAAGGTTAAGAGTGATCTTTGGACTGTGTGTGTATGCATTTGTCTGCACACCAACACACATACTAATGCATCAATGTGATGGCATGTCAACACCTAAAGATTAAAAAGTGTAGCGGCCAAAAAGAGAGAAGGAAGACGAGCCTGGACAGGAGGTGGATTTTCCCAAACTTATTTTACACAAAAGAAAAGTGCACAACTTCTTTCTAGCAGTGACCTGACCATCATTTTAAAACCCTTTAGATATTTATGAAAGCCCGTGTAAAGGAGTTCATTTCAGCTGCATAAATCAGCTGAGTGGTTTAACATTGGGGGTTGGTGAGGGCAGGGGGGGGCACATTAACACCCCACTCTCTGTCTCCTTCATATTCCTCTGTTAGAGGGCTGGCCAAGGCCCATCTTGCTCCCGCTCTGCTGGGAGGCCCTCCATGCCCGCTGGATGCCAGCCTAAAGCTCATGTTCGCCGGTGCCAACACGCCACTAAAAGCTGTAAAACAAATGAGCTCTGTTTGGTTAATGTACACTGATTGACCTCTGCTGCCAGGCATTTGATGTCATGATTGTAATGACCAGCTTTCCTGCTTGATCACTCATACACAATGTGACAGGCGCGAGGTGGCATTTCAATTTGACTGAATGAGGGCTAATCAGATGAGATCCCTACAACAGCAAGAGCCGATGCTGTTTTTCACACGCATTACTTCGAAAACTATTGAAAAAATTAGCCAGCATTCAAAATGTATTTGTTGATATTTCTTAAAAGGTCAGTTCACCAAAATGGAATTCAAATTCTGATCCCTGCAGCTCTGGTTTTATTTTGTCCAGATTTAAAGATTCATTTATTGAGTTTTCTGCTTCCTTCCCAACAAAGTTAAGTGAACGGAACTGAATTTGTGGTGCAGTACTGAACACGTACATTTACATTTTAAAATTCAGTAGTTGTGTAGTGGTCCCCAACTTTATTTTGCTTGTGAACTCCTGATAATAAGTGGTGACTATTTGCAACCTCTTCTCAAAGGGTGCACATTGATTAGCTGTGAGAAGTTCTATGAGAATAATTTCCCTTCTTAGACTGTGCCATTTGAATATGTTTTAGTGGCCTTAAGAGGTAAAACTATGCAGCATTTCAAAAGAAAGATCCAAAGATTAAAGAAAAGCCTTTTATTTTTTCTCATGTCCTACTTCAGTAAGCATCTCTTGACCCCTCAGATTCATCTTGCAACCCATTGTGGGGCTCCTGACCCGGGGTTGGGAACCACTGATTCACAGAACACAATATCAACAGTTGTAAAAGTTTTTTTTTTCCCAATAGAAAGTACGAAAAGTAAACAGTGACAGAGAGATCTGAGGATTATGTGAGTATTGGGGACATTGTTTCTGAAAAGGAGTGCTGTGAGCACCACCAACAAAAAAACATTCACATCAATTATATTATACAGCATATTCCAAAAACATGGGTAAATAAAACCAACTACTGGCATGGATAGCTACCACTACAGGTGAGCGAGAGGTGTGTTTGGTGTCACTTGCATGAACTGTCCCTTTTGAGAAATTGTGAAGAACACTAGAGAATGTTTTTTTTTTTTTTAAAGCTTCACAATAACCAGTCTTTTTGTTACATGATTGTGAAGCAGACATTCAGGAGCACTAAATCAATCTTAAGCAGCCTCAGAAACAACTCTTCAGCAAGCTTTATATATAGGACCTGACTTTAGTGGTTATCTATTGGATGCTGAGCGTTACATAACCCTCCATATGCTCAGAGTGTAGGACAATTCCGTACGGGTTATAAATAAAGAAACCTGACGCACGGCTGCAGCCACTGTGATTTGGGCAAGTTCTCACATGGGATGTCATAGTTCTGCAGTGCTAGCCCCACTGCTATTTCAGGCTCTGCCTCATTAGAACATCCGCCGTGAGTGAACAAAAAAAAAAAAACAGACTGTACAAAAGACATTTCATTAGGGAAGAGAACGTTCACCCCGTCAGCCACGCTGCGCTAAAAAACTCCACTGTTACGTTAAAAGGTAGACGCACCGTGAAGGCGCTCACACATGCACATGGTGAAGTACAGCCAGGTATGCTAAAGTGCTGAGATCTGTGTCACGCTGTCCCACAAGGAGGAGGTCTTCTGCCTCGTTGACAGGGGCACAAACATGCAACCTGCCACAATGACTGCAATTACCCCACATCCACTGCCTTCAACAGGGGTGTGTGTGTGTGTGTGTGTGCGTGAGAGAGAGAGGAAGAGTGAGGGACAGGACATGCGATTATGCATGTAAGTGTGAGTTCTGGCATGAGGGGGGGGGGGGGAATACACATGACTGCCTGCACCAGATTGTTTGTGTGTGTGAAAGTGCAGGTGTGTGTGTGTGTGTGTGTGTGTGTGGCGTGGCTGTGCGTGCCTGTGGAGGCCCTCTCACACCACAGCGACTGGCTAATTTAGTTAGGGAATAGCTGGCTGTCCTTCAGGTGAATGGACAGAGATTGGTCTCAATATGAGATGTAATAAAACAAGCCCATCACTGGATCTCACCGCACCTTCGGCTGTCCTTCACGTGTCTCGCCAGGACAAGACGCACACCCACAAACACACACACGGAAACACACACACACTCGACCCTCCAAGGATTCCTTCAAGGTTTGCTATTTTGAGGGAAAGCATGAAACAAATATTGCTTTTCAGGTATTTTAGATTGCCTTCATTCTATTTACTGACCCTGTCACCATTTACAATATCTAAAAAGAGTTAAACGCTACTATGTAAATTTAACATGAATCATTTACAACATCTTTATGGACAATGCACAATTTACATTTCTAAAAAACCTTTTATTTTCTTTTTGCTTTATTTTTCCTGTTCTTACTCAGTTCCTTTTCTTCAGTAAAAGTATCAACCGTTTCAAAATACTACATTATAAGTCAAAGTATTAGCAGCAAAATGGAGTATCAAAGCCAAAAATATTCCTTATGCAGAAAAAGGCCTCTGTGAGTGATATATTAAGTATTACATTATTGATTTGTCAGTACTGATGCATGAATGTGTAAGTAGCACTTTACTGTGACAGGGATTGGCTCTACAAAAACAACTCTCAGCTACACAAATTCAGATACTTTTTTAAAAAAACCTTCTTATACTCTGACAATCTGTGACAAGACGTCCCAATTATACACTGTTTTTTTTCCTTTAAGTGTGTCACAAGTCACAGGAGGTGGGAAATCACTGATTTAATCTTTATCAAACCAATGTATTTTATAAACTTATTAGGTTTTCATGTAAAATCTTAGAAAATCCTTATCTTAAAAACTTAAACATACTAACTAGTAACTGCTGCTGTCAAATAAATGTGGTAAAGAGTATAATATCTCCCTTTTAAATGTAGTGCATTAAAAGTATAAAGTGGCATAAAACAGAAATACTCTAATTGATTAAAAGTGCATCAAAATTTTACTTAAGTGCAGTGCTTAAATAAATGGGCTTATTTCTTCCACTGGAAACCTGGAGCTACAAAATCCTGCATGTTCATCATTTCACCTGGGGAGCTGTTGGACCTGCACGTCTCCTGTATGCTAACTGAGCAACAGTGTCTCTCTCTGTGAAGACTAAAGCGCGGCTGAGCTCCCGTTTGGCTGCTGCTGACTCCTGCTCCCTCCTGCCAGCTGCCGCTATCCAGGGCCTGGCGACCAGCAGCTTTTCCACTTTGGCCGTCCCCTCGGCCCCACTCCAGGCTGGGCCCTTCACTCCAGAAGAAGAGCTGGAGCCCTCCCACTAAATCCACCGAGACCCAATTACGGGGACTGCAGGAGGAATCACGAGGAGATGCAAACTTACTTTGCTTTAATTGAGGATGTGTTTAACACTCTCCTCAGGCCACCGCGGCCACTTTATGTCTCGGATGAAACAGAGAGCCCTGCAGTGGGACTTAAAAAACATATATCTGTTTGTGACAAAGGCAAAGAACACTCTGATCTGCAGGCTTAGATAGTTAAGGGCGGTGGGTGTGATTTAGGACGTCGTATTTTCAGTGTAAAATGAGAGTAAAACAAGCAGATCTCTTAAAAGTGTAAAAACACATTTGATTTGTGGTGAAGAAGCAACACTTTAATACGGGGTGTACATCAGAGGAGTTGCTCCCCTCCCTAGTAAGAGAGTTACTTCACTTGCAGCTGCTTGTTTTAATAGAGCCACATGTTAATTAGTATTGTAGTTAATCCCATATTACAGAGACCCAAACTGTCAGGTCATATTATAAACAATCGGTCCTAATGTTCGTGCATGTGACATTTGGAGCTGCTATCTCTTCTAGCAAAATGTTCCCTAGGTACTAATTGGCCTACTTTACGCTGTCTTTCTTTGAATTGCCAGTTTCTTTATCATTTAGGATATTAGCCTTGACAAGCATCATCCCATATACCATAGACCCACTAAAAGTGGAGAGGAGCTGCATCTTTTTTTTTTTGCAGAGGGACAGCAAAAATGGGAATAAATGATTTACACTAGCATGTAATACTGCGAGAATCTACCTTCATGGGATATTAAATACAATTTGAAAGAAGAATAAAAGTTCAAACACTTAGCCAGCAGCAAAGTAAGTGTAACTTTTCTCTGCTTGCATTATTTAAGATAGGCTCCATCATTTTATCAATCTATCGATCTCCCACCAGAAAGATGAAAATGGAAAAATAATGAGGCCGATGAATGCTGTGTAAAGAACATCAATGTGCAAAATTTAATTATCTGTGCTGGAAAGAGAGGGAAAATGTGTCGGCTGTTTTCTAAAACAAAAAAAAAAAAGTGAAAAAAGGAGCAGTTAATATTTTTCCCTCTCTGCATATTTTAATTACCAGATCAATCATAACTACGTACTGCAGTACTGCAGAGAAAAGAAAATTGCAAGTCTAAATGAAAAACAATAGATTTGCTTTAAAGTCTTCGCTCTTTTGAAGTCTAAATTAAAATTTCAGGTGCCTTTACAAGAGCCTTCTTCAGAAAGTTATGATATTTAATTAGCGTGTTTAGATTTTGCTGAAATTAAACTTCAGAGCCGAGCATCATGTGAAATGAAGACTGGTATTCCCAGGCTTCAGCAGGGGGGGAAACACCACAGATGAACAGAGGGAATTAAATCACTTCAGCACATGTGGGCTGTGTATCCGCAGACAGAAGCTCATGTTCTCTTGACTTGTGCTGCCACTAGCTTGATCTGAGGCTGGGTCTCGGTGTTCAATGGAGCAGAGAAACAACTTTGCTCTCTGACTGTGTCTGTGCGGCTCCAATTCTGCGCCTGAAATCGGAGAATCGCGCCGTAGAATTGGCGGAGCAGCTCCCCCGTTCCGCCTTTTCCTCCTCACATGAGCTTTTCCTGGTTGTACGAGCGCTGATGTTTATTTCTCCTGGCATGTCCTCGCCGGCGCTGAGCCACCGATTTCACACATTTTTATTGGCTAATTTGACTGTGCTCTTGCCAGCAGCTGAGAGTGAGCCAGGAGTCGGAGGATCTCAGAGACAGTGCTACTGCTAGTGTTGCTGCTCTCTGGCTTAGGGTGCCTGGAGGGAGCAGAGGAGCCGAGGGAGGCTCTCACCTGTCTCATAACAAGTAGTTGACCATGTTAGGCTGAGGAGAGCTAGGTCTGAGAAACCGCCTCTGAGATTAGTTACTGTCTGCTGCTGCTGAGTGTCTGTTTGGTGAGGGGTCAGGAGGGGAATGTGATTGCCTGTCTCTTAAGGTGACAGGGGTTTAGAGGAGCGGATGTACACCCGGTCAGACGCCCAATAGGAGCGGTGCAGCCAGCGCTGTGCGTGCGTCCATCCTCAAACATGGCTAACATTTGCACAGCAGCGGCAGTCAGGCGTGACGTCTCCGGGCTCTGAGGTTTGTGCTGTCAGGACGGTAGAAATTAAACCTGGCACTGCAGAGCAGAATGTGCTGAAACTCATCAATTCCACATGGCTAGAGAGCCAAGTGCCTATTTATAACATCCCTCCCTCTCTCTTCTTTACCTGGTGTGCATCCCTGGCTCTAAACACGCATCCATAATGATGAATACACCCAACTGGGACGCTCCGACAGGGCATCAGTCAGGACAGGAAAACAAACACGCCAACACACACACACCATCAGATCACAGCACAGCAGAGGAGGGATAAGACTGACACTGGGAAGGCTGATGGAAAGGTTGAGGCGTCTCAGCATAAAAACACCCAGCAGAATCACAACAATCAGTCACAACACAGGAAACAAACAAGGGCAGTCAGATATATTAAACTTCTTCAAAAGGCCCAATCTGGAGCTGAAATATGGCGCACCACTGGTGAAAGACTGCCACCCAACTATTGTTTTTTTTATGTAGTCATTTACTGAATTGATGATATTTCATTTTTAAAGTTAAAGTCTGAACTTCTGAGGAACAGACTGATGGCATTTTGCAGGAATTCTTGAGTTACACTTTTGTTTTGGTAGAAAAATGTGTTGACTTTTATAGTGCTAGCAAACGTGCCAGCTAACGGTAATTAGAAGTACACTGTTTGTAGTGTATTGACAAAGACACATACTTGATGAGAAGTGAAACGCACTCTTCCTTTCATCAACACTAAAGGTTTTTAGTGCTACGGCCGATGAGCAGTGGCTCGTGGCGCTACTGTTAGCTTTTGTTTGCTGACTTCATGACTCTTCACTGTTAAGGTGTGTTGAAATACAGCTTATTTTTGCTTTATTTGTACAATAAAATTATTTTCTAATCTGTTTATTCGATGAGAACAGGCAATGTAAGTACTATTCAGATTTTAGCTTTAGTTAGCTAGCAATGTACACGCTGACTGTTTGGTCGCGTCACGGTCTATTTAAAAGGTTTTCTATGTAACATTCAGAAAATGCTTGTTAACAATGAGACCTGTGGTTGTTAAGTCACCTGCAGTCAGTATCCTGTTTCTCTCACTCTGTAGATGTGAGCCAGTATCGACATGATACGCGCCATCATTTGATGACGTTAGCTTAGCTGACTGCACTTAATACAGCTGTATGATGAGATTAAAAACTGAACACTTAATACATGTTTGTTACATAAGCCTCTTTAATACTTCTGTTATTTTTTAATTCTTTTTCCTTTGTACATTCATTAACTGTAATCCTAAAATGAGTCCAAAGTCAACACCTATCGTTCATGTGCTTTTGGCTCTTTGCATTGAATTTATATGCAAACACACCGCTACGTTTTAGCGTGTATTTAATATGTATTATCCTGTAACAATGCCTTATGGCCACAGAGGCCACTGTTGAGTATGACTTACAAAGGCTAACTTTCAAAGTGTTTAGAACAAACTGTGTCAATAAACACTTATTACAATAAGTATCTAACTGAATATAAAGAGGAGCTAAATGGTCTACTGAGTGGTTTTCTGATCTGATCTGTGAAATTAAATGAGCCTATTTCTATAAAAAGACAACTGCCTTTAAAATAAGACTAAAAAAAGCCTTTGACTGGGCTTTTTGTTCATTTGTCAATGTATAGACTTTGGCATTAGAGGAAAAGAAGTATCAGAGTTAAGAGGGACAGTCGCACAATATTAGCTCCAATATCCACATATAAGCATGTAATCATTATCAATGAGAGTAACTCTAAAGACTGACACTGTAAGTGGACAGAAGTGCATTAAGTTTGGGTCAAAGCAGCTTTTCAGCACGGAGAACAGGCGAGGACATTCACCCTCTGGAGATGCAGAGGACGTAAAAGACTCAAGGAAGGTATTATCTAATGTCCAATTACACTCTCACCCCCCCACCACCACCCCTTCCACATCCCTTCCCCTCTCCTCTGTCTCTCTCTCCTCTCTCTACCTTCCTGCCTCCCACCTTCCTTCTCTCTCTTTAGTATGAAGAGGACACAAGTGATAAACCAGGAGCAGAGAGCCGGTGGTTTACATGGCCCTGGAGCCCATTATGTTCCCCACAATAGGCTGGAGGCCTGGACGTGCTGTGAATAGGTAATGGCCTGGAGATCCTCGGCCTGGCCTGCTGCTCAATGAGCCTGAGACAGCCGAGCAGGAGACAGGCATTAGAGATACCTCGTCAGCCCAGTATGGAGCAGTCTGGTCATAGCCGGGGGGGAGGCAGGGGAGGATGGGCGAGTGGAAGTGTGTGAGAGGAGTGGGAGGGTGTCATAAATGCCCCTTACATAAGGTAGGGCATGAATAATAACAGGAAGGGAATATTCAGAGGTAACTGTGAGGCAGGGATCTGCTTTATTGGCACAGAAATATGGGCCTATAATGTACAATATACATAGAAATCAACACTAACTTGATTTTAAGCCTGTATGTAGTCCAGAAGCAGCTTCTGCTCCACACTGTATGACTCTGCTGCTCACTCCTTCAGACCCCACCTTCCCAAGGTAGCCATCCATTCAAGCAATCTGTACCTAATAACCGCAAGGTTTAGCCCATGATGAAGATCTGTCTTCATTGAGCTGGAAAAGCTGTAGCGTCGCTGAGCATTTTTCCTAACGGCGCAGTCCCTCATCTATGAAAGTGCCATAGAGCCCCTCAGACAATTAGGCAGGGAAAAGCTTTATGACCGTTAGACTCACTCAGTGAGCGGCACTCTCACCGCCAGCACCGCCAGGAGCGCTGGCTCGTGCAGAAAGGTAATTACGGCGCCTCTCATAATGACACGGAGGAAGCTTGCGTCATAACACCCACAGCCTTTTATCATAGCGCTGTAATTAATTATCATCCTTTACTCTTTGATTCATTCCACTATTCATAACATATTCATACATTCAAGAGAAATTATCATTTCCTTCAGGAATTAATCAAAAGGAGGAAGAACTGGTCGTCTCTCGATGGATGATCAAAGACGATGTTTGTCTACCTCGCTGCATGGCGGGCGAGCTCTGGGCAAGGCACTGCGGGCAAGGTCTCTGAAAACACTGAGGCACTTGGCTCTCCTGCTCCTCGGCTCTGGTCAAATCATCTGCGTGACACTTTACACGACTGGATTTAGGTTGAAAACACAGCTGCAGATGATAATGATAAAGGTGAAGTTTATTGTACATTATCCCGTATTTCTCTAGTTATTCAAGGTGGATTATATATATAAAAAAAAAGGATCCTACAAGATCAGCTGTCACAAAATTCTCCTTTGAATTGTATCTTTTTACCATTAATATGAGAAGTCAGCCGTGTAGGTGAGGAGCAGCAGCCATTTTGAGATCTCTTTACTCAGTTTGAAGGAGTTGAAAAGCTGCTGTATAGTCAAAATACCTCCCGTGCTCTCAGAGAACAAGCAACAACAACAACATGCATAAAAACATTGTCTTCCCCCACATCATCACTTCCCAACCTCAGGGGAAGAAATGGCACAGTTAGACTCATAAACAGGTGTCCACCGGCCCCCAGTTTGCTGCGCTTTAATAGCTGTTTGATGTTTTTGATGTCTAGTCAGCTTGATCGTACCTTGCTGCTTGATAATGAGGGCCAATAATGATTCCTGAGCTTGAGGGGTTAATGGTATGTAACCGGCAGAGCTGCTAATTACACGTTACAAACTATTTATCAGAATCTCCATCTGCGCAAGCACCACAACTCTCATTGTGCACGCTAAATTACTCCACGGATTATCATTGTAAAGCAAGTTTCAGTAATTAGGGACCCATACTGCTGTTTTCTTTTTCTGAGAGCACCAAACGACATCAAGAGGAGAGGAGAAAAATAGAATGACTGGTTAATTTGGGCCTGATATTCAGATTGGTACAGGCCGGATGTGAGGAGGAATGTGCCTCTGCCAAAGAAAAAAAAAAGGCTATAAACATACAAGAAATCCGTCACTGTTTTTTTTTCCGCCTCACAAAAGGTTTATCCTGAGGGGAGTTTACACTCTAAAGTGAGAGGGAGGTGTAAATTGCATTGAGAAGCCCGCATAGTCTTGGCGAGACTTGGTGAAGACTGTTTTCTGTACGTTCAGATGGCAGCGAGAGCTTGTGTGAACGTTGTGTGAACAGTGCGGTCCAACGGGCCCGTCTCTCCAGCGATCGGTTATTTGAGAAATAACTGTCATATCCCTCAGCCCCAAAGGTGTGCCTGAGACCATGGAGACATGTACCATCTCTTCTTCTTCGCCGTAAATTTTTATTAAAATTACCTTCATTATAAGACAGTGTTCATTATAAAACCAAAAACGCCGGTCTCCCAGGGCCCTGTGGATTAATAAGGACAGCGGTGTATTTTAAGCCGTAAACTCAGCTCCTCACTGTCCTTAATCTCCTTCCTACTTCACAAGGCCAAATTAACACCTCTCCTCAGCTCTGACGGGACCTCATTAGCAAACTTCCAGGGAAAGAAAGAGGAGAGCAGAACGAAAAAGAGGAGAAGAAGGAGGGAAGCGACCAATGACAGCCACCAGCTCTGGGATTAACCCTTTCTCCTCCTCCAGCTCCTCGGAAAAAGTAGGTCGGCAACGTGTTTCTAATCAGTCGCCTGGTTAGCGATAATTAGAAGGCGAGATTGGACGGGAGAAGAGAGAGAAAGTGGGTGGGGAACATTGAAATGAAAAAGAAAAGAAAGAGAACCTGTCATGTCGCAAACACTTCAAAGGAGCCGACTTCTCCTTTAGAAGTGGCATGATGAGGGTCCAAATACCATGAGGCACTCCTCTGGGCCTCCAAACTGGGAGGGGTGGGGTGGGGGGAAGGACCCAGTTCTTTCTCACATATATGCATCCACACACACACACACACACACACACACACGGCAGGACTTTTCTATCGTTCACCACCTGTACAGTGCAGCTGCAGGGGAGCTTTAGTCTATCCCAAACCACACAGCCAAACAAGCACATCCAACTCCACCTTCTCCTCACTCTCTCCCCCTGCAGCAGCAGGTCGAGGTCCCACAGCTTACACTGAGGTCGTGAAGACTACCGCTGGGTAAAGTTCACAAGCCTCCGCAAGCTGTTTGACATTACCAATAAGGTCAAAGTGTATCAGAAAACACCAGAGGATTATATTATTATGGTGTGCCGAGTTGCCCGCTGCACCTCGAGATAAAAAAAAAAAAAATAATAATAATAATAGCTGAGGCTTTTTCCACTGCAAGCTGGCTTACTTATCAATGTGCAGAGCGTAAGCCTGTGGAAGTTACACAAGAGAGACCAAGAGGTACCCAGAGAGGCCTGCAGCTAACAAGAAAAAATCATCGCTCATTATCAGCCATCTATTTTATCTACTATGAAACATCTCTAGACTCCCAGTTGTCAGACATCAATGGTGCTTAAATTAATCCTGTGGGCTCCTGTTTGCACAATAAAGATATGGAAGGGTGCTTCTGATATTTGTGCGACTTTACAGTAGAGTAATTGAATTAGCACACAAATCAACCACAGAGTATTGTGGAGTGTGGTGTTGAAGAATGTGATAGCTCCTGCCAGGGAACACGGCTGCTTGGGCATAGTCAATTATAAAGCATTAAAAAGAATCTGCCAATAATCACTTCCAAGAGAACTGAACAATCCATGCTGAGTGTTCTCATGTTTACCGATGATAGGGCTTTCAGGTTAGCGCTGAGCGGGAGTTTAGAGGGGAGAGCGAGACTGAAAACATATTTGTGGTATCATTTCCATAAGCCTCTGCTTTGCGGACCATAACGCAGCTCACAAATGTGATTTATGACCTTGGTTTAATGGCTGGAGCAGAGTCTTGGTAGGTATCAGATGACTTTTTCAATATGGCGACGTCAGAGGGGGCATGGTGAATGCACCATCACAACAGGAAATGAGGGCTTGTCTCAGCCAAGAAAATATGAGAAGCCAGATATCTGATCATCTAATGGCAGATAGATGCTACTTCACTTTGACAGAAAAGGCATCAGTCAATAAGCACCAGATGAGCACTAAGACGAAAAGTATGCCATGGATTCTTCGCCCTATCTATCAAATCATTCCTTCCAGAGGCACACGATCTGCACTGGTCAATGTACATGTAATATCCAACAGGAGTGTCTCTTGTTTCAGTAAATTAGAATGTGGAGCGGCAAAAGCTTGGGGAAGCATCAATAAAAATGCTGCTCCTGCTTAGCTGTTTCCAGGCGTCCTATGTTTTATTCTGCAGAACCTGTAAATGTTTCACAGATCTGTAAAGCGCAAAGACATGAGACTCACCTGGGCCTGGAAACTCTTGAGAACAGGTGCCACCATCTCCCGGACTTCCTGTGTGCGGACAAAAAAAGTAAGCTCAGCCTCAGCATTTTCTATTTCGCAGACGCTCCACCTGTTTAGGAATCAGATTGGCCCCACTGAGGCACAAACAGCTCCATAGGAAAGAGGACTGAAAATCTTTAATGTAAATGGATTCTCTCCGTAGCTCCTTTTACACTGCCTGTGTGTGTGAGTGAGTGAGGTATGTTGTTATGGGGTGTGGGTATTAGTGGTTAAACCTAAAGGGTTTGAGTGGGCATGTTTGAAAAGTGGGGCTTTCCAGTAGCTCGCGTTAGAGCTCAGAGATCCAGACTTGTGCGAGCTCCCACAGCCTCAGGTAAGGGGATTGTGCTGCCAGTGGTGACAGCCTGATCCTGTCTTAAACGCCTGTATTATACTGACAAGATTACAGCACTACACTACATACTCTGGCTGAGATAGGCAGGCAGCATAGCCACAGCAAATAGCCTGAGGGCTCATTTATAAAATATAAAAATATTCTCTTTGACTTCAGCTTAGATGTCAATGGATGATCATTTCAAAGAAGATGATAAAAAAAGGACAAAATCATATCTGTATCATTCATAGATTTAGCTTTTCATGTCTTCAGTTCAATCCACCTTAATTGCCATTTTGCCTTACAAGTAAGGTGGAATGAGGTCTCGGCTCACTCTGAACGAGAAGCAGAAGAAAATGAAAAATAACACAGCGATACACAGGCTGCAAACAAATAAAATTCATTTCAGTGGTATTAGAAATGGTACTGTGCATGAAAAAATACATATTGACACATACGTTTCTGTACACTGTTAAAGTATTATTACTTCAAAAAACTGCATATTAATTGATCAGTGGCAGTTGTCAGGTACATGAAAATATTAATTTGGGTGACAGCAGAGGTGGAGTACAAAAGGATAATGCTCCACCATCTGCATGTCTGCTCAGCTGTTTTTCTTGCATAATCTCAATCTGCTGTATAAAGATGGTGTTTTTAGAATATTTGAATATTGTGCATTGCTGACCAGGTGGAGGCATGTGGACAATGTTCAACGGCAGGTTCACATTTTTTCAAGTCTCTTTTCAAACATGCCCAAATGTACATTGAAAGAGTTGCAGGTCGTTGTAACTTCCTCTCCTTCATCACACCGGCCACAAAGAGATCACTTTCTGAAGCGAATCTGATGTGAGCGAATGAGAACGAAATCCATTCTGTGCTAATCTGCATTCTAAAGTTCAGCCGCAGCTAATATTCAGAGTTAGACAAATTCAGTGGGAATCCCTCTTTGTTTTCTCACAAGCAATGTTTCTTTTCTAATCTGCAGCAGAGGGGAAGTAACACATAGAGGGAATTTTGCACCAAAAAGAATCATTTTGGAGGATATCCACATCATTTGGCGAACTCAGACAGCTGAAGTCTCATATTAACTCGGGCTGAACTTTAGAATGCATTTTGGCAAAGAACAAGGACTGTGGATTTTGTCCCTCATGTCTTTAATTGGAATCACTTCACAAAAGTATCTCTCCGTGGCCAATACAGGCATAAGGAACAATTACAGCGACCAAGACCTTTTCAGTGTATGCGTTTGTGAGAATTGTTTAAAGACAGGCTAATCTTTTCTTTAAAAGGTAAAAATGTAAATTTTTCTGCTCTTTATAGTCTTCTACTGTGCATTTGTCTTTGATATTTTCTTAAAAGCAGCAGGAAAACAGTGTATAGTCATGTTGGAGGGCTGGTGCGAGGAGGGGGGGCTCATCTTCATTAACATTCATCAGATTGTGTTTAGTCAGAGTCCTGTTCCTTACGGGTTTGGCGAGACACCTGTTCCTGTTATATCACAGAAATTTGGAGAAAGTCAATATCAGCTGCCAATTCTGACACCCAGATAACTTTTTCATAAACTGGTGCTTTAGCTTCGGAGTTGAAAGTAATCAGCAAAGTTGTGCTTACCTTTGGTAAATGAGCCCCCTGGCCTCTCGGCTCACTCAGCCAGAGGCTAACATTACTGCAAGGCCTCAGCATTTAAATATTAACTGAGCTACTGGAAGAGGAGGAGAAAAGGGGAGGTGGTGGTGTGTGTGTGGGGGGGGGGGGTTACCTGACTTCTCACAAGTGCACGTTAATATATACTAATGCATATTTCACAAAAGAAATAAATTATTCTTTGTACGGAGGTATGTGCGGGGGCTCGAACAGCGGCAGTGACGCAGGCAGTCAGTACCTGCTGAAGTGAAGATGAGGAAAACGACACATATAGAGTTGAGAGAATGGGGGGAGGGGGAGTTGAGGGTGCTAGACTCACCTCAGGGACATTTCTCTTGAACTCCCTGCTCAGCTCTACCAGGTGCTTGTGGGAATGCTCGCTCTCCTCCTGTCGACCGGCCAGCTCGGATGCTACAGAGTTTAGCTCCCTCTGCAAACACAAAAGAGGGAGAAACGCGGTGAGAGGAAGAGAGTGGAGAGGGACGGCACTTTAGGGAGCCTGCCAATGCTCATCCAGTAAAGCTTAGAGTGTACATAAATAAAAATACACTGCTGAATATTAACAATGTAATCCTTCATGATCTCACAGCAGTAATACTTACAGCTAGCCCTGGCCCATAAATAATTAAGCCAAAATAAATCCAATGCCTACAGTAGCAGAAGGCCTTTTAGATAATCAGTATTTGAAATAATCAATAAACTTGCAAGCGGCTATAGAGCGCCAGTGAGGGAGTTAGGCGAGAGGGGAGGGGGAAGGAGAGAGAGAGAGAGAGAGAGAGAGAGAGAGTGTGTGTGTGTGTGTGTGTGTGTGTGTGTGTGTGTGTGTGGGAGGGAGGGGGTCACGTGTAGAGACCCAATAACCTGACAAACACCCTTGCAAACAAATACAGCTTCTTCCTGAAAATGAAAGGCTGTTTTTTTAAGCCCGGCCAAGACCTGATTCAAGCATACAAACGCCTCGCTTGCTGTCGTAATTACCACAGGTCATATCTATTTCCAGCCTCTTTTCAGTCTCTCTCCCATCGCCTGCACCGATCTTTATATTGATCCCGCACAGATTTTCAATACATGACAGCAGCCTCCATTGCTGTAACCAAATTACCCTTTTGCTACAACAACAGCCTTAATCACTATTCCATTAATGTCTCTGCACATCGCGTCATTGCATGTCTGCATTATATGAAATGAGAGCTCCACCCCGGCAACACCAGACGCGTTGCCACTATTCAAAGCCGTCTGTGCAGCAGGGCCTTCATCAGAACCTTGCATTCATGCTGGACTCAGCTGCACCACATGCCATCCGCAAATCCAATACTATCGATCAGTCATCCAATTCCCGGCTCTTTCAGCAAACGGAAAAAAAAGAAAGAAAAAAAAAGAAAAAAAAAAGAAAAACAGATTCAAACTGCTCTCTCCGGTACTGAGCGGCGCTGGAACAGGCAACTGTACATTCACCTCCTCTTCATTTTGACTGTGATTCTCAGTAATTGATGAGGATCTTCTCTTGTAACTGCTGGGTTACAATATAAAAGTGGAGTAGGGGATTCAATTACCACTGTGAATTTATATATGACGCCGGGAAATTAAATTGACTGTGTTTTAATTAATCTCCAGTCTTACTTAAAGGCAATTTAATAAATCATCACACAAAGAAAAAAAAAAGGAGACAAAATGGAAGGGTGAAACTTCAACAGCGGTGGCCTCGTGGGATGGTGGCAGCCTGTCGGTCAGAGAAGTAGGATGTTAATTGAAGGGCTGCCGGTTCAAGTCCCTGGACTGACGAGTCGAAAAGTGGCTTAAGTGGGGCTGTCTGAGGTGAGATGAGATAAACTGAGATGCTATGCTATAAAACTGCAACATGTCAGTGGATTGGCCAAATAATTCTGCTAATAATTTCTGACCTAGCACCCTCATCGGAGCAATTATCTGTCAGTGCATTGCCAAATTCATTGGTAAAGGTTAGGGAAATATTATGCTGATGATTAAAAAGAAACCAGCATTGGCTCTTGGTAGGAGATGGGATGCGAACACTGGTCACTGTCAGACACCCTTCATGCCCACCTATTCACCCCAGTTTAGCAGCACTATAAAAAAAATTAAAAAAATCATGCTACTTTCGTCCTTGCTTTTCAAACAGTCAGGGCAGCGAGAGGTCTTTTGTCAAGAGTTACCTTAGCTTAGCATAAAGATGAGAGGCAGGGAGAAGCAGCAAGCTTGGGTCTCTCTAGGTTTGAAAAGCCTGGTCGAACAAACAGCTCACAAATGAACCTTTTACATCTTTACTCTGAGCAACAACTGAAGGGGGAAAAAACAACTGCCGCTTCCAGAAGTATGAGGCTTTGGCTACACAGGAAATATTAGTGTGACTAATTCATTCCTTTAATATGATTCATTGACGATAAGAAAAATATCATCCCCTTTATCTCTGAAGAGACACCGTGGGCAGCTGTGGCTCAGGTGTGGTTCCTCCTGTCCACATGTCGAAGTCTGGTCTGGAAACTGAACCCAAAATTGCTCCCGATAGTCGCGACAGTGCCTTCCATGGTAGCTCCTTGCCACCGGTGTATCTTAAAGCACTTTGGATAAAAGCACAGTGTAAGTGCAGCCATTTACCAATACCAGTGTTTTTCTGGTGAGAACAGGTCTGTGAACAGACTCCCAAAGCCTGACAGACTCTTTCCTCTTGTCATATTTGCTGCAAAGACAGACAATGCATTTTGCATTACAAATAATCAATTCTACATGTTGAAAGTAACCAATAGTCTAGGATATATTCGGTTAGTGGGGACACGTGTCATTCGTGGTAAATCGTACTGTCACTGAAAAAGGCCACGGCTGTGCAGGATAAGGCGACAGGACTTTATAAATTCCTGTTAGTCCTTACAGTCCATCTGGGATGAGCCTTCCTGGAGATTAGAGAGCGGGCTTTCAGAAGCCGGCCAACCTCCACTAGATTCAAATGGCCCCAGACCGGCTAATCTTGCCAAGAGAAAATTCCTCTAGAAGTGACTTTGAGTGGATTTTATAAGTACTTAAGATATAACAGTGTGGTGATTCTAAGTCCGCCAGTGCTTCAGTGGCCTCACCGTAGAGCTGGGTTCACTTTTTATTGCGGCTCAGCTGATGAGAATGGTGAATACTCTTGCAATATGCAAGCCAAACGGTGCTATCATAATGGCATGGTTATTTTGAAAGCACCCCCACAGTTTCTGGACCATTACAAGGGAGGGGAGCCTGGGCAACAGCCCATCAAATGAAACCTACTGTCTGTCTTTCTGGAAAGAAGTGAAGCAGAACAGACTGTTTGCTACTTTGGTTGTCTTGCCCAGATTGATGATGGGAGTAACTTCACAGTGTAGTGTTTCGAAATGCTATCTCAGGAGACAAAAGATACTAAAGAAGATTTTTCCTCTGCTTCCTAATCAGATGTGATCCATTTCAACTTACAACCAGGGCACCTTTGAGATCCCCGATAAAATTCACTTATATCCCTCCATTATGTTGAGCTTTGTCCTTCACAAAATCATTTGCATGAACATGTAGATGTTTCTGATGCCACAAACACTTAAAAAGGGGGGAAAGGAGAGTTCAACTCGCTGTGCAAAGAAGAGTTTCTCAATAATCATTTGACAGGTTTTAAAAAAAAGACGATTGGGACCAAATTTTCAGTGTGTGGCAGTCAGGTCAATACAGAGCTCCTGTCATTAAGCCTCTGCCAGTCAAACATCCAGCCATAATTGATGAGTTTCCCCTGGGGAAGGCAGAGCTGTCATTGGGGCTGTAGGGACAGGAAAGAGGGATTTTGAGCATGGAACCATTCCTGGCATGCTCAAGTCAATCTGCGAGGGGAAAGCAATCTTTGTCACTTCTGCCTCAAAAACAAAGGCCAAGAAACAAGAAGCTTATTGGCTTTAACAGGATAGACCTGCAGCCTATTGGCAGTCAGTAAATGCACTTGAAGCTCAATTAACTGCTGAACACCAGAAAAAAAAAGCTGTGAGACCATGACTCACATGTCCACTGGCTTACAAATGTAGGCTCTGCCCCTGTGCCGCTGACCAAAGATGGACCCTCTCAGCATCTGTAGTGGAGCCCTCACATGATCTGACAGGCAGCCATACATTCTGCATCAAGAGGTCTCAGGTTTATGCAAGTGTGTTGCAGCAAAGGCTGCAGGGAGTGGTCCCTTCAGACTCTACTGGTTGAGGGATAAACCAGGCAAGACAAATGGAGGCCAGCAGTGGCAACAAATCTGTAAAAAAGACAAAGCACTGAGGATTATGGCATAAGCCGGTTGTCAAATATCAAGTTATGTTTCATTTAAATGATGGGAGGCAAGTTATGTCTATTGTAGGCAAATGGAGGCAAAAAAGTCTAATAATCAAATCCAGCAAAGACAATGCTCTTGACAAAAATCAGAACAGAGAGACGCGCTGTAACAATTTGTGCAAGTGCGAATGTTTTAGCTAAACTGCGGGGCTCACTAATGTATTGTGTTGGAGTAGATTTGACATTGATTCATTAAACCTAGCTCGACTTGATTACATCTCTAGTGGTAAGCTATTTTCTGGCCTTTCACAAAGACAACCCATGGTGGAAAATGTTGACAACTGGGAAAAAAAACTACCAAGGTACTGCAATGAGGTAGACTGAGTCAAAATCACTATTGTGTGCACTGGGCTTGGACAGCACAAATTAAAGAGGAAAAAATAGGGAGGAGGAGGAGAGAGGGGAAAATGCAGATGGGGTATTATTTTTCTTTTTGTATCCCATCTAATTGCAATCATAGGCAGATGTCTGAAAGTGTGACAGCATCAGCAGAATTGCTGCTGAGAGCACAGAATCTTTGTCTAAAAATAATCAGACATTCTGTGTGCTGCTGTTTGTTATAATGGTAATCGATGCTGGAGGCTTTGAATTCCATCAATTTATAGATCCACTCTGTTCTGCCTGGTGACTGTACTGCCTCACAACCCCCACTGCATACGCACACCAACGCAAAAAAACACACACAAAAAAACACACACTAAAAACACACACACACACACACGCAAGGTCTCACACAAAAGAGCGGGCGGGCACACGTGC
Organism: Scortum barcoo; assembly: GCA_023238725.1. Classification (NCBI taxonomy): domain Eukaryota; kingdom Metazoa; phylum Chordata; class Actinopteri; order Centrarchiformes; family Terapontidae; genus Scortum; species Scortum barcoo. The sequence goes on from CM041535.1 coordinate 4,100,190, forward strand.
GTGTGCGGAGACACATGTGCGCTGACATCCGAACATGGGGGCTGCAGCAAGGCAGAGCAGGGACCACTGCGTGATTAAGATAAGTGTAGTTTCCCTTCATACATTCCTTGTCGCCTCCCATTCTCTGTGAGGCACGATTGTCCATAGCTGCCTCAGATTAGCCCCACATCTCAGACGCCACATTTGAGAGGGGGGACTGATCAATAAATCAAATCACCACAATCAATGGCCCCAATCACCGCAGTCTAGTCTGGCCTCAACATTATTACTGGCAATCCCCCCAGCCCTTGAGGGGGGAGGGGGCAGTGTGGAGGGGGGATGGAGGATGAGAGGGAAGAGCGCACATTGGCGCCTGTCCATATGAAAGATCCAACATGAACTCTTATCTGGCCTCCTGGCCTCTGAATATCAGTTAAGGCCAGAACAGGCTGAATATCAGTGTGTGTGTTGTGTGTGTGTGTGTGTGTTAAGGCCAGAACAGGCAGACAGTGTGTGTGTGTGTGTGTGTGTGTGTGTGTGTGTGTGTGTGCGCCGTGTGCGCCAGAGTGTCACAAGGCTGTGTGTGTGTGTGTGTGTGTGTGTAGTGTTTTGGACCATCCAGACAGAGGGAGGCGGCCGGGAGGAGCCGCTGACCTCTATGACCTGGCGCTAGGAACGTGAGCTGAGCACGCAGCTGACAGGGAAGCACTGGGGGGGCTGCTATCACCTGGCAACTCCCTCCATCTGTTTACCACCAACTGCTGCTCCTTCACTTTTACTCGCCATCAGCCTGGCTAAAGCTGCTCCAATTCACACCACCATCACACCGCTATTAGATCCCATCACACTTGGATCAAACACTATTTGCATATAATTCTAAGAGTTTGTTTTAACCCCCTGCGAGTGCCAGATGGGAGGAGTTTACCCAATTACATCTGAGAATAGGTCAGTTGCCAGGTTTGTTGTCGATCCCAACTAAACTACAAAAATGACACCCAAACATGGTTATGAATGTTTGAATGCTATTGAAGCCGTTTTACTACTCTTTATAAAGCACATTTGCATTACCTGGTGCTCCACTTGGGTTAAAAAGCACCCTAAGTGGTGGCAACGGTTTCCATCTTTTTTACTACTGACCCCTTTCGAAAGAAGTCAACATTTTAGGAGTATCTGTCATTCGCTTTTTACATCAGGAGTTAGATGGTAAATAGATGTTTGACTGTTATTTAACTCTCAGCAAGAAAGCAAACAGCATTTCCCCCCAAAAAATCAAGGTATTCCTTAAAGTAAGCAGTGTCTACTTGTGACCCATATTCTGTGCTTTTTGGATTATTTTTACCAAAAGTGGTGACTGTAATGCATTTAGAGGCTTGAGGAGGTCAAATTATCTAGTCCTTCACAACACAAAAAGCAAAAATCAAACAAATGTTTAAATATATGTATATAAATATATGTATATAATCGGGAATAGAGGGGGTTTATTCTCTTTTCCCATCCTGGTAATTGCCTCATGACCTCTTGGATTTATCTTGCCCTGGTTGGGAATCCCTGCCTACAGGTTACTTGCGCATTCTGCCACTGTCCATTCTGCAGCAGCAACACTGACTGCACACTGCAGAAATATGTAGGTAGCGTATAGATCGTGAGGACTTACCAACGAGGAAAATCACATTTAATTTTGACACCTCTGGACTAGTAAGTCTGATAAATCATCCAAAATAATTAATCCCCAGTCAGTCAGGCTGTCTTCAAACAGCATGCTAAATCTTACAAAAGGAAGGAGAAGCGTGTGAGCGTTACAACCATCAGCAAAAGGTGTGACTGGTGTTGTCAGCCATTATTCGTCATACCCTGCTTCATTTAGAGAGTTTTTGGCGCCTGATGCACCAGAGCACAGCCTACTTGTCAACACTTCTCTCTCTTTAATTCCAGCGCACACACTTGGGCACACACATGCGCACACACGTTTCCCATTTCTCTGATACGCCAGTCCCGCATCTTGGTATGATCAGGGAGGCTCTAATTCCATTTATTGTAAAGTCTTATTCAAAATAGTATCAAGAGGTATCGTGAAAACATCTTATTACAGCCCTTTCAAACAATCCAGTATCCACTCTCCAATCCAATGAATAACTTTAAATGTCCGCCAATTAGAAACTTCAAATTACAATCTATGACTGAATGCTCCAAACGAAGGCCAATTACAACACCTTATTTATCATCATTAAGGCCGACCATTGTTCTGCTCCTTTCAAACTCTGTGGTTACAATCAGGGTGTCTATTGTCATTGTGTGGTACATGCAGGGTGACTAATTACACAGTCCTATGATTCATTAGCAGACTAGTGGGTTGAAACCTGAGAGAAGACATGATAACCTCGGTCGGCCAAATGATTGGCTCAGATGGAGACGTGAATATGGAGGGGCGACATGAGGGGTTTCACAATAGCCAAGCAAAAAAAAAAAAAACTCCCAAGCTGAAGTTTTTGGAGGAGGACGCATGAAGAATTAGGAGAGTAGAGGTGGTGTCGAGCTCGAACAATAAAATTGGGGACATGGTTTGTTTTCCTGTTCCTTTCAAAGCGCGCTGCGGGGGACCTGTTTCTGTGAAGCTTCACCATTGAGGTCAGTTAGTGGGAGAGGAGGAAGGCTCTAAAGATGCAGCCATCACCACAATGGCCCACTTTCACCTGAAACAACGAGCTGGAGCCACGCAACACAGCTAACCTGCGATTGTTTATTCTCTCTTAAGAAATGTCAATCTGTTCGCTCTCAGGTGTGCTGCTCTTCCTCTTGTTTTTGTTGTTTTCTCCCCCCTACTCTCTCCGTTTTCCCTTGTCGATTGCAGCAAGATCAAAGCAACGCCGCTGGAAGAATCTGAATATTTCAGGTGTGGAGAGAGGGCTGCGTTTCACACCACCTGTGTAGTGCTGAGAGACAGGTCCCTCCTCTCGCTCAGACTCAGTTAGCGGGGCCCCTGGGGCCCGGCGACATAAACCAGGGCCACCTGTCTGAGGGAGAGGGAACACTCCTTTACCCTCCTTCTCTCCATCACACTTTCATTTTACAGCATTTGAACCAAAAATAAATGAATCTAAATAGAGCGGTGAGAGTGGGAATAAAACCAGCGCTGACAACAAGCAGCTGAGAGCTTTGAGCGCCGTCACAAAGGCTCCAAGATCTGGCAGACGAGCTCCGTTGCCGCAGAATGGGAGCAGCCACTTGAAAGGGCAGTTTATACATGAATCATTTTATAATGTGGCCTGTTCTGCGGCAGAAGGTAGCTCTCATATATTAAATGATGAGCCCGGTCAAGAGAATCACCGGGATTATTTTCTGCTGTAACATGGCGCAGAGTGTGAAGCAGGTCTGCGAGATGATTCTCATCACATCATCAGGGCCTCCGTTTCTGACCCAAAGCAAATAAAAACCATCCCCGATGTCCGCGCCAGCCTTAACAGTTTGATGTAGCTGCTCTCCTTGGGGGGCTGTGTGCCTTGACATGTGTGCATGTGTAAGCATTTGTGCAGGCGTGTGTGTACGTGCATGTGCGTGGACGTGTGTTCGAGGGGGGCGTGGAGCAGGTTCCACACTACCAGTTCCCAGCCATGTCTCTCAAAAGGGCCGTAAAGTCTTTACAGCAAATTCCTTACATTCATCTGTGTCAGAGCACTCGGCACACATTAGGCGTTTACACGGGAGGAAACACAATCTATTTGATGCTACACTGCCCACACGTCCAGAGCCCTCCTCCCCATGCTGGAGATTCACAGTGTTTAACTTCCATTTCATATTCTGAACAGGCAGGCAGACAGGCAAGCGAGTGCAGGGAATGGACTCCATCTTGCTGTAAATCAACGTTTAAACACCCGGCTAAATGTAATCTGGAAAGAGTCAACAAGAGGCCCTCGCATTACGCTGCTCAAGATATTTGTTTTTATTTATTCTGGAATGTGCAATTGATTTTTGTTGTTCCCCCCTAATGATGCATGCAAACGGTGAACCGAAAAAAGTCACACTTCATTTTTTTTTCCCAGCTGCCGCTGCTCCCCATCTTTTAATATCAGTGGTGCTTATGAGAACAAGTGGAGGTTAATCTAGGGAGCGGGTCATAGCCAGCCAACTCTTTGTAAATGTCAGCTGGGAGATCCAGGCCTTTCTTATTACCACGCTAAACCAACAAGGCTGACGGCTCCAAGACAGATGTGTGACTTGGAGGTGTCTTCCCCCCACTTCTCACCAGCATCACGGACCATCCCCGGCATAGAGAGCCTTATTAATCAATCGATTTATCGCCATAAATCAGGCCAGGCTTTGATTGTATCAGCAAGTCATGCAATCAATCAATTAGTCAGGACCTAGCAGCCCAATTTGCCTAAAGAAAGATGAATGCTCCACCACATCATCCATTTGGTTGTCCGTTTACCCATCAAACACGGCTGCTGTTGACTCCCAAGCCCAACATGCATCCTTTTATCGATTTCCGCAGATTAAACTTGCAAAGGAATCAAAGGACACTTAACTGACTGGGAATAATTCTACCTTTTTCATTTGTAGTGAAGTACGTTCTGGGTTCTCCTTTGATAGTGTCGCCCTCACATCATCAAAACAATAAAGTGTAAACATTCAAATCCAGAACACAGAGCTCTTATGAGCGACAGCCACAGGGGATAATGCTTAAATGTAACTTGAACCACTCTCCGAGGAAGAACACGGGGCACAAAAGGGACAAACGGTGGATTATTATTGTGAGTCAGCCCTACGCAGGTTTATATGGCAAGGAAAGGGGGAGCGAGGGGGACTGAGCGAGGAAACAGCTGGATGAACAAACTGTGGAAAACATATGTATAATGACATATTTGTTTCATATTTTATCCCAACTGAATTCCAATCCACATTGTGACACCAGCTGCTTCGGTCCAATGCCTCCCATCTGCAACTCGGTGTCAGGATGTCTCAGAGGACGGGCTGGGAAACTTTGGGGACGACAAAAACCGACAGGAGCAAGTAGAGCACGACAGAGTGGGCTGCCGGAGCCTCGCCGTGTTTCTCCCCCAGCGGCGGGTTGGAATGTGGCAGACTGTGGAGCTGCTGTGGAGGGGAAAGAACACCGGCGACTCCCCGGGGAGAACGTCTGTGGTGGGATTAGAGCCCCACCAGACCTGGTTCTGCTTCACACCCTCAGACCCCGCTGTGTTGCAGCCAGGGGCGCCGCCGAGCTATCTGTGGGGGCTTTACAGTTCTGCCCAATCTCCCCAAGCCTCACCATGTAATTAGAGATAAAGACAGAGGGCTCAGCTACTCAACCTCAATTCTCCCAGCTTCACACAAGGCTGCCCACCCATAGCCCCCAGAGGAACCCCGCAACACTGCCACTACACCAGCACCTGTGTACGCTGGCTAGCTACAAACCCTGTCATCTCCCAACCAACTGTTCCACAGACTAAACATGTAGGTACGGCGCGTGATCATGATTGATTGGCGCTCAAATGCACGAGTGTCCTGAAGTCTCGACGCCGCGATTCACAGCAGCACTATGCTTTTCCTGACGCCATACACCATACATTATGTTTGCTGAGGAGGCTTCATATTGTAAAAATTCTCAGGTAAACAATAACCACGGTAAATAAGTAATTTTTCTTCATATCTCCCTCTTCTAAAACTTCATCCAGGCAAGAGGGAAAATTTAGAGGATAAGGCGGAGGAAGAAGTCTCGACTATATTCAAGAAACACAAAATTATACTATGGAGGGATCCATTATTCATCTCAGATACATTTTTCATTTAAGAGTGGGCTGGATATGAGCAATGATGAATGCATCGCCCGGGATGCAATTTGTATGTAAAATAACAGAAGATTACAGAATATGTTTTAAGTGCAAATGCAGTTTGTTGCCATCTAAGTAGAAAATGCATTCCTACAAAAAGGAATAAGACCTGAGCCCCATGATGCTGCCTCATAAAATCACTTAGCCCATAGCTAGGCCCCTCGCCAGTCCTTATAAAGGGTCACAACGAGAGGCTCAAGTGATGAATGAGCCGACCGGAGTAGATATTCATTCATATAATATACACTACCTCTTGGCAGGCCATTTGAAAACGTGGGATAAGTAAACCGAATAACTAAGGCTAATTCAACTTACATCCGGCTCAGCAGCCCGTTTCCTTGAAATACGCCCTTCTGCAGCGAACACACACAGAGCACTTGCAGACACACTGTTAGACACATGTCTACGCACAAGTGCACGCAAACATACTACAGTGTTTCGCTGCCTGCCAGGCATCCACATGTTCCTCTCAGGACTCGCTCTCTCCTCATCAGCTTCACTCGGTGCACACCGTTTCAATTCAGTGCCTCTCAAAGACACACAAAGAGCCTTCCCCTCCATTCACAGTACAAAGATTGAATGCAGCCTCCTAACACAAGACATGCCCACCACAGAGCATGTAATACAACTCATTACTGGGCACGCAGGGTGCAGAGGGCTGTGATGGGAGAGACAAACACAACAGGGAGAGAACAGGGGGTCTGTGCACAAACATCTCCATCTTTTTTTGCAACTAACAGAACCCTAAAACCAGCCTTAATAACTAAAGCAATCCAATTGATTTTTGGAGATTCTCTGAAGTAAGTGTTATAACAGGCATTGAATACGAGGGGAAACCAGAAATACAGTTCAAGATAAAGTGTCACATGGCCTGCAGGCCTATGGATATCACGCTTTACATGACAGATAGCATTCAGAGGTTAATTCAGGTCTGAACTGCATGCTTCCCCTCCCGCCTCTCCAAAAAACTGTGACTGACCCACAAGCAAACTGCAAACTGTGTCCAATCACAAAGAGGCGGGAGGGGTGTGTGTGTGTATGTATGTGGGAGGGGGTGTATCTGGGTCAGCCACATTGATCTCAGCCCTTCGCCGCATGGCTCTGGGGTCAGGTTTTTGTGTGCTGACAAGAGGGCACTAGGTCTGGTTTGGTGCACGGGGAGACAGAGGGGAAGCAGCGTTTGTAAGGTGGGGAGAAGAAGGAGGACGGCGAATCGGCTAATCCACCGCTGCACCAGGCCTCATGAACCTTCCTTAACCTCGGGGCAATCGCATGACCTGAGGCGAAGCATTACACACATTAAAAAGACATGAACTTCAGAGCACTGGAGTTTCAAGCACGCAATCAATGGGGCCACAGGTGCAAACATTTTCTGCACTGCCAGTGGAATGCCCTTCTTTTTTTTTTTTCTTTTTTAACCCCTCACAGGATTACAGTGGAACCTGTTTTTGCACTGTGTTCATGTTAATGTCAGCAGTAATGAAGACCTGCAGCACAAGAAACAATAAAAAAGGAGCACGGGCTGGAGACAGCTTTTGGAGGTGGGCTGGAAACAGCGCAGGGAGTCGGGAGAGAGGGCAGGATGTGAGGAGTCTGTCAACTTCTCCCTGTCTGCTCCTGTGTTCGCTCGCTTCAGACTGAGGGGAGCAAATGGGCCTAATTCACACTGGCTGTGTGCAAGTGTCTCTGCTGTCTAGCAGCGTGAGCGGGAATTAGATCTATGGTTTGTAGCCTTCATCCCTTCCCAGACAGACTTGTTCCGGCTCAGAGGCGCTGCCTAATCCGCACCTCTCTCCCGCTTGCACTCCCGGAAAATGACTTCACACAGCTGCCTCAAACGCCCAACGCAGCAATTCTCATCTGACTGAACTCCCCCCCTTTACTCAAAAAAAAAAAAATTGCCTCAGCAGACCTCCCATAGCTCATTTAACATACCAATTCCTCCCTAAAGCCCCCCACCGCCCACCCCCCACCCTCCTAAGAGATGAAAACAACAAGGAAAACAACTACAGCCCCACTTGATAATTTAAGGGCCCTCTCCTCTAGAGAGCTGTCAAAATCAGTAGTACAGCAGGAGGAATTCAAAGGAGGTACCCTGATTGTGGTGGGGTGAGTTATTGGTTTTAGATATCAATGCATGTCCAGCTATTACTAACTGGACAGGACGTGCATAAGGCTGCACAGATATCTCCATCACCTGAGGGTGTCGTCTGGCTCCTGCAGCTCCTCAGTGATCCTCTCTCCCTGCGTCCATCTGCACATCGCAACCAAGTGGATGAGAGGTGAATTAAAGTGAATGTCAGTTCCCAGCTAAGGACTCTGGGAACACAAAGCCAAGTGAGTTCTCACATTAAAACCCAGATCTTGGCCAGGTGTTTTTCTCTTTTTCCCCTAGTTGTTGTTGTCAAGGACACAATCATACTAGATAGACCAGGCTGCAAGACGGCTGCTCCCAGGCACAGTGGCCTATTTGGGTCATGGAGGGTAACTCTGGATAATGGCAGGGCCACTCAGACAAACACTCCAGCCTGGAGCACAGGAAACCATGAGAGGTCCGTCTTATAAACCAAAGCCTACCTAATGGCTTTCATCTGTTTCATGAGTCCTCCACCTACCAGACTGTGTCACGCAGACTTGCACTTCCTCACCTGCTGCTGTACTCTGAGCTGCTGCTGCTGAAAGTCATTTCCAGATCTTCCAAGTGCCATCTTGGATCTCAGGGTAAAGTTAAAGTAAGTTAAAGTAAAAAAGGGGCTAACATTGTCTTCCGTGTGCCCAAATTGAAGTATTTATAAGCAGTGGACTGATGCTGCGGGAAATGCAGTGTAGTTCTGGAGAACTCCTTATGCAGGAGTGAGAAACAAGTGATATTACAAGAAAAGGAGAATGATTAAAGCCTAATATGGCATAGTAGAGAGGGGAGAGAGAGGTGATTTATCCCTTCACGGCCTTTTGACACTAAATTAAACTGTTGAGTCCATTCCCCCGTGCCAGCTAGTTATCTTTCCAGGCTAATTTAACACTATAATTTACATTCCATATAAAATACATCCTGATGTGGTGCTGTCAAGGCCGTACATCATTTGCAGAGAGTGCTCCAGTTTCAGTGAAAAGGACAGAATTAGATCATATTCATGATGCAATTAAACACTTCAGTGGGAATCGATGTAAAACCGATGAGCCCTGAAAACAATGCATATGGCTGAGAACATTAGAACACATTACCTACCCTTGGATCCCTCGCTCCACAGACGCAATTTAAAATCCTCCACCACTCCACTCTCCGTCTCTCCAGATTCATAACGCACAGCGATAATAAATGAATTTTTCACAAAATTATTCAACTACTAAATTGCCCATGGTAACTGAGTATCAGATGAAAGTGATGTGAATTATTAAGTAGGGAAACTGTTTGTTCTCACCATGGGTGTAATAATGGGCCAAATGAGGAAGAGAAGGGGCGCAAGAGGGGCAGGTTACAGTAAAGGGAGATCTCATAATAAACATCAGTGTTGATGTAAAAATGGGAAAACTCTGTCTGCCGCCTGGGCCTCCAGCTGGGTTGATGGTATCGACCAATTTCCCTTGGGCGGCAGTGTGGGTTTTCTTATGGATACAGAGAGGAGAACATTACGAGGCGCTGCTGCACATTCTCATGTAAAACTGGCAACAGGCCCTCTGGAGCTGGCAAACCACTGCAACAGCCAGCCAGTGTTACACCATCTCACCACATTTTACATAATCAGACAGACAGCGCAGCAGACCACACACTCACACCGCTCCACTCCAGATCACATCAACTACCTGTCATACTCCTCTCCGCAGCCATCAGGCTCACTTTGATTGGCTTAGAGCCACATATTCACGAAAAAACTCAAATGCCTATTGCAAAGCACGCTGCAAAAAGACATTTTTCGGCCCAATTTGAAGCATTATTTCCCTTAATCACCATTTGCCTCCCCAATTCTTCCCAGTAAACACATCTTTATTGTCAAAGCCCAAAACGTGTTGATAGTAAGAAAGTAGACAAATGTAATGAAATTCAGAATTTAAGAGCCATGCAGGGGGCAGAGGTTCAGCAATTTGTAACCATTTCTGACAGGATGAGTTGGCCTCTCCAACTGAAACAGTAATTATGCTTAATGGTCCTTTAATCTGTCCATCAGGCGGGAGGTGAGCAGCCGGGTCAGCCTAAAGTGCTCCAGGCATCACAGTGTGTCAGGGTACAGTCAGAGGGGTGAAGTGCTCCACGAGGAGTGCCAGGAACGCTCACTTCAGCACACAACACCAGCAGGCTGCAGGACACAGGCCTCCAACACACACCTCCAACACACACCGTTAGTCAACTCATCATACACCTACCGACCGCCTCCTGCATGAAAATGCTTACAGCTGGACCAGAGCGGAGCAGAGGGCCGCGCTCCCCTGATGAGTACGAAGTGAGCAAATAAGCGAGGAAGAGTGTGGGCGCCTGACAAGTTTGATCTAATTTGATAAAGGCCTAATCATCGCCGGATTGGATGTTAAACTCTGTATTGTGGTGAGAATTCTGAACCACGCCGTCCAGCTGGAGCCCTGGCTCTCTGCCATCACAGTTAATCTGTAACTCCGAAAGGATTTCTTAAAGTTTTCACAGGAACACGGCTGATGAAAGTGGGGCTGGAGCTGAGCTAATTCCAGCTCACATTAGAAATCCCAGGTCATGTCCAGTACATACCTCGACAGTCACGCATGTCTAAGCGCCCCTACACGCAGACAAAGCCGGGGCGGAGGGAGCATTCCGAGCGGAGCGATGGCACTAGGTCAATCCCAATAGTAATAGCAAAGACACAGGGTCCATACCAAAACAAGGGTGAACAAATAGTACCTTTGTACCCAGAGTCATTTGTACCCGGCTCAGGCGCCTGGCTATCTCAGAGCCTGGCAGACAGAGCAGTCCTAGCAGACCACTCCTAGTCCCAGCTATGCATCTGCACTTGTGCTGTATTTGTTATCTCGGACAAGCATTCTCCCTCTCACCGTTTCAGTGGCCAAATAGAGAGGGGGGAGAAAACGAATCACTCGTAGTGCTACTCCTGTTGTTCCCTCAGCTGTCAACACTTCTCACAGACTTCACCCCCGCCTAGCCACATCGATACAGAGAAGTGACTGCCGTTTGCTTTATGATTGCCTTGTTTTATTCTCTCGGCCGGGCTTTTTCTCAGCCCTCACAGCTCTAATCAGACCGCCTTGCCTGGACAACAGAGCCATTGTCTCTTTAAGTGAAAGAGGCAGTGGATCAGTGAATCCCTTTCCATTTTCCCGCTTTATTAGCCCAGCGGCACACTACTGTTTATACTAGTGGGTATTCTGTGTTTGCTGAGAACAATTACAGTATGACAAATGATCCGTCAATGCCATCTATCAGGCCAGAGCTGACAGGAATCCTATAGACAGGGCAGCCATTCGTCCCCCGCTCCCCATCTCTGGGGTCCCATGCTTTAGTATCCATGACAACGTGCAAGCCACTTGCCACGCTTGCCACTTCACAGTGAGAGATGAGCGCCCGTGAGTGGCTTTGAAAATTAGCCTTTGACACCCCATGTTCCACTGCGCTCCCACCCTCCTAGCCTACAGTCCAGCCCCTTTGGGGGGCCTCCGCACAGCCCCAGCCCCTTTCTCACATTCAGGCTCACACGAACACAAAGGCAGACACACAGCCAGGCGCTACCATAAACATACCTCTCTAGGTCTCACGGTGTCAATTTTATTGTGCCGGAGCTATACGATTCTCAACATTAACCTCACAGCTACATTACCTATCCAGCAATGGAAAAGACAGAGGAGCACCAACATGGCCAACATCCATAAAATAGGGTGAAAAAATAAAATGGGAGAAACAGAAAGAGAAAGGTTGGGAAGTGCCTGAATGCACATGAGCTGCCAGCACATTATGTGGCGGAGTCAAGTGCCTGACACCTCCTTCTTACACTTCATGAATGAATTTCTGCTAAAAAGACGAAAGATGTTGATCTCCAAAGGGACAAAAAATACTTTACATTACACTGAATGCTGGAAAGTATTGGAAAGTGTTTGTATTTTAGTCAAGTAGCAGTACTTCACTATACCTGGGTGGGTATAAGCTGGGTGCAGTGGGAGAGATTTAAATGTAAAGATCGGACTGTAATTTGTAATTTAGACAAAACACTGAGGTGTAAAAACAAATGATTTTAGCAGTGATTAAGCCTGGAAAATATAATTATAGCCATATAATCCAGAATATCAGGAGGTCAACATTGGAAATATGCATAAAACCCTCAAATATAAATGATTAAGCACTTGCAGACTTACTAAATCACAAGTAAAGCATGAAAGATGTTGTGGGCCAAGCTACGATTCCCGTTTGACTCCCAGACACACCTCTCTGGGGCTGTGTTTATGCCATAAACTACACTTGGCAGCTGAGGATCATATTACTAGCGTGAAAGAAACAAACAAAGCTGTGCAAACGTGGTTCACTGTCAGAAGCAACAGTTTTACGGCTTGTGATTAATCATATTTGGAGAAACATTAAAGGGAAAGGAGGAAACTGGCTCAAGCACTAGGAGGTAAGGGTGTCAACTGATATAACCCACCACTGACATCAAGCAGAGCCAGCTAGCTCATTGATGTGGCAGCGTCTCATTTTCACCAGTTTGGAAGCAGACAGTTTTGCAGCGCCTTGCGGTTCTTAATTATCTTCCGACTTTGTCTAATTCAATCAACACAACTCAGATCTGGCTGCGAAATGGCACTCACATCCCCTCAAGCTCAGCAAGTCAAAAAACACTGAATAAGTGGAACAGTCAAACTGACAAAATGGCATAGCACATGAGAAATAACTGCTATTTTATCTCCCGGGCTGAGACCTCATCCACAGCGGAGGGGATGAGGGGAGGCTGAGAGAGCAACCAATCAGTTTTTTGTTTTAAGTTACAAGGCTGCGTTCGGGGGAAGGAGGGGAGGTGGGGGGGACACAGAGTCAAAGTCAAATGCTTTGATGACGCTGCAGATGCTGCCTCGCCGAGCGGTGTGAGGTCACTCCGTTAGGCGAGACTCTTTAGGTCCCCTGCTCGGATGCTTCCCAGCAAACCTAATATCCTGTTAACACAATGCCATCTAACTACGATGTCAGGATGCTGCTCTGTTTCACGCAACTTCCTCGCAACAATACATTTTTAACAGAATACGAGACAAACATGCCCGTGACTGTGTGGGGATGTATGCATGCGCACACACGCCACCCCCCCACACACACACATTCACACAGAATTTAAAGGTCATTAGGGATTAAATTGTTTGCCAATTTGCAGTCTAAAAAGTGAGTGACATAATGAGAGGGGGTGGCACGGCTGAGGCCACCCCCCCCCCCAAAAATCCTTTTCTGCACCACCACTATTCCCACCCATTCACCTCCCATCTAATTCCGAGGGCCACAGCATTATTAGATTTTGACATTATTAGCTGAAATAGCAGAGAGGCCCTGCTGTCATTATAAAGCCTTTACTTTCGCGCTGACTGCCAAATCTGTTTTGCACTAGCTACAGACTGCCAAACCCAACAATGGCAGATTAGTGAAGCCCTTCTCCTGTTGCAGCAGAGGTTAATATAAAGTGACAGGGCTAAGTCCGCTCCGATTAAGTATGCTGAGAGATATTACGGCAGTTTGTTACATCAGATCGTTATTGGATTAAACAGCATGCACAACAATGAAAGTTTAATTTTAATTTTCGGCAGGAATATAAAACAGGCCCTGAGAGCGCTCCTGTCAGAACAAAGGCAGTATTACAATACCTTCTTGTTTTTGCTTCCCACTTTGCCATTACTGGAGTGGCAGACATGAGGAAAAAATGATGGTAAGTGAGGATGTCAACCTTTAGATTTTTTTTCTCCCTGAGGTTAATACATTATTTATAAACCAACAAAATTCAATTGTACTTTACAAAACAGGATTTGGTTACCTAAAACATAAGAGGATACAGTAGGTATCAAAATTACGAGAGCGGTTTAATTTCCTTGCCCCCCTCCCCCCCAACTGTTTATTGGTTTGGTCATCCAGCACTGTGCTGCATGCAGCAAGAGCCCACTTGGCCGCTGCATTGTTAGCTCTGCAAGAGGTCACTGCACCTGACCAATAAGCTGTTATTAATCCTAACAGAGTCATCCATTAGCCCGTCCAATTTTTATGACCCTCTTCTTTATTAGATGAGCTATCAGCTGTCCATATCTGGCAGAAATATGGACTTCCTCATCTGGGCTCCAACACCCCCCATCTTCCCAGAAGGTGTTGGCATGCTGGCCCAGGTAGAGTGAACCTGAAGCCCAGCCAGGGGAGCGAGGAATGGACGGAGGGGGGGGAGGCTGAATCTGCCAGTCTCATGGGGTATTCCCCACTGTCCCGTTACCTCCGATAAATCTTGGTGCTTTACGATTAGGTACATAAAATGAGTCATAGATCTAGACGGTAAATAAGAGCTTGTCAGTGGAGCTGACGCCAGGCCCAGCTCCTCCTCCACCTCCTCCTCTGCCAGATAGTCCCTCTGTACCCCGGCCATCAGACTGCTGCTATTGAGCTGGGGCTAAAAAGGCTCCAATAAATAAGCCTGATATTTCCCTCAGGACATCTACGGAGCCACCCCGAAGCATGCTTGCATACACTGAACAAACAAAACTGTCCGGCATCTGAAACAGGACTGTCTGGATACTAACAATGTTTTATTTCTTGTTTTTCAGATCATCTTCAAAATGGTATTGCCCTCTCTGTTTCTAATTACTTCTGTCAGATAGAAAAGCCGGGAAGTCAATGGATCAATCCATTTCAAGTATATTCAAACTATATGCCGGACTCCAAGACACTGATGTCTTTTAATGGACCCTCAATCCATACTCGCAATTAAGCATGCAAAATGTCCCATTAAGTAACTCCACTTACAGTGTATTTACTCTGGTGCTGTTTGGGTGTTTTTCAGAGTGCGCCTTCCGCGAGGCTGAGAGAGCAGCGGCGAGATGACCTGAGGGAGGAGTGATGGTCTCCAAATGCACTAACACAATGATGGACACTTCCTCTGCAGCGCCAGCTAATCATTGTTGCCGATTCGTTTACACTGGTCCAAAATGACTCCCTGAATGACCGCCTTTGCATATTAAACAGACAAACAGACAATAGGGACACGCTGTTGGAGGACATGAGAGCAGCTAAACACCGGCAGTGTCGTGATAGTCTGGGGAACAGTAGACTCATAATACTGTATGTACAAATGGGAATCCGCCGGCTGATTGATAGCATATTAAACAGAATTGTGTTACTGCCTATCCACTGCACATTTTGACAAGGCACCTGCAAAACTGTTTTCAACATACATCAGCACCTATTCAGCATAACTGCATATAAAGTGCACTGCATCTCACTGTACCAGAAAAAAAAAGGAGGCTATCAGGAGAAAGGAAAGCAGGGAAAGTGCATGGCTACAGGCATGCAATCAGCTAAGAATTCAAAATCTCGCCCAGTTTATACAGTTCTATAATCAGAGAGCAAAAAGAAGGAAAACAACGCCAATGGCACAGCAGCAAAGAGATTCAAAACATTTTCATTAGTGAGCGAAAAAGAAGTACTCCTTAGTGAAAGCATTGCTTCTTTTTGCATAAGTTTGATGTTTAAGAAGAATTAGATGGAGGACAGGGGGGGTTTATGTCAAGCCTGAACTCTGCAGAAGTCTTTCTTACAAGTTACACCATCTGATATATAGTGTTGTTTCATCCAGTGTCAGTCAGAAACGGGAGCAACAAAAATATGAAGCGAAAGTAAAAGCCACAATAAATAATTCACTCATTGTTTAAGGTTGTGACAGAGTAATGCAAAAACATTATTTTACTATTATTTTGCTGATTTGCTCGCTTACTGAAATGAAGCCATTGTCATTCATGAGTTTTTTATTTTATCTAAGACTTTTTCTCAGAAGAGCTGTACTCTCAATAAAGTGTAGACACTAACAATAACTTTCCATTGAGGTTGAGGAATATTTACCAGTCTAGTGAAGACTGCATGGCACCGTGATTGTGCTGCTATAAAGCATCAGTATGCCAATTATGTCTGTGTCAATATGCCACAATGCCAGCATTGCTAGATTATCCACCATGTTAATATGCAAACATGTCATCTTATCACAGGGTCAAAATGTCATTAAGTCATGCCAGTGTCATTTGCAAGTATGTTAGTACTGCAGTACCACATTGTATTGTAAATATAGGTTACCATGTCATATACTGAAGTCAATAAGCCATTTATGTCAGTATAAAGAAAAGGAGTGTATGTATGATTTTATATTGTCCTGTGTTGGTTGATGCTGTGGGAGTATATCTGCATACATACAGTTTATCTATCAGGCTAGATATTGTAACAAACCAATGACAAACCTGAATCCCAGCCTTTATCAATAACATATAGTCACTGTTTAGTTAACCATGTAGTAAGAATCGCCCACCCTCTTCTTCTTCCACTGACTAAGGTCTGTGTTTATGTACTGTAAATGGGATATGTTCTTCCTGGCTATGTCTATTGTTTTGATTTCCTTGTAGCTGGAACCTTCTGTTTATTTCATTTAAGCTTTTCCATCACTGCCTCAGTATCCTTCTGTTGTATTGATCTATGTCATCTGCTCAGTCTTTTATCTTTCATGACTATGAAGTGCTCCGGAGTTTGTTTTGAAAAAAAGCAACACACAAAGCATACAAAACTATATTATTATTATTATTATTATTATTATTATTATTATTATTATTATTATTATTATACAATATTGTGTCGGTTCTAAAATTCCAGCCAACCATTGAAGAGAGGCAAGGATGGGAGTCATGTTGTCCCGTCTTTTGGAACCAGTTAAAAGCCTTGCAGCTCTATTTTGAAGTAGTCCTAGACAAGAAATGGCTTTCTGACTAAAAACAGAATAAAGGCCATTGCAGCATGTAACACTAAGCATGAATTATATTTTCAAGGTCTGCTCAAGACAGAACTGACTTAATTTTAAGTTTAGTCCTTTAGCTGAAAAACCAGAGTTGAACAACATTTGTAATTTGTCTCTCAAAAGATAAGTTTAAAAAATAAAAAATAAAAGTCATGTCTCTGTTATGGAAAGAGGGCTTCACGTTTGATGTTAGGCCACCAAAATTTGACTGGATAGCAGGGAGGATGGTGGCATCTTTGAGGTTTTGTGACATCTAGCACTTAACGTCTGAGGGGCAGGATCAAACATTTGCCAAGTTGTCTGAATGATTGGGTCTGAGGGGGACATAAAGCGGAGTATCGTCCGCATAACAGTGAAAATTAACGTTATGGTTGTGGATAATATGACCCATGGGAAGCGTGTAAATTGAGAACAGCAAGGGGCCCAGAATTTATCTTTTGGCGGATGCCACAGGATGGCGGGGGCCAAGGAAAAAAAATGTTTCAACAATTAATATTGAGAACCTTCTTTCAGCGAAACAGGAGCGGACCCATTCTATTGCTAAGTCCCTAATGCCAACCCATTCGTCTAGACAGCTGATTAAAACTGAGTGGTCAACTGTATCAAAGGCCGAGCTAAGATCACTTATTAGGCATCCATGCCCAAATGTTTTGTTCTGCTTCATTGTCTTTCTACTAATTCCTCTTCCTCTTCATCCAGAATTTTGCCAACACTTGTCAGTAGGACTAATATGAAATGACCAGCTTCTACATTTTTGTAGATCAATAACCATGAAACCATTTGTGATACAAATATTTCAACTGGAGTCACAAAAGAAAAATCATTTTGCACTGGAAGGGCAATAATTATAATTATTTTTATTTCTATTTCCTGGAAAACTATTTTTACTATGGCCTCTCCAAAGCCATTGATACGGCCATCTCCAAGTTTGCATGCATTGTATTTATGATTAATTGAGTCAGTTATTTATTGAGAGAGTTTGGAGACAACCTACCATTTGACTGCCCTCAGACAATCCACTTTAGATGTGGCAGGTGTTGATGAAATCAGTAGCTTCTTTTCATTATAAAGACTATTGTATGCATTGTAATGGATGTATTGTATGTAAACTGACACACATACAAAAGAACAATGGCTATCATTTGACCCCTTGCTAGGTTTTACAGAGTATTGTCTAAGACTAATCTCATGTTAAACTTTGTAAATTTAAAATGTATGTAGCACTAAGAATGAATATTTATAATTCCATGATAGTTATCTTAGATGGCACTACGGTAGGCCTGCACAAACCGATCCACAGTTCTTTTCGTGCATGGATCCCAACGATTTCTGCTTTCAGTTGTTGTTTCTGTTATTTTCACTGTGTCCCATTTTATACCATGAAAACAGAAAATGAGAAAATTGAGATTTAACTTTGGTACAAGTTAAATCTCAATCTCAATGAAGTCTAAATTGTTTATTTAATTTGAACTGATTTTTAACATCTGCATCATTTCAACTGGGTGCAGTTCTGAAGATATTATTAGTTTTTTCATAAAAGATTTTTATAAAGATATAACATTTTTCTGACAGTCCGTGTGGTGTTATACAGTGTACGCTGTCACAGTGTGCCGATGTCTTGTATTTTAAGGATAACTGTTATTTTTCGCTGTAATATTTTCTTAATTATTTTAGGTTGTGGGTGGTATGAAAATGTTTTTAAGTACTATGGAATAAGTGATTTTTCATATGTGCACTTTTAATTATGTTTGTGTTGTCATGCTATTGATGAATCTCTTTGACTTTGATATATTGATTTAAACCCATCAGGACAGAACATGATTGATTTGACACCACATTGCACCATTTGATCTTGTTGACATATTTCACTGTTTATAAAAGGACACTATCTGGGCAAGTGTTATATATAAAAGCAATACTTTTACTGCTACTACTACTATTTCCTGCTGAAATATACAGTATGAAGGCTTTCTACTTGTCTACTTGAGACAGTAAACATGAAGTGACATTAACCAGCCATATAGACCATGTGACATGTTTGAGTGGTTCTCCGTACTCTGATGGGACACATTTATATTTCATAAAAACTCTGATCTTTAAACACTGAGGGATTCTTGAAGTGATCACACAAAGAATATTTGCGGGTTGCGTGTTCAAGAACCAGATGTGCAAAAACAAGGAGCACTCTGAAGGATTATCTCCTCATAATTCTGCCTACGTATTGAGTCATAACTAGACGTCGTCAGCAGTTGCGGAGAGGTTCTGAACATTAAGTTTATGGGCTCCTCATTATTTAACATGTTAGGGTCTCCCCACAGCCCAATGAAATTTTGATGGCAGTATTACAGCTAGTTTGTTGGCTCCTCACTCCTACTCACTACTTATGCAGATGCAAATGAGTAAGAGAAGTCTCTTTGGACAGACCCACATTCGCACAGGAAAAGACATTAGACTAATCCACCTTTCTGCGCTCATGTGAATAAATATTCACCGCTGATCTTCCAAAGAGCATGATCAGAGAGCGCTGGATTTGCTGCAGCCTTGGTGGTGGTATTGTTCTAGCAGACATACATGATGAGTCCAGACCCCTTCCTGGACAGGCCAGGGACTGCAGTGGTGCAGTGATGTGGGCTAGCCATTTCCTGCCTCTACATCTGCATACAGTAAAAAACAAACATTCCTGTAAATAAAGACGGCTGTCCAGCAACTGTCTTCCCAGCGACAATGGTATTGACCGTAGTCAGATGCTCCGCTGATTAAAAATTGATCCATTTTGAAAAATCTAATCAACTGAATAGGATTCTTTCATACGTGGGGTGGGGTTGGGTGCATTTGTAGGGGGTGGAGGAGGGTTGAGCAGCTGCTGACACGGAGAGGCAGACCTGTTATTAACCCCTGCACCTCCATGCAGCACCCTGCACCCTGCTCCCCAGTTCACTTCCCCATGCGCCCCGGGACTAGACACGGCCCAGACGGTCTGAATTATTCAGCAGTCTGAGAGAGGCTCCGGCCACTTGGCCTATTAATGCCTGCCAGTAGAGGCTAGTGGCTCTAATGGCCAGTCCAGAGGAGCCCCAGTTCCCAGTGGACGGGAGGAGGGCTGCTAACGCTAGGCTGCAGGGGATGTGAGAGCGAATTCATCAGGGGCCGAGGTCGTGGCAGGTTAATGATGCCGCACGTCTAGACGGACGCTGGACTCGCACCGTGCCCAAAAGGCAGTGGGGGATGGCGTTGGGATGCAATAATATTTTTATCTTTGAAGGAGAAACAGCCCGCAATATTAAGTCTTGGGGCTTATTTATGAAAGAGCAGCACTGTTGACTTTTACCATGATCCACAATTGACCTGAGGTCCCCCCCCCTTAAAAACAACAAAGCACAATGAATATCTCCAAACCCGACGATATGACCAGACCTCATGTTATATTCTGGTAGTCTGCCTATTATTTAAGGCTAAATGAAAAGGAAGTGCAGTAAGTAACATTTATCACAAATGGATAAAACGTTCAGACGTAGCTGAACAACATTCATAATGGAGAGATTAAAAGATTGTCTACACAACCCAACTCTGATTACTCGCAACCCCTTATCATCATCGCACAAACAATCCCAACAGCTGGAGAGGGCCCTCAACTCCAGCACAAAGTCACTCAGTAATCAGGGCATCTCCCCCAGAGAGAACGGGGATGAAGCTCAGGGTGCGACTGTCATTTGGGAGCGGCTCGGGTTGCCATGTGGCCTGTCACCATGGTGATCATGTGCATCCGCTGGTTGTCTCGGTGGGTGTAAACACAATAGTAAACACGGGCATAAGATAAAATGACCCCTGGGGTGCAACGCAGATGATCCAGTCAACAACGACAGAACACACAATCTGCGTGGCATCTACCTGGAGGATTCCTAATAGAGAAAGCTCTCAGACAAAAAGTAATCATTGTTGCACCACCACACTCAGTCATCGTTCACTGTGAGGACAAATACATTATAAAGTCCAGGCAGAGAGGCAGAGGAAGGTATTCTTATTATCATTCACTGGAGATTTATGCACTTGAAGGTTGAGTTCTTTGAGTGAGTGGGCTCGATAAGTCTGATGAAGCGGAATGAGTTTAGCCTTCAATAGGCACGGGACTGCCTCGCCACAACGCACCCTCTTCCCTTATCCTGGACCTAATGCCATGCACATTTACTGTTGAGGTCAACGCCGCTGCCATGATTGAACCGAACCAAGGGCATCCCACAGAAGGCTACAGGGGGGACACAGTCGCAAGCCCACACACATTTACACAAATGTAATCTCCCCCGCTCCCCTCGCTCAAGGTGACCAAGCACATCATTCAAAGATCGAGGCGAAATGATCCTGATGGCCTCATCGCAGCAAAGATTCTCCCGCAGTCTAAACAAGTCAGCATGCAGCGAGAGGAGCTCCTTCGAAGGTACAAGACATCCATTCAGACAGCTGAGCAGGAACGCAGAAGCCGTGTGGGCCAAGCAGAGAACCACATGCATAGCTAATTATTTTGCTTGGCTGCAGCTAAAAATCATATGCTTGGTTATCATAAAGAAACACTGTAGCACAGTATAAATATTGATACTGCATTAATAGTCAATTGGATCATTTCCATAGAACATCAAGCTGAGATGTAAAATTGTGAGGTTAAACATTCCTGTGAGGTCTGCACAGATCCCCTTCAGTCAAGTGTGCAGGAGAACCCAGAAGGCTGTCCACTTCACACGCTCGTCCCCTGGTGTGTCATGCCTACAAGTTGACCCCCCAACCCACAACTTGTCCAAATTTCAGTTCCTTTGGCATATTCTTTCTCCTGCTGCATACAGCAGAAGCCTGGAGCAATGTTTAGCTAAACCTGCTGGCCTACGTAGGCAGGGAGAGTCCCCAGAGGGCTGAACAATCAGACAATTTCAAGATCATGAAGCATTAAACCAATCCCGGCAGGGTACACTAATTAAACAGCCGAGCCCGGCACAGCCAACCAATCCCCACAGAGCAATTAAATCCATCCCCTCTAAAACACTGTGGAACCTGTCTGGGGAAAACTGCCGAGGAGTGAGAGAGAGGAGGGAAGGAGGGAGAGATGGAGAGGGGAGGGGAGGAAAATATCATAAAATTCATCTGGAAAAAAAAAATAGAAAAAAAAACTATAGGGGGAATGCAGCAGGAGGCTAACAAGGGAAATTGAAAAAGGAGCGACTCAATTCAGTTCTTTGTTCTTTTCTCCCTTTTTGCATTAAGATTCAAAATGTCTGCCTCTCCTCTCCAGCTGAAAGGGGAGGGGGGGGGGGTGGATTGTGACCACATTTAAATGCGAAAATAGTGACCCTGTTGCGATCAAAAGTTGCATATTTAATTAAGATTACAAGGTCTGGGAAGCACTCGTGAGACTGAACGGAAAGACAGAATAGCCTCAAGGCCTATATTACACACCGGCAGAGCTGCTAACACAGTTGCAAACCCTAATCAATACCCCGATGCCCTCCACTACGAAAGTAAATGAACAGGTGACAATGGAGGCATGACATCACTGGGCTTTTCAGGGAACAACAAAACCAGATAAACCGACAGGCAGGATGCAGCGGAGAGGTGCAGATTGATTGTGAGGTGATACTGTACCTCCTACACACCAGCAATAACTAATTACACCACATTTGTTAATATATATAATTGTTGACATTAATAATAGATAATAAATGAATGGGGTGTTTTTTTCCTTCCCCAAAAACATCTGATGGTTAGATAGGCAAATTCTCCTGGAGTGTTATTTCCCTGGAGAGGCTCCAACAGAGTGTATTTTGGTGGTGTTGAAGAGGAGCCGAGAGTGCCGAAGGGGTATGATTCGTGCGGGAGCGGCTGCAAGCCAGAGGTGTGGACAGGGAGATAGACTTGCTCTTTTCTCCCCCGACTGAGGCGGCGTATAAATCACGGAGCCCAGCTTCATGTCTCCACTTCCTGTTCCTCTCCATTAAAAATGATAAACTGTACCTCTTGAAGCCACTCGCTCGCTTTAGGGTCCCAGTCTGCACCTTTCCCGGTGAAGAAGCGAGAGTGCGCGGCTCAGATTTATTCCATCCCCTCCCATTGTTGGGGATGAATAAGAGAGTAATTAACTGTGTGGGGGTAGCAGCTGCACAAAGACAAGACCTGCTAACACAACAAGCCTGATCCATCTGCTTTTGCTATAACACACCTTTTGTATTATTTTGATAAATAAGAGCACATCTGCTTAGTAATAACAAACGCTGCTTTAATACTCAAAAGACCACCAAGAGGCCGTCCTTCCCGGGTCCTCTCTCTTCCCACTTAAATGAGGACAAATGGGCCTTACAAATGGGTGGCAAGCACAGGACTACTATTCCTCCAGTCTGGTAAACACACTGTGAGCGGTGGCACATAATGAGAGCGGCAGAGATCCCCAAAGACAACCTGGAGAAGGTAAGTGAAGCATTGATCTCCTGAGTGTGCCAGGGCCCAGGAGCACCCTTCACACCATGCTAACTCACGCTACATGACAACCCGCGTCAGAACGCACACCGTACAAAAAAGCCTGGCACTTGTACACACAGGGAACGCTTTCTTTTTTTAAATCGTGAAGGACGAAATGGACAATAGAGGAATGAAATACAGCAAGTGAAACCCTGCCAAATACAGCTGATGCATGCTAGGTAGAGAGATGGAGAGACACAGAGGAGAGAGAGAGAGAGAGAGAGAGAGAGAGAGAGAGAGAGAGAGAGAGAGAGAGAGAGAAGTGGGATTCATTGTAAGCCCACTAAAATGAACAAGAAAGGACTGGTGCTCAATACGTCTGCAGTGGCGTCAGACAGTCAAAACAAATAAAGCCAAGGCCACGGTGGAGAAACGCAGCTCAATATGGACTTGCTGGGCAGGGGACTGGCTGTCAGCGGGGAGAGAGGACACAGCTTTATACCCATGCCGATGAGCCATTACCTCTCCCCTCCTGACGCTTCCGCCTGCCTCACTGTGAGGGAAGAAGAGGCTGCCCTACCGCCACAGAGCCGTCCTCCAGCAGACTAATGTGTCCCTGAAGTTTTGTTAAAGCTGGTTATTTACTCCTGCAAAGCAATTGCTCCAGCCTAGGGGCAGCAGAATGGGAGAACGCAACGCTATGAAAAATCTGGCGTCTCTCGCTATGAAGCACTGTCAACTATCAGGGGGGCGTTCCCGCTGAAACATTGGGGGCACTGCTTTTTTGGCAGCGCACTTCATAAGAGGAGACATTAAAACAGCAAGGCTCCGGGAAAGTGAAATATTCAGGCAGGTAGTGTAGCAGACGAAAGGACCTGAGTGTGACTGAGGATAATGACAAAATTCTTGGTGCTCATTATCACCAACAATTAGTGATCAATACTACAAAATCATATGTACAAGTGATTGAATGACATGTCAGTCATTTCAGCTGCTCTGCTTCAAAAGGCAGTTGGGAAAGATACTCAATTACCCAAATTAGGTAAAAAAAGAAAAAAATCTTGTAAGTATCTAGTCATAGAGACAGGTTTGGTTTTATTTGCTCGGGTTTTGAGATATTGGTCTTTAAAAGGTCTCTGCTCACAAAATTGAGGTGCTCACAGGACTGAAAACAGTAACCTCTATTTCCAGAGCGACACCGTCCCTGTTAGTCTTTAAAATCCACAGAACAAGCTGTTGACAGTTTTTGTTGGTACTATTTCTTTGGTAGAAAGCCGTTCGTAAAGCCCCGATCCTCGACCGTCATACGTGTCACATATCACAGCAGAGCTCAGACATTTCAGTAACTAAATGGCTCATAACATATTTTTTTTTACAGGAAGAAATATTAAAAACTTGATCTTCAATTTACAAGGTGGAAAAAAAACAGGCTGGTGCAAAATAAGAAAATAAAAGCTACGGTTCACTCCAGCTAGGAGGTCTCCTCCATTACAGTCCATACAAATCAATTAAAATTAAAGATGGCGGTGGATTTCTTTTTCGCTTACCTGCTGGAGAACTGTCAGCAGCAGTGAGCTCAGTTCTGCTGCTGGTGACCAGAAGCTCTATTACTGCGGCTTTACTAAATAAAATGGTAGTCTCCTTTATATGCTTTCCCTTTTTGTAGCTTTGCACCCATCAAACACTGTAGGCCACTAAAGAAGATTTTAACGTTCGTCTCGTAACAAATTTTATGAGTCGATCAAGGCCTGAACTGTCTGATTTCTGGGCAGACAGCGATGCAGAACAGTGATAGGTAGCCTGATGATAACGGGTCACGTCTGCACATCATTGTTTCTTTTGGTTTTTGTCTAAGCTGTGAATGACAGAGAGGAAGTTGCATTCACCAGAAATCTGAAAACATATGGCTTAAAACTAGGAAAAGGGGGAAAATTACGGGGTTTCTTTGTAGTTTGTGCGAAGCAATCCTTTAATATTTCAGCTTTCGGGACATTTCAAGTATACAATCGCTGATACAGACGGTAACATCATCGCACCCGGGCTTATCAAACAGCAGCACATACAGCAGGCTGCAAACAGGAGCACAAGCAAGCCGAAATGATTGGATAGGTATGGAAATCTACTTGAAGGAAGGTCAAAGTGATTAAGCTGACGTTAATGACAGGCCTAGTCTTCCTGTGAGAATGCTCACCGTAGCTGTCTCTAAACCCATTTGTCATTCTGCTTCCAACACTGAAGCATCTGCTTTGAAGTCTCTACCACTAATGCTACACAGAGAGGTTAAACAGCTTAATGCTGAAGTCTGTTTCACTCCTCTTGCTCTCTAATGTTCCCTGCGTTTTATGTACCGGGGTTATGGCTCCTGGATTTCACATCTCAATTTGCCCCAGATAGTCCTGTAAAAGCTCCCCTCTTTCTTATTTGCTTTGTTGTCCCTGTCAAAGGAAGAGAGGGGCAACCCGAAGGATGCGGGACCCTGACAGACATGCCCCACCCATCGATTCACAGAAGTGCTAATAACGAAAGCTACGTTAAGAAATGTTTATATGGGAGGCATGCCCGACTCAAACCAGCGCTGATTATGATGATGGGGCAGCTTTTACATTTAAATACGGCACTTAATCTGCCGAAGACAACAAAAGACAAGTATTGGGGGTAAAAAAATGAGATGAAGAGCACATATAGCAGACACTGTGGAGGTCAACTGTAAAGCCTTTTATATCTCTCACAGCATATGAATGAAATGATACAGTCATTATGATAAATAATACAAGATCTGAGGCGCTCTGGACTTACTTACTCTCCACTACAATGAGATTATGCTGATGCATTTGACATTAACAATATCAGCAAACAAATATATGAAAGCATGAATGAAAGGGAGACAGAGACCGATTTTCACAGCCAATTTGAGATTGCAGGGTTGGTGTGTGTGTGTGTGTGTGTGTGTGTGTGTGTGGGGGAGCTACTGGCAAACAGCACACAGAGCAGGCTGGCAGCGGAGGCAGCCAGGCTCACAGGCTGCAAAGCAATTTCACTGTTTGGCAATACTGTTGTCTCTGTGTGCGGATTAGAGCTGACACCAGAGCAACTGAGTCATGCTAAATGTAGTACAATCACAAGCTTTTGTTCCTGATCTAAAACCCCACTGCCTCTTAGATTCATGGAAGAGAGACTGGAAACAAGGCTAAAAAAATGGCAACAAATAAGCGGCGCGTTATTTCGCCGTATGAGCGCAGCATTGCGACATCGCTAAAAACAACAGAGGGATTAAAGCAACTGCTAGTAAAAAAGGCACGGAGCCCAAGTTTTCTAAAGTGAAATCAAATAAAAAGTATTTTTGTCTGCTTTGATGGTGTCCTTGCAAATCCTGAGCGCTTAAAGGGCAATTTATGTGTGATAAATTCATGATAATTAGGACATTTCAGCTGATGGGATTAAAACAAAACCACGGCTGCGATCAAAACTGCATCTCCACCTGGTCTGATTGTGCGTTCTCGTTGCCTGGCTCTGCAAAGTCCTTCTACAGGTCCAATGCTCGCTCTCTCTCTCTCTCTCTCTTTCTCTCCAGGTACCGTATTGGCCCAGAGTTGTTTTTGGGCCTGGCAGGACCTGGCAGGACAGACCCTGACCCGTCCTTTTCATGCTCGCCCACGGAAATGCCATCTGGCTGGTGTGAATGATTACCACAGCAACGGCCGGGTGACCTGCAGCCAGCAGGAACCAAGGTCACTCCACCTCAGCGCTTCGCACTTTCCCTGCCCTCTTTTCATCAGCCTGCAGGTGAATTATTCATCCTGTACAACTCGCAGGCACAAATCTACTGCACAAACACTGCAAAACTGCACACTCAGTTTACTGATATAATAACTTGTAATGAGGAAATAAATGTTCCGGCGTGAACTGCTAGAATAAACAGCTCGTAGACGTCCTCAGACGCAGCGGGCGCGCTCCTCTGTACGGACTTGGATGGCAGAACAGCTGCAGCGATTTCAACGCGGCCAGAAACTGGCTCCAACCATGACTGAATGAGAAATAAGTGAATTAATTGATTCCTGACACGTGTAGCAGAAGATGTCACATTTAAGCTACGGGCATGTTTGCAACCGGAGGCTTTGTAGGAATATTTACCGGAGCCGCTGACAATAATTTAATGTGATCAAATCCATGCTAGTTCTGTGAAATATTAAAGAGGTTTCGGCGTCAAAAAGGAGCAAAATATCAGTCGGAAATTAAATTTATTTTCAACCCAGCCAACACTTTCAACACCCGCATGTGTCTAGTGTGCAATAACACATTTTTGTGGGCTGTCAAATGATCGTCACCAGCGCCGAGGCAAACTTTATATTATTAACAATCCGGTTGAACAGCATCACAAAAAAAGGCGCGTTTCTCCAGACTAGACACAGAAGGAGTCAATGTGCTCTGTTCATGGCTGTAATTCAATCTACAGCCATGCATGTGCATTTTAGCTGATGTGATGTGGTAGACTGACAAGGCGTGTTTTTTTTTAATTTTTTTGTACAAAAAAATGTCCTTTTTACATAATAACGGTTTTGCACAATTGCCCAGGTGACCAACGGTGCTTTACTCCTGCTGTACAGCATCACCTGGACTACATGGACTAAATGTAATCCAAAAGCCTGTAAGAGCAGGGGTGCTGCAGACAGAGGTAAACACCTAAATTCATTTCATCCACCTTTCACCTATCCCTCATTGGTGGAATTATTTCACCACCTTTCTAAGCTGACAATAATCCCTCTGCAGTAGATGTTGGGTGCTACGATTTCAAAGCGAGCCGTGTCAAAGTGATTAATTTTACATGAGAATAAGGTCATTCAAGGGAACACAGGCATGAATTAACACTTCTTTTTTCTTTTTTTTTTTTTGCTTTAAATGAGTGGCCGTGTGTCTGGTGCTGATCACTGGCTGGAGGCTCTGCCCTCCTCTGATGCTCCTCTCCATCAGCAGCCCCTGACACTGCCTCATGGCTCGGGCATCCTGAAGGGCCAGCTCACATTCAGCTCACATTCAGCTCCCAGGCCACTCAGCCCGCGGTTCATGACAAAAAGAAAAAGAAAAAAAAAAAACACCTGAACGTACACATCCGTCTCTAATGTTTGACGGAGCAGACCGAGCCGCTGACCGGACGGCAGCCCGAACAATAGCTGCCCCCCTCCGGCTGCACGGCGGAGCTCAGCCCGGAGGAGAGGGAGCTTCAGCGGCCGGGAGCCGGAACCACAGCCGGCCGACGAGACGACCGAGAGGGAGAGCCACCAGACCTGACTCCCGCTCCTCGGTACGCTTTTTTCCCCCCGAAATAAAAAAAATGAGAGAGAAATAAAAATCCAGGAGCCGGGCTGCCACGCTCCTGTCATCTCTCATGTTACAGAGCATCAGTCAGACCTGCCCTGCGCCGGCACAGCCTGATTTACAAACATTAGCGGGGAATACAATTACACAGCCCCCCCGGCCGAGCAGCCCTCTGCGGCTTCAGGAGGAGGAGGGGGGGGAGTGGACACTGAAAACAGCGATCAGCTCTCCCAACCTGATTTCAGCGTTTTGCTTTCAGGAACACGAGCTGTCAGGTCCAAATCCAACTTTGAGAGGAGAGAGGACAGACAGACAGACAGACAGACACACGGACCGACGGACGGACATGTAACACACCGCTCACCTCCTCCACCGTGTTCGTTACAAACATGATTCACACACACACACACAGCCCGGCTCTTTGTAGTAATGATAATAAAAACACACACTCTCTTCAAAGCTCGTCTTTTGTCTCCAAACTGTGAGAGCTCATCTCTCCACACACACACTGACCTCCGGAAAATGTGCGCAAATTCACACACACACACTCACACTCACTCCTTTATTAAAATGTCCGAGCCCCGTTTCTAACGTCCACCAAATAAACTTTCCCAAATCACAAATCAAACTTCCCGACATGCAAATTCTCCAAAGACACGAAAATGTGGAAAAAACGGGTTTAAAATGAGCACCAGCAGAGAAAAAGGTGAATCGGACTCGAGCCTACTGAAAGATGCAGCAGCGGCGCTACGGCCGTCCACACGCAGCCCGCATCAAACATTAAGCTGGCCGGAAAAGTTCCCAGCCTCCGTCCACGAACACACACCGGGAGGCGCATTAAAAGTTTCCGTACGTGTGAGTACGGCGGGGCCGGCGGCGGAGAGCAGCGGAGCCGCGGCGAGAGGAGCCCAGTGCTGTCCGCGGTGCTGATCCCAGATCGGCGCGGCTAACACGGAGGCTGCGCTGCTCCGCGGTCGCTCCACCGCTGATCAATGATTGAACTGAACAAAGGCAGAAGAGGGATCAATTTCTAATAACTATCAATGCGAACGCCACCGGCTCTCGGCCCCGCTCTCCTCCCGAACCGGGCGAGCCGGGCCGGGCGGCGGCGGGGAGGCGAGCCGCCGCGAAAATCAGGCGAGAAAGGTGAGAAAAGCACTAACCTGGAGCCGCCGTAGATCAATATTGAAAAATTTCTTGGGGGATATTGAGGAGATTTTTTTCCAATATTGAAACATCGATCCTACATCGGCGGCCATCTTGGGGGATATTGAGGAGATTTTTTTCAGCGGCTGCAATAAATATGTGGGCTGGATTCCCCCTCGTTAAACAGCGTTTACGATCAGCGGTCCCACTTTTAAAAAAACATCAGCGACAGGCTGGACAGGGTTTTTGGCTCGAAGCTCTCTCCTCCGAAATGTTTGACAAGTCAGCCGACACATGTTCACAATGACATGTTTTCGGAGCGGGGGAGAAGAAAGAAAAAGTGGACGAGATGGATCTTTTTTGTTGTTGTTGTTGTTGTTTGGGCGAGCTGCCCCGGCTCTGTTTGAAGAAGAAGAAGAAGAGAAAAAAAAGTAAAGCACAGGAGAGTGTCCCAGCCTCCGTCCCCAACATTAACTGGACAATTGCACTTGATTTTGCTTTGGCAAAGTTATCAATACTGACGTAGAGCCCGGGAGTGATCGATACCGTCTGGAAAAAAAGGGGAAGGAGATGATGTGTAGATTAGTGGAGTTCAGGGAATTTAGCCAAGCCTACTTTTTTTTAAGCATGTTTGTTAGTGCAGCAGCACGGGGGACAGGACAATCAGAGACATGTAGGGACACATGGAGTCCAACTATTATTAGACTGTCTCATTATGCAAATTAGACCAAACATACTGTCCACATTTAAAGGAAACTAATGAAATGTTACAGTGCTGCAAACTTCATCCTGTCAGTAATGTCTTTTAAAGTGATTTGCACAAAATCAATTCACTTTGGACAATACTACTTCAAAGAAATATATATGAATATAAAAAGAAATATCCCCGACTTTGATCATATTTTGTATTTTTTTCACTATATTTGGATTTTTGTGGATCTATCTGCAGATGATCAAAGCCTGTGTGACTGTATTGATCATATAGTTCATCCCTATTATCAGAAAAAAATAATGTAAAATTAAAAGTTTGCATCCCTGCAAATTAGCATTATAAAAATAAGCTTTTAAGATTTGAACAAAAAATAGCCTAACTGCCATTTAATTGACACAGATGATGTGTGCAGCTCTCTCAGCAGATATGAACTGTCACATATTTGACTTTGGCTAACTTAATAAAGCATGAGGTTGCTCTTTGTCTCCTCTGAATAAGTCATTCCTCTGGTCAGGCAGCTCACACAGGGGCTGTGCTGCTCCAGCACTGAGGCCAGCTGCTCCCCCTGCTGACAGCTCAGTGTTAGGAGCCGGGCTCTGTGTGTGCGGACCAGCATTGTGTGATTTCCTCCATTAATTATACCATTATCACTGAGTGAAGGTATCCATCAAAACCAGCGCTTTAATCCACGATCGCCGTGCGCCGGCCTCACTGCGTACAGTAGCTTCTAGCTGATATATCCCTTATGAAAATAATATCCTCGTGGGTCATATTTTTAGCACCTTGGGGGACAATGATATATTCCTCTGCCATAGACAAACACCGAAGGGGAAAGTGAAGGAAGATTATTAAAAGTTTTGCTTATTGCATTTTATTTGTGGCTTTAGGGTGAGGACACAAAGCAGGATTCAAATATAATAAGGAAGATAGGGATGTATCAGAAAACCAGAATTCACAGTTGAGCTATGGAGGACAGTTTTTAATTTCTTAAGACTCATTAAGGTGTGATGATCAGTAAGAATTAGCACAATGGTCTTTAGTTTGGTGATGCTGAAATCTTTTTTCTCTTTTTTGAGTTCCTTAGTTTGGAAGCATCCATCTAAAAATGATCATTTGTTTCTCATTAGCAATACAGTAGAGGATCTGATCAGTACACATCACATTTGTAAAGAACTCATTGTTTAATTACAGTAAGTCTCTGAGACACAGCTGGGAGCAGCTGGGAGTGAAGAGTGACACAGGAACAGTCTGAGGCTGCGGGTCAGGACACTTCAGGACATCCTGTTTCCTCAAATGAATGTTTGACCTTGTCTTAGTGCCAAAAAGCACACCCTGCTCACACCGGAAAAAAAAACCCTCTCTTCTACCAGCAGATCCAGCACAGAGTTTGTAATCACAGACATTTTCAGATGCCAGATAGGAACACTGTGTTCTGGCTCAATGTAGAGCACCCGGGCCCTGTGGGGACCCAGGTGGGACCTAAACCCACAATCTCCACTTCCTGAGGTGGATTCTTTGTCTACCAGGCCTCCCAATGCACATTCACCCTCATGAAAAATCATGAAAAATTGCTCAATCTCTTGGACTCAGTCAGTTCTGTACTTGACCTTGCTTTCAGCGCCGTCATGGACAAAGCACGACGGGCCTCTTCCAGTAACCTCGTCACCCCATTCAAATGAATACAGTATTCTGAAAAGCCTTAATCCAAAAAGTAATGCGTGATCATTTAAAATGAGGACTGTGCGCACAGAAGGGAAATTATCTAAGAGCGAGAAAATCATTGTTTTGATGAGGTCACTGAATGAGGGATTTCAAATTACTGTGTAAATGCTGACAGTATAATGAAATGGTTTGTTGTTGATGAGCGACAGCAGCTTCTTTAAACCTGTTTGGTGATTTTATTGTGGTAAAAAAACACCACTGAAGACACAGTTCTGCAAACAAATTGTTCCATGCTGTTCTCATTTTAGTGTCTACTGTAGGACTCTTGTCTCTTGGTGTTCTGGAGGATATATATATATATATATATATATATATATATATATATATATATATATATATATATATAGTGCTCTCTCAGATCCACTACGATAGTCATCAGTGGGACAGAGATTAATTTCTGAGGAATGTGACAACATGTGCACTCTTACAAAGACCCCAGCACCCTGTCTCTGCAAGGCCTGGTGTAATTATAATCCCTTTATTGTAACTGTGTGTTAATATTTGACCATTTTCAGTTCAATTTAAGCAATTATTACTTTGGTTACCATAGCAGCCTTCATTTAACCAACCAAGTGGGTTAAAACAAAAAGCAATGGTAGACCGACAAAATGTGAAAAGGCCTCTGCTTCGACTGAGCACGTTCACATGAACAACAGCATAACAAGGTCATATCTTGAAACTGTCATTACGTGCGTGCCAGTAAACTTTTATTTAACAGTGGAGCTAACACCCTGCACACTTTCTAACACTACCTTCACAAACACCGGTGTGTCCTGCGTAGCCAAAGTAGCAATCAAAGGACCTGCCTCTATCGATGAATGTATCTGCACTTTGACTGTATTTAAAGGAATATTTTTGCAGAGTGGGTGATTAGTGGGGCATATTAACGTTTATTCAAATATTCATTAGAAAATGTGATAATGTCTTGCAATTTTTATGAATAGAAATTACATCAACATAATTAAACAGCTCATTTGGTGCATGATGCAGTGGCATTTTCAGGTGATTTTATTGTAATTAAAACTACTATAGATTAAGAATATACGTACAGCTACAGTAAGTGTTTGTTTAAAATCAGATGGATGACAAATGGAGGAACAACACGGAGCTGATTCAGTGTTGCTGAGAATGAGTTCAGATTTCTGTGGTAGTTTACACGCTGAATGCTGTGGATTGCTAGCACTACCCACTGGACAAGGTGTGTAAGTGTCAGTCAGTCAGAGAAATAAATCAGTGCGGTGTGGAAATCATGAACTCAACACGTCCTTATTACAAGTCAAATGGTCAAAATTCTGCCACTGTTTGTCACATGGGAAAATCATTTATCTCCCTTTCTGCTGGGTAGATGACAGACAGTCACGGCAGACATTTAGACTTGTCAAAGCAGGGAAAACACCCAAGTGGAACTAATGACATTAACAATGAGAGTCATGGCTGTGAGCTGTTATGGGCAGTAGCAGGACCCTGTGACTGGAACATCTAACTGTGATGCAGCCTTGATTAAGATTATTAATCAGACCCTTTCGTGCTATAAAAGATTAAAATATCTGCTAACAAAAGTTTGTCTGTCACAAAAATGTAAACACGCATTTTCAGTAATATTCAAGAAAATTGAAAAAAAAGAGACAGCTATTAAATTACTTTTTTTAAAAATCAGCATTTATTTCCTTATAGCATCAGTTCATTCACACCATAAAAGTTGTAGGTATATGTTTTGTAATTTTGGTTTTAAAGCAACCTTTTGATTCAAACTTCCAATGGTCAGACCATCCAAACTTTTGGTCTGCACTATGCAGCAGCTACCATGATACTAGTTTACAATTCAGACATGAAGAATTGAAAACAGGTTCTGTTTTATGTTTATAGAAGTCATAAAAAGCACCTTTGTGAAAGATCTTCTCCAGACATGTTTTTAGATATAACATGCCCTGCTTTGAATATTTTCACTAATTAGTGCATACACATGTAGGCATACTGCTTTGAATAATAGTCTGCTATGGTTTGTCAAAAACAGCTAATTAAAAACTCTTAAAATCACACTTACTCTTTCTCCCTCATTGACACATCCAGAATATATGAAATGCAAATACTGTTCATTTCAAAAGTTTAACTACTGGTCTCAAACTATTTCCTTCACTGTCAGGTCCATCCTCGGTGTGTGTGCACTGGAGGTTTCACATTTCCACATCACGTACTTACACACTGGACCATGACTGGCTCCAGTTTAGTTGTGACTGCACAAATTATGGGTCGTATGTAAACGTGTTAAACTCTAATTTAATGTGAGCACAGAAACACTTACCTGCTTCAGCTGATAAATGTGAAAACAACCTTCTAGTGCTAAACTTTGCACGATTGATTTTACACAGTGGAGCCCAAACATCCAGGTGAAGTAACGATTAGCAAAACACATTTTTGGGTGAAGGAGGACTTTAAAATGTTCGCGGTGAGTGCGTGTTCTTGATGAGGTTGTGTGCTGTAGTGTTGAACTAGGTTTTACAGTATTCGAGGATGTGAGTTTGTGTCTTCTCACTGTGCCTGTGCGGGTTTTCTCCGAGTACTCTGGTTTTGTCCCTCAATCCAAATACATGCAGGTTAATTATTGGTGACCCCAAATTGCCGATAGATGTCGTTGTTTGTGTCTCTATGTCAGTCCTGTGATTGACTGATGACCTATCTAGGGTGTCCACCATCTCTCACCCAATGACAGCTGGGATTGCCTCCACCACCCTCGGTGACCCCCTATCTAAGGATAAGCGGTATAGATATGTCTACTAGCTGGTTGAAGAGCAGCTGGGTGTAACACGGCCTTAACTAGTTCACTTTTATAAAGGGATAACTCTCCATTGTTGTAAGAGACCAACGTTGTTTATGAAACACACATCCCGCATCCCATTAATGTTTTCCACAGCTCGGCACGCTGTTTAAGATCTTATTAGGGCTCAGAAAGTTTTAGCTAACAGTTCTGTTTATTGTGCTACCAAGAAACGAGTCCCATCCTGACATAGTTTTGGTCCCTGTGGAGCACTAACAGGACAGCTGGCTGATGGATCCCATCAAGTGCAACTGTCAGTCACAAACACAACTGTCCTTTGTGAGCCAAAGCTATGTCCTGTTGTTATTCCTGGGTCTCAGTAATGGGGTATGCATATTTGGCTATTGTCCCTAAATCTCATGAACTCTAACAATGGGGGGGCGGGGGTAGTGAGGGAATTGTCTTTACCTGGGTCTCTGCCTAAAGAGGGCATGGTGTATTTATAGCCCATAAGCATGCGCTATTATAGAGGTGGAGAGGGGTCCGTATATCTAGCCCTTGTTTTGTGCGCCGCTCCATCATAAAGCAGAGAGGATACTGCTCACCGCTCATCCAGCTTACACTGAAACATGGTGAGTGGACACACATTTCACTGTCATCGCGTTTGATCTATTTTAAAGTACCAGTCAACTGTTTCTGCTGCATGCGTAATGTGTTTATATAGTATTTTATTACATACTGCATTCACACGTACACGTACATATATACATTATTTATACATATCATGTCCTGTCATGGCATGTTTTGATGAATTATACATATTGCTCTGCTCACACCAATGATAACGAATCAATATCCTCCATGTCAATATGCTTATGGGTACTGAATACAGATCAACAAAGAAAAATCATCAATAGGACAGCACTCCAGCTGTCCTATTGATGACTTACTGATTATTTTTGTCTACTCACGATGGTGAAATGAAAAAAAAAAAAAAACTATATGAATTGATAATGGTAGCATGAAGAGGAGAAGAGAGAATAGGAAACAGAAAAGGAAACAAGGAGAGGAGAGGATTGTAGATAAAGGAAAGGAGAGGAGACAAGAGAAGAGATGAGGAAAGGAGAGGAAAGAGTAGGGGACAAGGAAAGGAGACGGGGGAAGAATAGAGGAAAGGAGAGGAGAGGGAACAAAATGAGAGGAAGGGAGAGGAGAGAGGGGGAAAGAAAAGCAACAGGTTCCCCACGTGCTACAAACAGGTCAAGAATAACGTCATGTGTCAGTTTGATCAGTGAAGTGTCCATCCTCTCAGAGTGACTGTGTCGCATCGAGAAACCCCAACTTCTGCCTCTTGTCCCATGATTGCACGAATCCTCTTAAAACAAAAATAAAGAAAAAAATGAAGCTGAGTGCCAGAGGTCCCGTCCACGAGACACACAAGTGCTGGAGAGCTAATCCACAACAGGGGTTAGACAGCAGCTGTCGAGAGGCCCGCGAATCCAAGCAACATGATGTCATCACGCCGCATCCCCCTTACACTGTTTTTCACAGTTCCTTGGCAGTCATGTAAATAGCTCGACATAATCCTTGTCTCCGAGGGATTTCTGATCAAACAGGGCTCAGTGTACCATCCTGTCATCACCCAGGCCCTATAGAATAATCCCTCATGTGATCCTGGGACTGTGGGAGTGCGGGCAGCGGACCACACCCTCCCCAGGCTTAGTCTATATTCTCACAAAATTGGAGGCTTGAGTAAATATTTCCATAACAAACTGACAGTGTTTGTAATCCCTCCTAATTAAATGCATGCCCCGGTATAAACCTTGCCTGTTGTGTAATTAATGCCCCCCGCCTACCACCACCACCAAACCCAACCCACACTTGGTAAGTTTGCTGATCATCGGCTCGTTATCATAAGCGCGCGTGTGTGTCACAGTAAAACCGATAATGAGTGAAGCTGGAGCAGAGAGCAAGGTGATGATTGTGCCATTAGTGTTGGATCTAATTAGAGTGTCGTCGCTGTCGAACCCCGCAGGCCCCCAAGAAAGCAAAGAAGAGGGCAGAGGGAGCCAGCTCCAATGTCTTCTCCATGTTTGAACAGGCCCAGATCCAAGAGTTCAAAGAAGTCAGTGCGCCGCCAAATGTTTTCTCTCACATTGACTCTGAGCACCTTTCTCTATGCTGACTGCTGACTGTGCATACTGGAGATACTGGCATGTAACAATAAAAACTTCTGCAGGCTTTCACGATCATGGACCAAAACAGAGACGGCTTCATTGACAAGAACGACCTGAGAGACACTTTTGCAGCTTTAGGTAAGCTCGCCTGTGTTTCTCATCGGCACATGTCCTGCAAGTGTGCACAGCTGTGAACCTTGTTCAAGCTGCAGAAACTCGTCCAAAACTATTCTAACAATCAATTCATCACTTTAAGTCATTTTAAAGCAAAAAGTACCAATCTTACCAATCGTACCAGCATCTCAAACATGGCCTTTTGCTGCTTTTCTTATTTAATGTAAACTGAATATATTTGGTTTTAGACTGTTGCTCACATGAAACAAGCAATCTGAGCAATGTCACCTTCAGTTTCTGGGACATTATGGTCTTTTTTCTGACATTTTATTGACCAACGGATTCATCAATTAATTGAGAAGATAACAGTCAGATTAATCAATAATGAAAATAATCGTTAAAGCTGCCACTCTAAATCCTAGTCGACCTTATCTGCCATCCCTCTCCAGGCCGTTTAAATGTCAAGCAAGAGGAGATTGATGAGATGCTGCAGGAGGCTCCAGGGCCGATTAATTTCACAGTCTTTCTCACCATGTTTGGAGAGAAGCTAAAAGGTGAGAGGGGTTTTCTGTGTAGTTATCATTTATGTAGATAGCAATTCAAAAAGGGGCAGGGCCAAAGAAAAAAAAATCATCAACTTGGAGCTGTGACTGTTCCTCTCTAGGTGCTGACCCGGAGGAGACCATCCTCAACGCTTTCAAAGTCTTTGATCCAGAGGGAACCGGGTCGTTAAAGAAAGAATTGTGAGTGACAGACTCGAGCTCAGTTGTTGGACGAGGTGAGTGTCCAGTCTGCTCATCATCGCTGCTTGTCTTTTAACAGTGTGACAGAGATGCTGACGACCCAGGCAGACCGCTTCTCCTCCGAAGAGGTTAGAGCTCCAACTCAGACTGTGTTAGAGTGAGATGTCGTTGGGTTTTAATTAAAGAAACATAATCTTTCTTGGGTTTTTTTTCACATCATGCCCATAGATGGAACAGATGTTTGCGGCATTCCCACCAGATGTAGCCGGAAACCTGGACTACAAGAACCTGGTCTACGTCATCACACACGGTGAAGAGAAAGACCAAGAATAGAGACATTATTCCTGAGACTGCCCTCTGGATGTTAACACCAATGGGTTGTGTTTGTGCCGAGACGTGTGTGATCACACGGACTGCAGCAGACATATAAAGCTAAAAATAACTATAACACATGTTGGCTTCAATTTGTAGCTCTATAGTGTGTGTAGTTATGTCTCTTACTACTGTGTGTATGCCTCTTGATATGTAATAAAGTTAATGTGGCCACAGAAAAGTTGGTATTAAAATGTTTCGATATCATACAAGTATAAGGAAAGGGAATGTTGATTCACTGGCAGCGGCACAGAGGAAAATATTTGCAAAGAGCCACTCACATTCACATTTGCAGTGTAAACCTTTGATGATGTGGGAGATTTCAGGAGGTCAGGAGGTTAAACATGCAGACCTGTGAGGGCGTTAGCTAATCCCAGTGTGAGAAACAGCAATTACTTTTTTTTCATTTGGCTCCAGGGAGACAGATTTGTGTGCAGCTTTACTTCCCATTGTTTCAGAAAAAAAGAAAAAGCTGTCTTAAGAGTGATATTTACTTACTTGTATATGGTCGTGTGCTGACTGTGCAGCAGTAGGATATGCAATGGTTAACAAAGAAAATATGAAAGGTAGCTGTATGTCAAATCAGAGAGGTTCTATGAAAAGGGAGTACTCTCCCTCATTAACCCGCAGCTGCACTCTGGCTGCACTAAGCTAAGTCTTACAGAATTTATTTCAAAGATAGTACAGTCTCTATTTAGGGATGAACCCTTTCCTTTTCCAAGTGTTCCAGTTTTTTCAAAGCTTCACCCTCAGCAGATCATATACGACATAAAATATATATTCATTTATAAAATTTGTGTATAAAATATTAAATTAAAAATGTGTTACATTTGTAAAAGGGTAATGCAATCTAATGTGTTTGGCTAGACTACATGAGCTTCATAGCTGAGCTCTGCTACGAAAACTGCATTTAGCAACTGGAAACAGTAAAGTATGAGCAGGAACTGTATGAATTGGATCCCTGTCCCTGATTTTCATGAACTGTAAAAAAGCTTAAAGTCTCCTTTTCACACAAAACTGGAATATGATGATTCTGAAATGAATTTAATAATAATAACTGCATCACTGGCAACTGTTCCTTTGTACCCCTGCACAATATTACTTAATTTAATAGCAGTTACATTCAAACACATTTGTTGTTAGTAGATTAATTAATCTTTATTTTATTATTCATTACATTACATCTATAGTTTATATGTAATACATCTGAGATAGACACTGTGCCAAACATTACATTATGGTAAACTGAAAAAGGTTTTGCTCCAATTGGCTCGTTATAAATAGAAGTACAAATGTGATTATGGTCCATTAAAAAAATAGCTGTCTTTATTTATTTATTATTAATTCATTTTTGATACTACTGTCTACTTTACAATATTGTCTATTTTATATTTAATTCAAATTTCTTCCCTATACTTTTCTTCTTACTGTTTATATTTTTTGCAACAACATATCAAGACAAATTCTTTGCAGGTGAAAACCTACTTGGCAATCAAACTGATTCTGATTCACCTTATTAATAAGTTAATATTATATTTATATTATATCTATATTCTGTTTTATATTTTCATTATTTCAGGTTTATGTTTTATCTTAAATACTATTTTGTATTTCTATATCTAACTTTAGTCATTTTTACTTGTTGAATTTTATTTCTACATATTTCTAGCATTGTTAGAAAGAGCCTGTGACTGTAAGAATTTCATAGCCAACAATTACTCCATGTAATTGTTGTGCACATGACAAATAAAATATTGAATCTTGATTTTGATATTATCCTCTTCAGACTGCTCTTAAGTTGGGGCATGCATTTTTAAAACACCACAGCTGTGAAACATTTGATTTATTAAATATGAGAATGTATCTCTCTTTAAGGTGTCTTCTCGAGCCTGGTGCTGATAACATCTGGTTAACCATCAGGTTATAATCATACACTTTCACACTGAGCTCCACCTACCTGTGCTGAGGGCGCCGTGTCCTTCCAGTCCAGCAGGGGGCAGCAGCACTAGCAGCTGCGGCCTCCAGCAGCCTCCTTCAAGCAGCTGGCTGTACAAGGTGCGGCAGAGACAAACACTGACAACATCTCTAGCTGGCGGCTACTGCGGCTGTCCTTTCTTTCTTTTAACCCCCCGTCCCCTAACAAAAGCCCGCTTTGGATGTAGATTTTTTTCGTTATAGTCTAAGTA
Organism: Scortum barcoo; assembly: GCA_023238725.1. Lineage (NCBI taxonomy): Eukaryota > Metazoa > Chordata > Actinopteri > Centrarchiformes > Terapontidae > Scortum > Scortum barcoo. Next base: position 4,140,651 of record CM041535.1, read on the forward strand.
GCTGATTAGACCGTGAGAAGTGTGAAAGGAGCCGCAGGGTCACGACAACATCTTTATCCTCAGCCGGAAAACCAGCTAGCAGCTAATGCCAGGAGAGCTAGCGGGCTAGCTTTCATCAGTGTGTCAACGTCGAGACCTACATTTGATTTTTTTAATCCATTTTTATTCACCACCGCGCTGCAATGGCCGATGTTGACAAGCTCAACATAGACAGTATCATCCAGCGTCTGTTAGAAGGTAAGGAAATGGTGAAATGTGAGCTGTACCCGAGCAGCGGTGTTATCTGGAGGGACAGTGACAGTGACAGTGAAGCTTCACAGGTCTTTTAATCAACACCGTTACACCCACTAAAGACTTCAACCAGCTATTGTTTATTTGCTTATTAGGGTAAATGTCATTTTCACCTCATTGGTGTCCGTGTTGAGAGTGATAGTGAAGGACACCAAACAACATGACCAACACACACACACACACACACACACACACATTGTATTTTATTGTGCATTCCGGGGCGATGAGTTACAATTACATGCTAAAGGTCTGTCTGTCTCTCTCTCTCTCTCTCTCTCTCTCACACACACACACACACACACACACACACACACACAGCCTGAGCATGAAGATACTGATGCAAGCCTCACCACCTGAGCTGGTCCATGTGTTGTTTCATGCTGACTGCTTGTTGGTGTTTTCTCGGTGCAGTCAGGGGGGCAAAGCCTGGCAAGAACGTGCAGCTGCAGGAGAATGAGATCCGAGGATTGTGCCTCAAGTCCAGGGAGATCTTCCTCAGCCAGCCCATCCTCCTGGAGCTGGAGGCCCCTCTCAAGATCTGCGGTAAGGGACATTTGTGTTGGTGTTTGAGTTTCAAAATTGCACCAAGCAGGCAGACTCTGAACGCAACATGCATTGATTTTTACCTTTGTCCTGCAGGTGACATCCACGGGCAGTACTATGACCTGCTGAGGCTGTTTGAGTATGGGGGCTTTCCTCCAGAGAGCAACTACCTGTTCCTGGGCGACTACGTGGACAGGGGGAAGCAGTCTCTGGAGACCATCTGTCTTCTGCTGGCCTACAAAATCAAATATCCAGAGAACTTCTTCCTGCTGAGGGGAAACCATGAGTGTGCTTCGATCAACAGAATATATGGTTTCTATGAAGAAGTGTGAGTATTGTGACCCTCTTCACGTGTTGCCGAACAAGTGTTGTTATTGCGTTGAAATAATAAAATCATCTTTTTTTCCCCATCCTTTTAGGTAAAAGAAGGTACAACATCAAACTCTGGAAGACCTTCACAGATTGTTTTAACTGCCTCCCTATTGCTGCCATTGTTGATGAGAAGATCTTTTGCTGCCACGGAGGTGAGTTTTTGTTGTCTTTCGTTTTTTTTAACACATTTCCTTCAATTCCACGAGCCACTGTAGCAGTTAGTTGTATGCAGAATGTTCAAAGTCTACCTTTGACGACAGCAACTCTCATTTGTCCTTGAATAATGCAGACTGTGCAGTTTGTCAGATGACGTAGGCCTCACCTATGTGTAATGCGTATTGACCTCAATTTCGTAGTGTTTATTTGTACTTCTACGTCTGTTCTGCTTAGGACTGTCACCTGACCTTCAGTCCATGGAGCAGATCAGACGCATCATGCGCCCGACTGATGTGCCTGACCAGGGTCTGCTGTGCGATTTGCTGTGGTCTGATCCAGACAAGGATGTTTTGGGCTGGGGGGAAGAACGACAGGGGTGTCTCATTCACCTTTGGCTCAGAGGTGGTGGCCAAGTTCCTGCACAAGCATGACCTGGATCTGATCTGTCGTGCCCATCAGGTAATCACAATCACCTCTGTCTGTCTAAACAGAAATGTGACAGTGTGACGTGCCTGTTTGTTGACAGGTTACTGGACATGCTGATACGCTTGATACAAGGACTGCAGGACATCACGTGCTGTGCAGTGAACTGGCACACACTGTGCGTGCTAGACAGTGATTTCCACCCTCTTTGGCTTGTGGCCCTGTGATCTGAATCATGGTTGCATGTCTCATTCAACTAAAGACTATTGCTTCCGCTTTTATTTGAAAGAGAAGCCCGAATAGGTAAATATATCCAACGATTCTCAAGAAAAAGGGAAAGACCTAAGGAAAGTCTGGATAAATAAGATTTTGTGCGGCAGAAATATTTTCTGCTTTTCAATTGTGTTAATCATCTTTGGACCCCTTGTGAGGGTCCTGATGCATCGCGTTGGAAACCAGTGCATTAGAATAAATGAGACACTCGTCATGGTTAACATAAGACAGTTTATTCAAGGAGCTGCTTTTGTGTACGTGTGTAAGTCTGTATTTATTAAACCAACTATTATTATCTGATCTGCAGGTTGTTGAGGATGGCTATGAATTCTTTGCAAAGAGGCAGCTTGTCACTTTGTTCTCAGCGCCTAACTATTGTGGGGAGTTTGATAATGCTGGTGCCATGATGAGCGTGGATGAGACCCTCATGTGCTCCTTTCAGGTAAAGTGTCTTTGCTTGTGTGCAAATGTTTTAGGATTATTTAAAGTACACTTAAACTTGAGATAGTGTGTAACTTTAAGACACAATTCAAATAGTTGAATTGAAGAATGAATTCCATGCAAATTGTCTAGTACTGTGTACACTGATTTTCTGTACAATGTTTTGGTGTGTAGTGTTAATTGTGTACGTGCTTAATTAAACATTAAGAAACATTTTGGGTAGAAATAAAACCAATTGTTCAGATAAGTGTTACTGTAGCAGTAAATCTGTGCAGGTACAACTTCAAGGAATTGCTAATTGGACTGAAGCTATTGTTTATTATTAGTTTATCTATTTAGTGTTTCATCTATTTTATATTTTAAAGACATAAACAGAAAACACATCTGCAATTACTGATTTTCTCAAGGACAGTAAAATGAAAATCTTCATTGTAGGAGCCATGAATGAATTGCAGTAAATAAAGAATAGGTATTTTTTGTGTTTTTGTTTATTGGGTTATTTTTGCGGTTATATTGTTTTGTATTATTCAGTGTCTTACAGTCACGGTGATAATTAGGTCACATGGGTATAGGCGGGTTCAGCTCATTGTTATATTCACCGCTTAACCTGCACAGCTTTTGAGCGTAACAAAGGAGAGAGGAGTGAGGAGTTGGGTCGCCGTGTTTTTGTTGACCGCTGTTTTCCACCAGCCTGATTGCTGTGATCATTTTTTTATATATATTTTGCGCACATTACCATCATTTGTTTTCTGTTTCTTTAATAAACTGTGTTAAACTTATTTTTTTATCTCAGCTATTCCTTTTTTGAAAAAACGTGTCAGACAAGCAGAAAACTGCCCAACCTCAGCCTCTCAGCAACTTGATTTTGACTCCAGTGGTCGTTACATTCATGATTTCGACTTTAATGGATCAAAAATATGAAAATAAACAAAAATGGCTACCGCAAATGTCTAAAATGTTTTCTTAGAGTCTGGAATCAGGCTGGGTCGACATTTGTTCATCTGGAAAAGAAGGCTTCATTCGGTGTGTTTGACATGAACTCACATCTCTCTGTTTTCCTTTGGTAGATTTTGAAACCAGCTGAGAAGAAGAAGCCCAACGGCAGCCGTCCTGTGACTCCCCCCCGCAACATGGTCACCAAGCAGGCTAAGAAATGAGTTGGGGGTGGGGGCGGCATCTGGCCGGGTCTCACTCTTCTGTTCTGCTTTCGTCTTCTGCATCTGAAGGATTGGTCCTTCATGCTGCCAATACTGAAAAGATATTCACTCCTACCCGATGAAAGCAAAATATTTTGTTGTTTTGTCCACAGGGGTAAATTGATATGTCACCATGAAAACCTCAGGTGTTTTGCACTCCATTTTGCAGCTAGTCTTTGCCACATGACTGTTCAATCAGGAAAAATGTAACAATACGGCTACTTATGCACAGGAATGCCTTGTTTGAAGCTGTGCACAATTTTTCCAGTTTTTTTTTCATGTATTATTCATTTGTCATCATTTTTCTCACTGTCGGTAATGGGTATTAATGGCTATAAAACCAATGGGGGAAAAGTCACAAACACCTGTTTACTTCTGTAAAACTTTATTTACAGTTTATTTACGGTTGGTGTCGTAGGACATTGACTTTACACTGCATCATCACATTTTTAAATAAGTCTTGTGCTAAATTAAATGAATAAAGAAGCACTCTTGTAATGTCTAAATCTTTCTAATAAACCTTGAGTGTATTTTAGGGGGAAACTGATATCTGATTGTCATTTGTTCCCTTTTTTATTATTTAAAAAGCGCAATAGCAAAAGCACTGTAAACACTGTAAATTGCTGTGCTTGTCCTCAAGAACAAAGGGGTTCCCATTAGTTAGCGCCCACAAGGGGGAGACAGAATATAGTGCAAAAAACAGGCCAGGGAAATGGAGGACAGAGTTGGGAAATGTTGTATAATGATCATTTCCATATGAAAAACAACGTTATATTTGTAGTTTTTACAGTTTTTCAGGAATTGAACAACAAACAACAGCGAGCCTCTCCTCTGCTCTGCGCACACTTTAATTTCTCAGATGAGATAAAAGCTTGACTGAAGGGGACGTGTCCTTATTAGGAAACGTGGATTGCGTAATGCTCTCTGACGTCAGAGCAGTCACAAGACCCCGGAGTGCGCGAGGCCGCGGGGCAGCTCGCTCACACGGAGCGTCGCGAGGCTGCGAGACAGACATGATGGACACGGACAGACAGACGGGACGTCTCTGCTGCTGGAGGAGAGGAAGAGGCGGCTGTTTCCTCTGAGCGTTCACGGCGCAGGAATACGAGCTGCCCGAGGCCGCACTTCTTACAGCAGCGGAAGGCTTTTTGTGTGTGTGTGTGTGTGTGTGTGTGTGTGTGTGTGTGTGTGTGTGTGTGTGTGTGTGTGTTATTGTTGTTGTGTGAGCTCGCCTCGGCCACTCTGAGCGCTCACACCTGGGGCTGCTGGCCCGGCCGCCCCGTGTGGTGCTGGGAGCTGCCGCCGCTGTGGGGGATGTTGTCGGTGCTGTCGTACGGCAGACTGGTCGCCAGAGCTGTCATCGGCGGACTCTCTCAGACGGACAGCCGCGACTACAGCCTGGTGACGGCCAGCTGCGGCTTCGGCAAGGACTTCCGCAAAGGCATCCTGAAGAAAGGGATGTGCTACGGCGACGATGCGTGCTTCATCGCCCGGCACAGGTCCGCGGATGTCCTGGGTGAGTGTCCGCCGGAGAAACTTGAACCACGGCCGACGGCGCTTTGTGTAACACTGGCTGGCTGTGACGTGAAAGGGAGGTCAAAGGTCACCCCCCCCTCACACAACGTTTGGGTTACGCGTGCGGCCGTGGGTTCATCCTCTGTTAAGAGCACTTCAGGGTCCTTTAGGATTTGTTGGTTTGTTGTTGTGCCCCTCACACCTCCTCCTCTGGGTTCATATGGTGTTGAGAATTCAGCCATGACTTACTTCAGTAAACAAGACACAATGCAGCCATTATTTAGTGCTCTACTGAGGCCTGATGGACAGCACAGAGGCGTTGAGTCCTTTATGAACAGCCTGTTAGTGAACACCTGCAGGACTGTGAAGCCCCGCTGAGTGTCTGTGCTGATGCATACAGAGTTAATGAAGACCCTCATGGGAAACGTAGAAATCAAGACGTGGTTTCTCTAAGTCAAGTTATTTTTGGAGGGTTTGATTACTGGCTCAGTTGTGGGTCTGCTCTGAGCGGGCCTGTCTCTCTGCTCTGGCACAGGCTGAGGAGACACAGAGCTCCATCCATGTATGGTCAGTCCCGGGAGTAACGAGACTAAAGTTTCCTTTCTAGGAAAATCTTGGACCAAACGCCTCTATGGGAACAAGTGCTGTTATTAACTCACAAAGTAGAGGATGTTTCTATAAGAAGATTAATGAAGGTTTGCAGTGAGGAGATTTCCACACATGTAGGAAATCTCAGATTTTCTGTTTATTTTAACTAAATATATAGGAAATTATTAAAGCAACTAAAACAGTGAGTTGAACTCCTTACAGATAGAGGCTGTTTCTTGCACTCTGACATTTCCTTCGACACTGTCCTTTTTCTGTACTGGATGTCCTTGTTGCTTCTTGAAGAAAGTGGCCATTGTTTTTCTTCTTTCTATTGTTCATCTGCATGGCATTGTTCTTGTTCCTCCCAAGATCCTCACTGATGGAGCAAGTGTGAGGAAATCTGCTTGTTTTTCTGAGCTTGATTTCACATGACACATTGAAAAAACTCTCAGCACTACGCACAACACAGAACACAAATATTAGTGAAGGATGAAGGAGTTGTTGAACTATAATGAAGGGATAAAATCAGTTCTAATCCAGAAATGAACCCCTGTCTGTCTGTAGGTGTAGCAGACGGAGTCGGTGGCTGGCGTGACTATGGAGTGGACCCGTCGCAGTTTTCGGGGACGCTGATGAAGACCTGCGAGAGGCTGGTGAAGGAAGGACGCTTTGTCCCCAGCAACCCTGTGGGAGTCCTCACCACAAGCTACTACGAGCTGCTGCAGAACAAAGTGCCACTACTGGGTGAGTGGAGTCACTGAAACACATGATCATAGTCCTTATAGAGCGAGCCGTGCCCACAACCATTTGTTCTGGAGAGACATTAAAGCAGGCAGGACCCTGTCAATGCATGACACAATAGTTTTGTGTTTGTGTGAAGTATTTCTGGTCATACCCAGTGTCTGGAGAAAGTAACATCATGCTCAGGCCATCATTTGTAGTACCTTAACACAGGATGTCTGTTTATCTGCTGCTGCTCTGTATTAGTCATCACTGTATTCCTTCCAATACAGTTGATTTAATTAACTAATCTAATTCAATGAGTACATTAAGATTGCCACAGTCTCCTCCTTTTCTGAATCATTTGTAGTAACCGTGTTATCGTAGGACTGCAGACTGTGGTTCTCCTAGTTCCCCTTCTCAGTCTCTCCCGCCTTGTTTAAAAGCCCACTAAACTAATTAAGATCCATGCCGTGGACTCTGCTGGACAGTGCAGCTCATCCTGTGCTGTGTAGTCATACTGCGCCTGCCAATGAGACAGTACTCGTTCCATGTGGTTTGGATCTTGGTGTGCTGTTTAGAACTCGGTTGTTTCTTCCATCGCTTCAGTATAGTGGTGGCGGGATGGAGATTTTTGCATCATGAGTCAGAGCAGCCGGATCCCGTTAAGAAGTCCTGGGAATGTCCTAAGTCCTGACCTGCCCCGTGCAGTTCACTTCCAGAACCCCTGTACTCCTTTGCACCGTTTCCAGACAACAAAGCGTGCACAAACTTGAAACATGAGGGAATAAATGTTTCAGGAACAGATCTCTGCCTGTGTGAGTGTCAGTACTTTTCCACCCCTTTATCACATGTGCAGCGGAGGAAACAACACGGGATCGTGCTGTTCCCTCTTCGCGGCATAGGGAATGCTCTGGAGGCTGTTAGCACGTGTGTGTAATCGTACTGCTGGAGAGAAAACTGAGAAGAAAGGGAGTGAGTCACAGTGTGTGAGGGGTTTTGAAGGTTGATCCCAGAGAGCATATTTTGGTGTACCAGATGAATCACCAGCAGGGTGTGGTTGCATGCTGCCCGCCTGCTCCACCAGCTCATGTTTCCTTTTCACCGTTTCCCAGATGGTGGAAATCCAGAATTTTAAAAACCACTGCACTGACTGGAGTGCGTCAAGTTTGTGTGGTCAGGCTAACCTCATTAATCGGTTTCCAAAACACACTTTAGATCAACATCATTCCGTAAATGTAGAGTCACTTCCTAAGCTGTGTAGATGCAGAAAGATGAGAAAAGCTGTTTTTGTTTTTTACTAAATTAATATTAAAACAAAAATAAAAAGATTTCTTCATGATGGACCTTCTTCCACAGGAACTAGACCCAGGTGATGATGCAGACCACATTTGCATTTTATTTTTAGTACTTTTCAAAATTATTGTTTAACATTTGCATCGGAATGGAAGATAACTGTATGTTTGTGTATGTCTATAGGAAGCAGCACGGCATGCATTGTTGTGTTAGACCGGCAGAGTCACCGGCTGCACACCGCCAACCTGGGAGACTCGGGCTTCCTGGTAGTCCGGGGAGGGGAAGTGGTCCACCGGTCAGATGAGCAGCAGCACTACTTCAACACGCCCTTCCAGCTGTCCATCGCTCCCCCGGGGGCTGAAGGCGCCGTCCTCAGTGACAGGTGAGACACTCAACAGGCCTCAAACAGCTGCTGTCTGAGCAGATGTCAGGCAGCAACATACTTCTGAATAGGTCTGTTTGGGGGGAACAGCTGGAGAGGTTGATGAAGAGGAGATCATACATGCGTTCTGTACAGCAGATAATATAAAGCCGCACACATCCTGATAACAATACAGACCACGTGCAGACACAACAAAGGCGCTTAGCTGTAATAAACTGCACTGCAGAACATTTTGTGCTCACATGAAGTGGCGTTTTGTGAATGTAGTGACTGTGCAGTGTTGAGCTGCAGTGTGACAGTATGTCAGGGGCCACGTGCTGCTGTGTCTCGTTTCTCTGGTGTGCCAAGCAGCAGCTCAGTAGAGTGCAGGGCAGGTGCTGGATGTTTGCCAAACTCTCCCTCTTACCCGGGTCAGTCTGTGTGGGCTGATAGGCAAACCGAACAGTCCACAGCCGAGCCCGCCCCAGCAGGCTCCGCCACCTTTCCACTCATTCAGTCTTGAACTGACCAGATTATTTTGAGCCTCTTAAAAGCGTTTCTGAACAACCGGGGGAAGATGAACTATGGATGAACCTGAGCTGCGTGTCACCAGTGGTACAGAATGAGAGGGTTTTATTTTTATTTCTCATAAACGACCTGGACTCAGTCCCAATCCACCCATCATCACTTTGCAGTGGCTGTGGATTAAATGCGGTGCTTGAAATGATACTTTGTTTTTAATTTGTGCATTTTGGTCATTAGGTGAAGGATTTACTCAGAGTGATTTACACTGAGTGCAACAGCAGATTAAGCCTCCAATCCTAGATCACTAACATAGCAACCAATAGGAAAAAGTGCAGCCATCAAACTTACAGGTACATCTAAAAAAATTAGAATATCATGTAAAAGTGAAACCCATATATTATATAGACTCATTACATAGAGTGAAATATTTCAAGCCTTTATTTCTTGAAATTTTGATGATTATGACTTACAAATAATGAAAACGCAAAATACAGCATCTCAGAAAATTAGAATATAACATAAGATCAATAAAAAAGGATATTTTAAACAGAAATGTCAGGCTTCTGAAAGGTAGGTTCATTTCTATGCACTCAATACTTGGTTGGGCCTCCTTTTGCATGAATTACTGCATCAATGTGGCGTGGCATGGAGGCGATCAGCCCGTGGCACTGCTCAGGTGTAATGGAAGCCCAGGTTGCTTTGATAGTAGCCTTCAGGTCATCTGCATTGTTGGGTCTGGTATGTCTCTCATCTTCCTCTTGACAATACCCCATAGATTCTCTATGGGGTTCAGGTCAGGATTCAAGTTTGCTGGCCAATCAAGCACAGTAACACCATGGTCATGGAACCAGCTTTTGGTACCTTTGGCAATGTGGGCAGGTGCCAAGTCCTGCTGGAAAATGAAATCAGCATCTCCATAAAGCTTGTCAGCAGAAGGAAGCATGAAGTGCTCCAAAATTTCCTGGTAGATGGCTACGTTGACTGTAGACTTCAGAAAACACAGTGGATCAACACCAGCAGAAGCCATGGCAGCCCAAATCATCACTGACTGTGGAAACTTCACACTGGACTTCAAGCAGTGTGGATTCTGTGCCTCTCCACTCTTCCTCCATACTCTGGCACCTTGATTTCCAAATGACATGCATAATTTACTTTCATCTGAAAAGAGGACTTTGGACCACTGAGCAACAGCCCAGTTCTTTTTCTCAACAGCCCAGGTAAGACGCTTCTGACGTTGTCTCTGGTTCAGGAGTGGCTTGACATGAGGAATGCGACATTTGTAGCCCATGTCCAGGATTCGTCTGTGTGTAGTGGCTCTTGATGCACTGACTCCAGCCTTCAGTCCACTCCTTGTGAAGCTCCCCCAAATTCTTGAATGGATTTTGCTTGACAATCCTCTCAAGGCTGCGGTTATCCCTTTTGCTGGTGCACCTTTTCCTACCACACTTTTTCCTTCCACTCAACTTTCTATGAATATGTTTGGATACAGCACTCTGTGAACAACTAGCTTCTTTAGCAATGACCTTTTGTGGCTTACCCTCCTTGTGGAGGGTGTCAATGACTGTCTTCTGGACATCTGTCAAGTCAGCAGTCTTCCTCCATGATTGTGTAGCTTACTGACCCAGACTGAGAGACCATTTAAAGGCTCAGGAAACCTTTGCAGATGTTTTGAGTTAATTAGCTGATTAGTGTGTGACACCATGACTTTCCAATACTGAACTTTTTTAAAATATTCAAATTTTCTGAGACACTGAATTTTGGGTTTTCATTATCTGTAAGCCACAATCATCAAAGTTTCAAGAAATAAGGCTTGAAATATTTCACCCTGTGTAATGAGTCTATATAATATATGGGTTTCACTTTCTGAAATGAGTGACAAAAAATATTGAACTTTTTCATGATATTCTAATTTTTGCGAGTGCACTCACAACTTTCCTTTGACTGCAGGTTTACTTGTCTATTGGCTGTCCTCCAGCATGGTAATAGCTTACTTAGCTTCAAATCCATACATTTTGACTGTGGATTATCTTCATAATTATAACTGAAGATAAGACGATTCACAGCTATCACTGTGTAATTATCTTGGTGGCATTTGAGAAATGTCTTTAGCTCATGGATATACCAAACAATGGATAATGAATCCAAACATGGCAGCCAATTCATTTCAGTGACAGCTGTTCCCCCAAACAGCTTTCTTATATGTCCGTATCGACAACATGGGTGCAGGTTCTACATGTACAAGTGTCTGTCTGTGTCTTCTACCTGGCTGCCAGGAGAAGTCTTAGTCGTTTTTTATGTGAACTGCAGTTTCAGCATCGTGAAAATGACAGCGCAGCACAGGACAGGCTGTTCCAGGGAGCTCAGTGTGCTATGATGAAGTCCAGGCAGTTTGTAATGGATAACATTCATGACTGGCTCGGGGGTGTGCAGCAGGGTAAGGGCATCTTCCAAGAAGTGAACTTGACACTGGCAGACTAACTGGGTTCCTGCCTGTGTATTTGCAGCACCCATCGTTATAATGACAGCACCTTTTATTGGACCAGTGTCCTCTCCAAAACCCTCATGTGATAATTCCTTGAATTTGTTTCCGTCCTGCACATGTGATTAAGTTTCTGTAGCCACGGAGAAATATCAGTAGCTATGAAAGTCTAGCTTACACAGTGTTGTCAGTACATTTTCCCACCGCCTAGAGCAATGTGCTGTAATCAGTCATCATTCCTGGAGTAGAGGAGAAGCTGGGTTAGAGGTTCAGATGAATCTATCAGTTCAGACGGGACAGATTTCCTGTGCAGGGGTGTAAAGGAGAGAGAGAAAAAGTTTAAATAGGAATAATTAATGCGGTCACAACCTTGTTGATGCTGATGTTAGCCTGTATTTTTAGTTGTCATTGACAGACAAAACAAATTTTAAATCCTGCATCACTTAAATGACCAAAATGACTGCATGCAGTGTTCTGTGTCTGACTTAATTGCGTCTGTGCCTGCAGCCCTGACGCAGCAGACAGCTCTTCCTTTGACGTCCAGCTGGGTGACATCATCCTCACCGCCACCGACGGGCTCTTTGACAACATGCCCGACTACATGATCCTGCAGGAGCTCAAGAAACTCAAGGTACGGCACACTTGATGCTCAAATAGGTCCTCAGGCAGAAGTGGGGTTGGAAATACAATTCTCACGCCTGCCTTGTTTTTGCTCCTCAGAACACAAACTATGAGAGCATCCAGCAGACGGCCCGGAGCATCGCAGAGCAGGCCCACGTACTGGCGTATGACCCCAACTACATGTCACCTTTTGCACAGTTTGCCTGTGACAATGGACTGAATGTAAGAGGTGAGTGTCTCAGTTCTACTTGAACCAAATGGAAACTGAAGCTTATGTCCCGTTGCTCTTCAAAGCGTCTCTGTTCTTTTCTGTCCAGGAGGGAAGCCAGATGACATCACAGTACTGCTGTCCATAGTGGCAGAATACACCGACTAGAGTCTATGTGGACCTGTGACCGGGGCGCATCTGCCTCTGCGGGGTATGGACTGCTTTGAATCCTGCTGGCCAGGATGAAGGACTGATGTCAGATGCTTCCCCCGCATGCGCTGGCTCTACTCTGCCTCAATCCCCAGCTGACCATCAACCCTGTCTCCCTCCGAAGTACTCCTACATGCCCACTTCTCTGAATCTGTGTATATCAGAGAGCGGGCTGAATAGAAAGGACTCGAAGCCTGAAACATCCTCTTGGCCAGGCTGCAGTGTTGGCATCTTTGTAGTGTCCCAGTGCTCACTGGATAATCCCATTTCCCGGGATAAGCAGTCATTGGGCACGTTGGAGATGAGGATCCTGTCTGAAGAGGATACGTCGTCTTTCTCTGGCGGGTGGTTTGGGCATAGGGGAAGATGAGATTCAGAGACTGAGGCAGATGTAGCCAGACGGTACTTGTTAGGGCGTTAAAGCAGCCCCACGCTGGGCTGCCGGAAGGGAAAGATCCAGTCCATCAGTAGTGTCAAGAAGGGAACTGCACAGGAAAGCAAAGCATTAGGGCTCAATAACCGGGCTTCCTTCCTCGTGCAATCGGATGTTCCTAATGATACACTGGTAGTTAGAAAACCTTGGTCAAAGGGCCTGGAAACTGGGGGCAGGGAGCATATGTTTGATAGTAGGATATGACCGCTGTGCTGTTCTGGGATGTTTTCTTCTATGTTTGCAAAAAAAAAGAGTGTATGTGACATTTCTACATCTGTGGTTAGTTTCTTAGCAGGGTGATCCAATAAGATTTCATGAAGAGCGGCAGCTGCCTTTTCCACGCCAGTGCTATTCAAGTCTTGCACACATTGTTACTTCATGGCTGTTGGGACGAGCTTATGGTTCAGAAGCCTAGTTGTATATTGTGTCAAACTGATGCCCTCCCTTTAATCTCACAGCTGCTGCTGAAGTCTTGATTGTGATTACATGTGACGTATCTATGAATATGTGTGTGTGATGAATGCACTCATGCTTGTCAGCGTGTCTGTTATGTAATTAGTGTCTATGAAATGGATGTGAGGCTCCAGACTTCTCCATATCCACAGGGCTGAATTGGTCTCACAGCCTTAAACGCACAAAGCTTAAGAAGCATATCTGAAAAAGCTCAACACAGTGGAAGTTGGTCAGATGACCAAATGTATTTTTGTAACTTGTTTGTTCAGTGGGATTGTTGAATTCTTTGGACTGATCACCACATCAGAGTAGCTTTAGAAACTGTTATTCTCCATCAGCGTTTCCTTCTCTCCTCTCTCTCCTTCCTGCTGTACAGCTCCAATGGCACATTCAGAAGTCAGATCACTGCAGGTTTGAAAAATGGTCTTCCCCCCCCACCCATTACATCACTACAGATTTGCACTCTGCATTTACTGCAACCTTTATCCACAGATAAAAATATTTCTTAGTAAGAATCCATATTTTGTGTACTGTCATGATGATGTGCCTTGTATCAGGTGTTGTTGATACTGGCAGATGTCCACACTTCCTTAAACCCCCAACTACGTGCCAGATACTGCGCACAAAGCCTGAAACTATTAAGTAGCCATAGAAGTCAAAACAGCTATCCCATCATGCCCTGCTCTCTTAACACAAGGGTCTTTTCACCTACAGCTTCAAACTTTTTTCTTCTGAAATCTGCTCCGCTGCACTCAGTCAAGAGTTTAGGAATAGTGATAAAGCCATGGCGCACTTCGAAAATCCCCCCAATGGATCTTCATATCGCTGTTTACAATAATGGACTGTTTCCCTGCTTAATCTGACAAGTTCACACTGGAAGACTGCAGTGTCAGATGTCATTTAGAAATGGCTGATGGGCATGGCAGAGCAGTGAATGGTCAAAATGGGAGTTTGAAGTGTTCGAGCACCGAGGACAATCTAAGCAGCCTTAACAATATTACTAAGCAATGCTCCCAGTCTGATGGTACTGCCACTGTTAGCTTTGTGGTTCCTGCTTCTTGTCTCATACCTGCCCTCGACACTCTTCCCTGTCATCTCTCATCTTCCGAATCACTTTGTTACAACCAGAGCATGAGTCTATATATATATTTTGGGTGTACAGTTTAATGCAGATCTAAGCTCTGTAAAAACATTTTCAAATCTGTACAATATTTAAATAAAGAATATAGTATTTATTATCCTGTTGTATTTGCTGGCTGTGGTATAGTATAGCATTTCAGAACAGTCTGGCACAGTTCAATTGAACAATACACAATATACAGAGGCGTTTCCTCCACTTCTGCAGGTTGGATGCCTCTAGCAGTGTATTTTCCTATCAAGACATGATCACATTTAGTTCTACTTCCAGCGTGTTTACCTCAGTGACTCATGCTGTTGTGCGGGCCGGTACGATGTGTGTATGTGTGTGTGTGTGTACTCCCACATTCCTCAGATGTCAGGCATACTAGTTACCTTCAACAGACACGTGTGGCACCCTCAAGCTAAAGTAATGTTTTCAGAGATTAAACAATCTGTTTCATTTGCATGTTAGGACAAATGAAATAAGTAGAACATGTTATTTGATATATTATTAAATAAATAATTATTGTAAAAACATACTCTTGAATTTGGAACAGAACACTTCTCCTGGCAACACTGAAAACAAACCAAACAACATCTGAGCTATGAACTACTTCAAAAAATGATCACATTAAATAGAAATTCCTCATTCTGACTACCTTTGAATGTCAGAGCCTCACTTTGGCAGCATCACAGAACGTCAAGGTGAGAAATGAGTGGTGTGTAACAGCTCTGTTCTCAGAGTAACAGGCTTCTTGGACAGTCTTCCTCCAAATTCTCCTCTCCGTCACTGTAACATGCCAGAACAGGCAGCCCAAGAGCATGACTATCAGTGTCCTGCTCTGAGGATAAAGCCCTGAACAGGAGGGAGCAGATCTACAGGGGATAAAAGACAACAACAACAAGTTAGTGAACAATGTTTTTAAAACCATATTTTAGTGCTTTAAAAATGAGTCACCCTTTTATTCTAGGTTATTTTTTTCAGTTATTTATGGATTTATTTTTGCTGAAGAAAAAACGTAAATGTGTTTTTAGATTAAATCCTCAATGCAATAAATGAAAATATGAGTGCTGCATCGGGTCTGCTCTGGTAACATGATATTCACCTCTTGAGGGGTGGATGAAATTTAAAACATTTAACACAGAAGAATAATACGAGGTGCAGAAAAGTTCTAATACAGGGCACTAGTCTGAGAAAAGAAAAAGGTTTTAGGTTTGGCTATGATCCAACAAGGTTAGATTCATCACTGTAACCGAGAGCACAGATTTCCCATCTCTCACGTCCAGTGTCACCTTGCTCGTCCTCCTCAGTCCCGCCTCATATGGTGAGGCATTATGGCACTCTAGGCATACTTCCAGTAGAGGTCAAAGTAAAATACTTGAAGCACCCTGGCACCTCACTATGCCACCCACCCTGTCAACACTGTAAAGCCTGCAAGCCTCAGGGAAAAAGCAGAGGCCTCACAGAGCTCCTTACAAAAATTCAAAACCAACAGAAAGCACTTGTTACCGTGGAGGAAGCAGGAGTGACGGGGGCACTGCCGTAGGCCTCATTGGGTTCACTGGGTCCCTCAGGGTGGTCAGTCTGAGGCAGAAGCTGCATCAGAGCAGGTGAGTCGATTATATGGCTGCCTTGGCTCGACGCTATCAGCTCTGTCACAGCAGGAATATCTTGAGGTTTACCGCTGCCTGCCTCACATGAACCCACAGGTGGAACAGCAGCATCTGCACACCTGGAAACACACACAGCACACACTCATCTCTGAGGCAGGCTGGTGCCGACTCTGCTTGTTCATAGCTAATGATCAGTTCCTGAGCCACCACAGATAGCCACGACACAGTGTGCAGTGTAATTGCAGGGTACGGCACCATGTTCTATAGCAGCAAACTAACAATTGCATGCAGACGACACAGTGAAGTCACAGTATGTCTCAGTGAAATGCATGTGGATTATTACTGAGGAGGTGTTGGTTATACTGGTATGTCTGATGGAAGGAGAGAAGATAGTGTTAAAGGCAAAAAAAGGGAGAGGAGAAGAACACAAAGGCCAGAGAGGAAACGCTAACTACAACAAGGCTGAAATATAAGGCATCTTTTTAGACAACTCTGATAGGATACATGATGTTTCTGTGGGACTTTAAAATATATTACATATATATTCATATTTTTATATATGAACTCTTTTGGCAATAAAAGGATTTTTTTTCTTTTCACCACTTCACATTATACTAAGAGCACCAGAACTTTGTGTATGATGTCTAAATAACATATTCACTATCAAGGTTTAAAGTTCTAGCAATAAAACATTCAAATGGAATAAAGAGCATAATAAACCTGACATTGTTATCAACCAGCTGCAAGCTACAAACTATCAGCTGATACTGAAAGTGGCCTTGAGTGCAGTGTGAGCAAACAACAAAACAACCTTGTGCACGCAACCACACTGCACGTCATCAATGCACACCAGAAGTGTAAAGAGAAATACTGCAGGAGCAAGCTCTTCAGCAGGCTCTGAAGTTGTACTTCAAAAGACCAGCAAGTTTTCTTACGAGCATATCACAAATAACAAACATAAAATACAGGTTCAGGAGTGGGGACTGCCGCTGAAGGACTGCCTGCTCACCAGGTCAGCCATGTCTCCACTGACTCCCGGCGGTGCACGCAGGAAAACCACAACTACAAATGACCCAGATGTTCAACAGTACAGCTGGGACCAGTCCGACAAGGTTGAGCCCAAAGCACAGCACAACAGAGTGTTAGCAGAGCAGGACGGTGACAGTGGCAGAGCAGCCAGGCGGGCTAGCATAGAGGAGATGAGTGGATTACAGACTGCCACACTGACAGGTTAACCTCACCCCACATGTCCTGGGCTTGCCCTATTTATCTCTATTACAGACACAAGGCTGGCTGCTGTAACACTATGCCCTCTTAGGAAGCTAAAAACAGCCAATGAGGGCAAACTGCCTTGAGTGAGTGCCAGTGGAGAAGCTCAGGTAGAGCCCTGTGGGAAGATTTAATTATGCTTTCCAATATGCCGCCACGGTACATGTGAGAAACTGGGCCTACCAAGACTTGAGCCGTGAAGAGGACGCTGCCGGGTCAGAATAAAAGTGAAATAAAGCTTACCTTTGTCTTTGTAACTGTGCTGAGGGTAAAACAGGCCCCAGTTACTACACACAAGATTGGTATGTGACTGGAGCTGGAGCACAGTGCATGTTACCTGGGTGTAGTCGGGGCCACAGTCTCTGCAGGCTGAGAAGGGCCTCTGCTTTCAGAGTCGACCAGAGTGGCCAGCACCACAGTGGCCTCCAGGATCCCGTCCTCCACAGAGAAACACACTGGCCTGCAAACATCAATGACACACTGAGAGATATCTGAAACTGACTAATCTAATTAGAGAAAACTCTTCTTTTTGAAATTCACTTGCATCTTCCACTGTTTTACCAGCCAACAGAAAAACTCACCAGGGCTGGTCATTTGTTTAAGTGGCTGGTGATATAATCAGTCTCAGCGGCCACCCCCAAAATCGTTTACTGAATTTTGAGGTTGTCAATTACAAAGTGGCCGTGGAAAAGCACCTCACAGACTGACGCTGGTCCTTGTAACTTTAGACACAAACTCTTCTCAAGCTGATCACAATGGTAAAGAGTCTTACTTTCCTGCAGCTCCGAAGTGGACCGACACTGGGAGGCAATGTGACTCTGCAAAAGACAGTAAACCCTGGAAAAACACAACAGCAGCAATTCACTGATAAAAACTGATACTGTGTGCACACAAATAAAGACATTTTAATAGCTAATCATTTTGAGTGTGGCGTCACAGCATGTTGACAATGATCAGGCTGAAGAAAAACATTAATGCTGGAACAAATTGAGGCTGACTAAAACCCAGCTTCTAATCCATCCAAACCCGATTTTCCAAAACCGACAGGAACAAGAAGACTAGACTGGCTAATGAGGAGCCTCACAGCGGGGTGTGGAAGAAACATTCCAAGATATTAGGGACAAGAGTTGTGGGCGTTAATGCAAGTCAAGTCTCATTAACAGGACTAACACAAGGATTGTTCATCCAGATTTCCAAATGGCCAACCAAGTTTCTTCTGCTGTGCTGTCTAAGCCCCGACAGAAGAAAGCGATTTAAATTGGGGTGTGTTCATTTAGGCACTGTAATACCACTCCGGATTACTGAGCACGCTATTCTGAAAATTACATTACAGTTCTCTAAGATCCAATTGTTTTGCTGGAACACAAAATATAAGTAGTTTAAGATCAACTTCAGATGAACCAGCCCTTAAATACAAACACATTCCTGCTTGGCTTGGAAGTTACACACTGCATAATGAACCACACAGTGGGTAGCCTATTATTTCTGCAACTCCTAACTTCAATTACTTTTTCTATGAAGTGGAATACAAAGCGTCACACTATCTCTGCTATAAAGATGAGTCACGGCACCAAGGGGGAAGTTCACATGGAAACGATACAGAGAGTCGTGTACAGGGGATTTGGGACACTTGAGTAGCCAGACTACGGGACCAGAAATATGAACTCTTGGACATGAAATGCTCCTGGTGAGCCAGCCTCACACACTCATTAACCTCTGCATACACACTCAAAGATGTGCACACATAATATTCTCATGTGACACGATAAAGGGAGCCTCCAAAAAAAACCCTGTTACCCTCAGCTCCTTCAGACAGAATGTTATGTCTGAGTCCTCGCCGATCTGAAAGTAGTCAAACTCGTCTGGGTGTAAGGACATCTCGCTGTACATCACCTGTGTGTGATCTGTGACAGAAGCGCATTCAAGTCAAATACCATCAGCCCCACATTTTGAGTGTCTGTTTTGATGTGACTGAAGGTTATCACATGTCAGTCTTGAAGCTGATGCAACAACAACTTTTTAAACAGTTTGTGATATATGTCATTCACAGTATTATCCTGGGCCGGGGTCAAATCACATTGTAACATTAAGCTCACCATTTCCCCCCTCATAGTAATTCCTCAGACTGACTCTCAGGGGAGTCGTGGACAGAGTGATTTCCTGGGACACTGGGAAATGCATCACCATATCACCAAGAAGCCTGCAGAGGTAGAGCAAAACAGCACTGAGCACTGAGAGCCCTACAGCACGTAAGGCCTTTGCTGCAGATGGATGGTGGTTTTCCTAAGGCTATAAACTTTGGGTGATAATGTTTATGTCCTTGTCAAAACGGTTGATTAAAGAGAATTGCGCTGAACTGAAGTTGTGGGTGTGTTTTGGGGGATTCATCTGACTGCCGCCCAGAGTCAGCTGAAAGTACAAAATATTGTAAAGACCCATTCTCTCTCCATTAAATAGAGCAGACTGCTGAATCCAGCTGGCAGCTACCATACACCTTATTATTTTCACAAAAATAAATCCACTTGTCATGAAAAGAGGAGGCTAAAGATGGATTTCCAGGCCGTAAGAGAACTAAGATTTCGTTTGCATAAATGGGGCTCCTATTGATCATAAAAAATGTGCTCCTGACATTTTATTTGCTGAGAATGTAATAAAAAGTTGGGGCTCTAATTTGATAACAGAGCAGTGAGCTGCTAACCTGGCAGGAGCCTTCAGCACGTTGGGACAGAGTTGTGAGGCAAACACTGCCTGCAGAGCTTCACTTTCCTGGAAGCGTAGGTTGTGGGTTTTAGTGATCCCTATCACAAGAGTAGACAGGAAATCTGGAGCACACTGCCACCAAGTGCTGACAATCTGCAACACAGTGTCTGCAGCACAGTGGTCATTGGGGTCATTTTGAACTTGGTCAAAGAAAATGGTCCAGAGTGTTTAGGAAATGATGAAAAATGATTTCTTTATACTAAATAGTATGTTTTTTTTGAGTCTTTCCTTTACCTGCAGCTAGCTTATAACAGAAAAAGCAATCTTTCCTACCATGCCTACAGAAAAACTGGATCATCACTCGGTCACTGGGAGTGATGATTGATATCTGGCATCGTTCCACATTACGCTCAATGGAAGTCAAACAGCGAAAAAGAGGGAGAACAGCCTTAAAAAAAAAACAGACATCACAGTTTAAACACTTTAATCATTAAGTCTTATCATGTCACGTTTGTGCCGTATAGTTTTGTGGCGGTTTTATATACTGCCTCCTGATAAGTGGAGTATTGGTCCTGCGTAGTGAGCTGTGATATGACTTTGAGCTATGCACAGATGGACGACCAACGTGACCGAGGTACCTTCATGACCAGTTTGCATTTGACTGTTTCATTGCCCGGCTCCGACACAGAGCCCAGCAGACTGTAGTGCTGGAAGAAGAGCGGCGAGAAGAGGAAGCAGGCATATGCAGAATGAGCAGAGTTCACTGATCTCAGAGCCAGCTGTAAGACAAGCACAGAGAGAGAGATTCAGGCATGCAGATAAAAAAAAACACTTTGGGAGCATCCACACAGGGGTCCTCACTTCCCTTGGTCAGCTCAGGAGTATGTGAAAACTCAATTACACAGTTTTCCTTTAGTTTTAACTGGTGCTGCTCACCCCTTTGAACATGGGGTCCAACCACAGCTCATCTCCAATCCGTGCCAGGGCGTGAATGGCCTTTCCAAATGCTGTAACACAGCAAGGTCAGGCCAAGGTCAGCAACATACTAATGTTTGAAAGTGGGTCCACTGCCTGCGAGGTTTCCCTAAAAATATATGTCACTAAAATATTGGTTAGCTTATAAGCTAAATTAGCTTATATGAATTATAAGCTAGGTTACGCTAAATTAGCCGAGCTAGCTAGTCTTTTATCATTACTGTTTTATAAACTTCACCTGAGCGGCTTCAACTTCATATTACAGACAACGTAAGACTTTCATACTTCACTTGAGTCTCGTTTTCTACCTTTGACACCGTTTCCTTCAAGGACACAGTTCATGCTCACTGATGAAGATGGAGCACGAGCTGACAGCGCGCGCAGTGATCGATGTTCACGCGCTCAGACACAGACACAGTGATGGTGACGATGAGAGACCTGCAAGATTCAATCATTTTATACACCACAGCAGAGAAATGTCCTCAAGAGACTAAGTTAGTGTGAGGTCTTTATTTATTGGTTTATCTGCGTCTGTGTGGTGGAAAGGATGTTGATTATCTGTGCTGTGGCGACTGGCCGATAGAGGGCGCTAAGGATTTATTAAATAAGACTGATTCAGCAGTATTCACACTTTTTTGGTAAATCAGCAAGGTAAATATGGTTTAGTTATTTAGTAAAATGTATTAAATGCAAAAAAATGCACATTAAAATGTTGTCTAAAGTTACTGACATGTTTACAGCCTGGGGAGCAAGAGCCTTTGTCCGTTGACAGGAAGCTTGTGTCTGTGTGTTTTTTGTGTTTTCTGTCTGTTTGTGCAGCCATATCATGCTTTGTCATGAGCATGACAAGTGAAACAGGCAGCACATGAACATATTTGATTGTTTTGTTTTGTATTATGAGTCTCTGTGCTGCATGTTTTACATGTACGATGGTGCCCTTATCATTGTTCTGTATGCTTATAAATTAACTAAATAAATGAAATATAATAAAATTATTAGCATCTAACAATAATATTGATCATTTTTCCTGTTGAATGTCTTTTTAGAGGGACTCTGAAATATCTGTCCAGAAAAACAGCCGCTTGGTTGAACTCTTCTTTATTCCTGCTTATTAAATCAATAAAAAGATAAATAGATAAAGATAAATAAATTGATTTGAGAAATGGCAGCTATAAATAGATTTGTTCCTTGTTTTACTTTAAAAATCTACTTTCTGCAGATGCAGTGAGACCTGAGCTTGTTTAGTTGTCAGGATTTAAGTGTTTAAGAGAGAGAGAGAGAGAGAGAGAAAGGACTGATTATTAATTACACAAACTATTAAAATGCTTTTAGTTGACCTCAGTTTTAGTGTATTGTATTGTATTCTGTGTATTGTGGCTGTGTTTTCTCTCCAGGGGTATGTGTTGTCAGCAGGGACGCTTAAGCTGCAGGTGCTTGATGAGGATCCGGAAATTTAGAAACACACGCACACTCTCTTGCATGTGAATGTGTGAGACAGCACAGTAGCCAATCTGCTACAGACAGATGTCAACACAGATGTAGAGAGTCAGCAAAGAAAGACAGATGAACAGAGTTTCCAGCATCGTCCCAGAGCAGGGTCTGATTACAGGGGTCTTTGATTTTTCTTTTGAATAAAATGTGAAAAACAGAGGAAGAGAGGAGCTCCAAGCTTTGTGGAGACAATAAACAAGGCAGCACTGTGGTACCTCAGTGTGACGCCAGCAGCTCCTCTCTTCCCTTTTTCTCCTGCCCTCATCACTTCTCCTCTTCCCCCTCCTCTCTTCCCCTCCTCACAGTCAACTCCCCGCTCACCGACCCTCAGGCCAGCTCTCCACTGCTCTACGTCGACCTTCAGCAGCGTCCTGTCTTCTGCCGGAGCTCCAGGAGGCCCAGCAGCTGCAGCTTCAGGCCCCGTCTGAGCCTCACCTCTCTGGGGGGCTTCACTGACGCTCTGCCCTTCGACTCTCTGGTTCTCCAGCACTGAACCTTTTGGAGAACGTCATAGGTTTACACAGAGAACTGATTTTGAATCTGATGCTGAATCTCAAAGTTTGTGAAACCTCTCCAGGTCAGACTGCAATAAGCTCGCTGTGAAGCGTGTGCCAATGTTTGTATTTATCTTTTCTTCTTAAAGTGGTGAATGTTTTTTACAGTATAAATATGAGTTAAATGTTTGGAGTAAAAAAAAAAAATCTTTCCTCCATTTTTACAAATACTCATCAAATGTCCTGAACAAATAAACTATATTTATTTATTAATCTGCACAAGTAACAAAACACAAACAAATCTGAAAAAAATGATGACAAATCTCAGTGAAAGGGGAAACAACTAAACTAAACGTCAATGAATGAAAATCATATTTGATTATAAAGATGCTAAAAAATACATATAAATCTAAATGTCTACCATCACTGATGAAAACAACAGGCAGAAACACGACAACGTTTTATTAGACAGATAGATAGATAGATAGATAGATAGATAGATAGATAGATAGATAGATAGATAGATAGATAGATAGATAGATAGATAGATAGATAGATAGATAGATAGATAGATAGATAGATAGATAGATAGATAGATAGATAGATGAATAGATGAATGATAGATAGATATACTTTATTAATCCCAAGCTGGCTGGGAAATTACCGTGTAGCAGCAGCATTATAACAATACAAAGAGATAAAAAGAAAAAAGAAGGAAGAAAAAACCTTGACATCTTCACACAATATAAAATGCAATAACAATAATTACAATTACAACAATTATTTTACTGACACATCAGCATTAAAGTTAGCTGCTTTGTTAGGAGCTTTAAACTGGTGGTCACAGCACAAAGCCGCCTGATTGTTTCTGTGTTCAGTGACAGAGAGAAGCTCCTCAAACTTTGCTTTTCTTTATACACTGCAGGCCAAAAGTTTTGAAGCAATTTCAAGTTTCTGTTCACAGTGCCTTTCCTCAAAACCAGCAGTTATATGTATTTTGGGATGTATTTACTGCATGATCAGACTTTTTCACTTTCATTGATATATGCACCATTTTCCTCAATTTACACTACAGGCCAAACGGCTTTGAGTACACATTGTTTTCAGGTATAACCCTCTTGAAGAAAAATACACCAGCCGCCCCTGCATCTGAAGTTACTTGAGAGATGTTATTTATTTAGCTAATTAGCATGCAGAGCAATAATAAAAACAGAACATTAATGTTGGAAAATATATCATTAAGGATAGCATCATGTTACACTGTTAGGAATGAATTAAAAACAAATAATCATATTGATCATAGCTGCCAACTAGAAAATTTCTCAAATGAAAAATAAAACGTCTCAAACTCTGTAAGTAGTGGTGAAGTCTGTTATGTGATAAAGAATATATATAAATTCTGTCTGCTAAAACTCAGTCACAACAGAATATCTAAGATAATCTGAGTTTTTGTATTTTTGAATAAGAGCATGATTATACATACAGTTACACTTTATGACAACATATGAGAACTTATTGCAACATGTGTACATCTGTGTAAGACTATGACTGCACTCAAGTCTTGGTCAAAGTGAACTGTTTATAAAGTCATATTTGAAAATGTATAACAGGTCTTGATCCAAAGTTTGACATTAATGCTCACTATAAGGTCACTACAGAACAGTAAAGCCATGTGTCATCATATCCGTCATCTGTTAACTATTTTTGGAAGTACGACATCAGAATTTGCTGTGCTGCTGCTTTTTCTCTGCCCCTTTGGCTTTGCCCTCACTACATCCTTCTCTGCATCCTTGGTGATGGTACTATTTTCTCTATGCTGATGATCCCCATACCTCCTTCTGCAGGTGGGATTCTGACCTGAGAGATACAAAACACAAAGTGAGATGGATGTTCGCAGTCAGAGTTCCCGTTGGAGACATTTAGAGACACACCTGATTGGACGTATGCGTGCAGAACACTGAGATAGTGCTGCTTCATCTGCTGCCTCATGTGCTCTGTACTGTAAACATTTGCTATGCTGCACAGGTAGCGTCTCTGTCCAGATGTAAGGGCCGGATGCTGAGAAAGAAACAAGAACTGATGATTACAGTAGCGTTAAATAATTTAATGATAAATTATGATCATCTGATTCCAACCATATTAATATATAATATTAAGCTGACAGTAAAAATACCAAAAAGGAGTCGAGCGTGTGCTGCAGCTCTGTGTGGTCACCTGTAAGAAGGGTGCAGACATCATAGATTTGGGAATGTGTACAGTCATGTGCTGGCCCCCTGCAGGCATGTGTGATCCTCTGTACAGCTCCCTCACTTGCTGATTAGGGAGTAATTCAAAGCCTGCTGAAGGCCACATGTAACAAAGCAAAGTCTTATTTCTGCCAGATAACATAATGTGTGGTGTTATTTAAGCAGCACATTTAAAGCATGACACTCAATGATTTTAATTCCAGCGTATCACAGCACACATTATTGAACTCTACTTACAAGTTACTTTTCTGTTACATAGATGGCTAATTTGCTTCTAAAATATGGTTTGTTATTTAACCCAACAGAATATAAAATACTTATCTCCACCTTGAGCAGCTACAATAGTGGAATGGTACACGTTAATATCTGACATTTTAATCCAATAATACAATATACACAACAACAACAGCCTAAGGAGTCACCATTTTTATTTTTAATAAGTCAATTGCGGTACTTTCGCCCTTTTGCTTAACTAATATGTAGAATACACCTGAATATGACTTCCACCTCTAGCAATAATATAAGTGGGCCATTACTCAGAGACCTAGAGGTTTAGTTAAATCATCTATTTGAAAGCCAACGCCTACAATATTAATTTAGATACCATTTGTATTTAAATTGTCCATTTTGTAATTCAGGAATATTCGACTCACCATCTGTGTATCTTGGATTACATTCTGCAGACCTTAAAAATGAAAATCCAGAATCTTATATTAACAAAGGAAACAAATCCACCCTCTACATTCACCCATTAAATAACTCTCACGTTGTGGTCTTACCTCATTGAGATATGACCACTTCCAGGTTTTAGCAGGTTTTCTTTTTTCAACTGCTCAACAAATGTGACCCGCTTTCTCATCGTTATTTACAGTCCCAATATTTCCTGTTGATATGTCAGAGAGGCTGCTAGCATCTTTATCAGCCCAGTATGTGTTGCAGCCAGCAGAGCCTATTAGTGTGAAATGAAGCCAGCCCTGAAATCTGACACTACTCCCAGGGCTCCAATTACAGAGCTGAGGTCTAATATACTTAAACCCGGAGCGTGTTCTCATCTAAAATGTAAAACACAAACAAAATGAACAAAATTACAAGCCACTCTGTTTACACACTTTATTGAGCATCATGTCCAATATACATTGCATCGACACAAAATGGAAAAAACAAAAAAAAAACAACCCCAAAAACAAATAATGGCGTTAGGGTGGATTACCTGGACACTGAATGATGCGGTCAGGTTAATGACAACCATTTTCAGAGCGTATTGCTTAATGACATTTCAAACGCACCGAATCTGTGCAAATACAGTGAACACCGGTCAGAGGAGGGTCATGGTAGGTTAGAAAATTCTGTGACTTAAAAAGGTAATGTCAACAGCAGTTATGTGATCATCAAGTCTACAGAAATCTACTAACTGTACACATCACATTCACCCAGAATGTACTAACAATGGTATCATATTTAAACATACCCAGCTCCCTCCAACCTGATTGCATGCGCCAAAAGATGGTTAGCCGCTTTTTTCAATGTCAGTCACAGATCAAATCAATCATGTATAACACAAAATGTAAAATCGATGTCATCATGGCTTAATTAATAGTCAGCAACACCATTGATGAAAAGTGAAAAGCCAATGGTTTCCAGACACCACCCAAACACAACTGTAGACTCTTTCAAAAAGAAAACCTAGATGCAGGATTGTGTTCATTTCCCATGGTCAGAACACTCATGTATACTTCACTAAGTGGTGAGTTAACTTCAAGTCTCTATCAAGAATTACAACCCAAATTCAGTGATTAAGTAAAAGGTGACACATTTTATCGAAGTATGCCCCAGTTAAAACGCAAGATGTTTAGAGAATTCAAGTCCTCAGAGTCTAAACCCACGAGTGAATGTGACTTGCACATCATCATTTTTTACCCACACACTGATCGAAAGCCAAATGTGCCACAACAAACAAAGTAAGTACTAGCCTAATTCTACTATGGAGCCCCTAAAATTCCCCGCGTTAACAGATTAAGAGTTCAAACAACCATAATCCTCGTCAAATTTGTCATCCTGTCAAATAGAGGTATAGAATAATCACAGTTTAGGCTATTTTCACAGACTGTGTTTGGTTGTCTATGATTTATAGTAACGCTGTGAAAAGACATTAGACTACATGAAAATTAATAGTTAGCTTGTAATCGTGTTAAGGGAAAGGAATATTTTAGAGGTTTATCTTACCGATTGCTAACCAAGACCCTAATAAATAAAGTTTGCTCCTGAGAAGCTGGCACAGACCTTTTGTTACTGTTAGCTAAGCTTGTGCGAGTTGATGTGATATAAAACAATAACTCTCAAATCAATAAAGCATTCCATTTACGTCTACAGCTAGCAACAATACATAACAGAGCTGTTTGAGGGGGGGATCATGCAGGTTTGAGAGTCGTGGTTTTATACCCCTTAGACATACACTGGCTTAAGGAGAATATGCTAACAGGAGGTCGTTTCTCAGAAAAATAAACTCTTTATAAGTCCCTCTAAAAGTTCTCAACCTGACCCTCGAGACAACAAGCAGGTGAGGAGGTGAAGCCAACAAAAGGCAACGGTGATTCAATGACAGTGTTGAAAACAATCACATCTATTGACACAGATTTGTTGGGCCGACATTAATCCGGTGGTTAAGTATTCAGTAGGGAGGACAAGTGATGACCTAATGGTAACGGGTTTTTGTTTTGTTTTACACAATCTTGACCACTAAATTGCATAAGAAACCTGGTATAAAGTAGAAACTGTTCAGCAGCAGATAAAAAAGCAAGTTAATTTACAGTAGTGACATATCTTACATCATTAATTTCTCAAAATAAATAACATTAAATATACAATTCCAGGTAGGAAACAGGTTAATTTCGCTGGTAGGGTTCTCAAATTGGCTCATCTTGCGGAAAATGACAACCGTTCACAGAAACATGGTTGAAGCCAACCAATTCCTTTGACTGGCAAAACAAGGGGTGCAAAAGCCTTTTGCTGAAATTTTCCCTCTGAAGGCATTTCCTTTAACTGAAACAGAAGAACAAGGAAACATTATAATCACTGAGCAGAAGCAAAGAGTGTCACGTGTCACTCAGGTGAAAGAATTCAATATACTCACCCTGGAATTTAAAATTGACTCCTAATCAAATGCCATCTCTTGACTTTTTCTTACACAGCGAGCCACCTTCCTCTTGAATTCACCGTTGGGGTCCTCCCTCCACTCTTTCTGTGGGAGCAACATCAGATTCATTTAATAACAAACTCTCTCATTTACTTGAACTGGCCTGATAACAGGAATGAAAAGGGGTATTTCTGGTGCCAGGCGAACGGGATAAGTAGTGTAACTCACCGCAGCATCCACATTAGCCGGTGAGTCGCTGTTGGGATCTGCCAGCATGGAGATAACACTAATCATGATTGTCTCTACCGTGTGGATCGGAAGCCAGCGCTCCTCAGGCTTTTCATAACCAAACTTATCCTCTCCGGGCTCATGCAGAATTGAGATGCAAACATCCCCGTTCTTTGCAACTGTGGAGAATGGGAGCATGGATTTAACAGCAATTAAAAAAAAAAACCTGATGACAGCCTTCATTACCATTCATTACCACTCAGCCTTCATTACCATTCAACTCAAATTCTGGATCACGTTTATGAGGAATCACAGACAAAAAACTTTTAAAATAATCCAGTGATATAGTAAAAATGAATTGATTTGCCCAAATCAAGTGACAGCAAAGAAAATCTAAAGGTAGTAAACCTCAGGGAGTCTGATTAATGTGTTTACCATTCGGGTGCCAGATCTCAGTGATGAACTTCATCTTTGGAGGCCGTAGTGGATAGTCGTAGGGAAAGGTGAGGTATGCTTTGAAAAACCCTCCTTCACTGCAATACAAAGAGCAGGGTAAGGATTAGTGAGAAATGATTTATTTAAACAGTCATGTATACATTTTTCAACCAGGTATGTTCTCACTTACAAAAGGGTATCTTGTGGGCCAATTATCACAACTTCCCATTTATATATGTCATCGTCATCTATCAGACCAGCCGAAAAGCCCTCCACAGGGTTCTTGTTGAGCTCTGGAAACAAGAGCATAAGATATATTTTAATACAATGAACTCCAAATAAAACATAACTATAGCAATAAAATTAAAAGTGACTCAAGTAAAGATTACTGGGTACGTTTTGAAGAAGTCAACAGTCAAGGTTGCTTGTTAAATTGACA
Organism: Scortum barcoo; assembly: GCA_023238725.1. Lineage (NCBI taxonomy): Eukaryota > Metazoa > Chordata > Actinopteri > Centrarchiformes > Terapontidae > Scortum > Scortum barcoo. Next base: position 4,169,898 of record CM041535.1, read on the forward strand.
AATCCAAAAGGACAGCGATAGCAGGCACAGTGATTTAAGTGGTGACAGATAATTTAATGAGCAGATGATCACACACAATATTCCATTAAAGCTAGTTAATAAAGGCTGTTTAAAGATTTATTTCAGTGAAGAGAAACCCAAATTCACCCTAAACTCAACAGAAAACCATTACGTGACAAAGTGAAACACTTTGTCCATATGTCAGTAAAAATGACCACAGTAAGATTTATCTTTTTAAAAAATAAGCACGTAATCCAGGTACATCCAAGATGGACATGTGTGTTTTCCCCTTTTTGTTAAACTTCTGCTGGTAGAAATTGTACTGTGAGGTGGCTGCAGGAAATACTGAATTTGCATTCACAACAACTTAATGATACAAAGCAGGTTAAGAGCTGCTGACCACAATGAATATGTAGTAAGTTCCACCTTAGCCCCTTTAATTAACACTATTATTCTCAGAAAGCATCAATTGTACCGATTTGATCTCCTGAGCCCTTGTTTCAATTTTCTGGCTCAGATATGGGAATCCTTAACTTTCTATTAAAACAGAGCTTGTAAAACAGGTGCCTCAAAACAAGATCCAGCTTTGACATACACTAATGTGCTCAAAGGATTCCTCTCATAACTTTTGTTCAATCAGTATATGAGATATTCAGTTTTTAGTGTTTGGTATCATATCAGAATATTTAGTGAAGTCAATGATCATTTTTGGGTCTCCATTTACAAATGTTTAAAAATATAGTCTACAATTCATTCAATAACTATGTAGTTTAGCTAATGTTCACTGGAACGAATCATGGTTTCCAAAAATAATAATCACTGCTGAACTGAATCACCAACTTGAAGAACTGAAATGAATGGACCACTGTGAAGACAGTGATTCACATCCCCACGCGCACAGGGAGACCAAAATTAGCATATTGTACAGCTTGCTAAATCAGTCATAAAATACGATAATGTCTACTTTCTTTCTTTCTTTCTTTTCTTTTTTTTTTTAAATCTGTAGATTGAGGACGACTACTGTCATTTGAGACAGAGACCTCAACCTTGTCGAACGTCAGTGGTTATGGAGAGCAACGTTACGTTAGTTAGTCCGACTTTATCAAAGTAGGTCACTGGCTACAGCTGGGGATGAATGCTAAAATAATACGTGTATACATCGCCTCTCATTATGCCCTGTGACAAGCTCAGTCTTTCCCTAATCTTAAAGGCTGCGTGACGGTTTGCTGATCTCATTTGACTTTTGCAGTTGAGTAAAATCAACACTGGCTGTCTCTTCCTGCCGACCATGATATTAACACTACAAATTATATTTCATTAGAGACCACACACCTACAATAGCACCACAGACATAAATACAATATCTGCACAATACTCATACCAATAACTTTAATTATATAATTTTTAACTACACCTGCTGTAATCGATGTTAGCGGTAATCATGGTTTTATTGTATTTGACCTGATGTCAAAAAGCTGATATATCAAATATATATCAGTTTTTAAAATGACCCATTGATTCAAGCATGACAGAGACAGACTGAGCCGGACTGTCAGTCAGCTGAGGACCAAACATCAGGGCTGTCTCCATGTTTCTGGCATTAATAAAAATAAAAAAAAAAGGAAAAAAAAGGAAAAAACAGAGCCACCAGCAGTGATCACACAGCTGATGGCTCTTAAAACAAGCCAACATGAGAACAATAAGAGTTTCACGTCCTGAGTCCTCACTGAGAGCTGCTGACTAACCAGAGCTCAGTCTGAGCACAAACCTTTGATATTATCGATTATAGCTCGGCGGCGGGGGGGGGGGGGGGGGGGTTGTAATTTTAATCGAGCTTCTGCTGATGTAGTGTCATATTGGTGTATGAAAGGCTGGGGCTTTGTAAAGCTATCATCCCCACAGCTAAAGTCCTGAGAGCAGATGAGTCCCTGGATTGATTATTCCTTTGTTCCGTCTGCTAACTAATGTCGAACTTGCTAACCCGCTAGCGCGCTGTGCTGCCTCCGAAAAATAATGTTATTAAAGCCACGTTTACTCTAAAATATGGATCTTTATTTCCACCAGATGTCAGCTGAGTAAAGCAGCTTAGCCACACATTGATCTGCAGTGATAAAGGAGCCCATTATGCTGGCTGGCTAGCTTTCTGCGCTCTCTCCTATGGCGTAAACATAGCTGTGGGTAGCTACAGAAAGAGCTAACGTTAGCTGATCGGTGGGGAGCTTTTAGATCGGCTTTATCTGCTTACAGTTTTCTTTTAGTATTACCTGCCAGTTGTTTTCGAAGAAGTAATGCTGATTGTTCGGTCATGGTACGCGGACGTGAATGAAAAAACACTTTGAGCCGACAAATACTTGGTGAAAAATAGAGCTGGGGCTGAAGTCGAGGTGAGATGTTGCGCCGCTGATTTCCTCTGTGTTTTGACACAAGCTTCAGCTGCTGCTTGAGGCGCCACTGCGCATGCGCGTACACAGTTCATTGTGTATGTGCGCGCGTGCGTGTGTGTGTTTGTGTCTGAGTGTGTCTATGTGTGAGTGTGTGTCTGAGTGCGTGTATCTGTGTGTGTCCATGTATAACTGCGTGTATGTTTGTGTGCGTGTGTGTGTGTGTGTATGTGTGTGTCTGTGTGTGTGTGTGTCTGTCTGTGTTCCAGGAAATGTTTCTTGAAAAATCAGCAGGTACCAGTCTAGTCTCCATACTTTATGATTAATAAAACAAGATAAATTAGTTTTAATACTTTAAATAGTTACAATGAATACCATTGTGTTTTAAGAAGAGAGGTCACTGAGTTCAACAGCTGCTGATCGCCTTCAGAGACAAGTTCAGATTTTGGAACCATTAGTCGGGCCCTGACAGAGGATCTCATATGTTACCGGATTAACAGATCACAGATATATACAGGGGCCTGACAATTTAAGGTATTAAAAACAAGCAGTAACATCTTAAAATAGACTCTAAAACCCACAGGTAACCAGTAAAGGCAGCAAGGACTGGTGTGATGTGGTTACCTGTCTTAGTATGAGTTACAAAGCCTGACAGCAGCATTTTGTGTCAGCTGCAGTCTTTGGATGTTACACCTGCTGATACCAGCTTAGACTTCTCTCTGTCTTATCATCTTATTTACACAGTAATGTAAGTAAACCAGTTCTTCCCACATCCTGTTGTATGAGTGTGTAGAATAGTCAGAAATTTGTCTTTTAGTAATGCATTGTTATATCATTAATTGTAATGTTTATGATGCTGTTAGTGGGCAGTTCATTATTGCACACACTTGTGTAAACATGGATTTGTGATAAGAAACAGAGAAACAAGATGATATCAGTAAGTAGCACAATGAAATTCAGTCATTCAGAATATTCATGTTTTAGATCAAAGTATTTCTGTCTGTCTGACTAGTATTTCCAGCTGTTTCTTTAAAGGGCTGTAGTATTTCAGATACCCCTACTTAAGGAAGAACTAAGTGTGTTTTTTTCATCATTTTGTCCCCTTCATAAAATGGGTGGTTGTAACAAAAATGTTTTACTCAGAAAAATACAAACTAAAGTGATGAAACTGATCAGTATATTGAATGACCACATAAAACTACTCTGAGCTTTATAGGAGTATCAAATGATGTATTTATTATAAACATTGTCATAGGCAGAAATTTCACACAGACATCGACTGAAAGAAAGTTACTTTAACTTTAAAGTAATGTATGATGATATGCTTCTCCTAATATCTTCATATGAGCTTGGTTATACCCCTGTCCTCATATGAAAAGCATTTGTGTCACTACAGTGGTATACAGGACACAAACACACAAACAGTGTCTTTCACAGGTGACTCTGTCATGTGTTTTTGGTGACATTTATATAATAACGTAGGACATCAAGTCTTCAGCCACTCTGTGAGGTGAAGCAATTTAAGAAGGGCAAATTTGTCTGAAAACATATAGAGCAGGTGTGATTTTCACCTCTGTGTTACTGAATTATATGGATACTAATGTATAGATGATAAGAACTCTATGACTAAACCTAATGAAAAGAAGTAGGTAGTAATTGTGGGTAAATTCTATTTATATCATTTCTTTTTTTTAATACAAGAAGCTACTGTGAGAAGATTATTTAGCATAGGTGTTAAGTGGTTAAATAAAGTCTGGAAAAATAGAAGTATTTTTAGTCTACTAAATAAAAAACACCGCTGCAGCAAATCCGCAAGTGTAGTTCAGAACTATCGGAAATATTGCATCTATTACCTAAGAGGCTTATTAACAGGTTTTGCCTATTTTTTAACAACCGCTTTGACTCTGTATTTTTTGTTGTTAATACAAAAACATCTTAAAGTTGATTTAAAAAATTTATTCGTTTGCCATAGTCGCAGATTTCCCGAATATGTTATATTGACGGGCGGATTGTTTGACAGGCCGAGTTTATGCAGAGCACCTGAAGGCAGCAGTATGCGGAAGGAAGGCAGTTCGGCGCCATATTTAATACAACAGAAGCTAACGTTAGCTGTTTACAAACCCAAACTTTTAACTTGAGACGGAAACCTAAATCAAACCCTCAACTTAATCTAAAATGAATGTAATAGATCATGTTCGGGACATGGCCGCTGCTGGCCTCCACTCTAATGTCCGGATACTGAGCAGTTTGTTGCTGACGATGAGTAACAACAACCCGTAAGTAATGTCGGAGAAGGGTCCGTCTATTTCCTGCAGTAGTGTGTTTTCTTGTCAGCTATTGACAGTAAGAAACCAAAGATAACACTAATGACTGTCACCAGAAAGCATGTTGGGCTTCTAAATTAATAAAAGATGACCATATAACACCCAGCTAAAGTAGGCAGGCTAATAATAATAATGTAATTTATAGTATTGCGAAGATACAAGGTTCTTGCCCAAGAATTAGCCATACATTAAAGGTACCAGATGTCCGCTGTTAGCTGACTAATATTATTGTGAGTTTATCCGATCAGCAAGCAAATTACAGGAGGACAAACATTATATACATACATTATTGATCATATGCTTCTTAATAATATAGTGTGATCGACTCTATATACTATGATTATGTATTGTGATACACTCTGCATATAACCTTTTATTATTTTCACCCCTGGATGAATAGACTGTCACTGCCTTTGTTTTTGTAGTTTCTATATGGAAGTGATTGGTCATTAGTTTAGCTGGCTGTGTGTTTTAATCCTTAGTGAAATAATTCAAGTCTCTGTGTCATCATGTGCGCAGTAAATAGTTACTCTGTTGTGTCTGACTCTAATGATTTTATTATTTGTGTCTCTGTGATTAAGAGAGTTGTTCTCACCGGCCCAGAAGTACCAGCTGCTGGTTTACCACGCTGATGCCATCTTTCATGATAAGGAGTATCGTAATGCAGCCTGTAAATACAGTATGGCCTTACAGCAGAAGAAGGTGCTCAGCAAAACATCCAAAGTTCGTACTTCTACTGGTGGAGCCGCCTCCAACATACAGGCACAGGTTTGTTTTTATGTAACTATTAACGTTGAAGCCATAGTGCAGCTCTATGTGTCTGATCAGCTGCAGATTGATTCAATAAGTTGCACTTAGAGGGAGATTAAAGTCTCTTTGACATTAGTCACAGTGTTTTACTTACATTTGCAGCGTGTCTATAAAAACCACAAAATGTAGATATTGAAAGTGACAAGCTGACCTTGCCTGGGACATCAGTTACTGCAAATGTCAGATTAAGAAGTGTTGTTTAAAAGATTTTTCTCATAATATGTGATCATATTATGACCTTTTTTACTGCACTGTTTGTCTCACCTCAATGATGTCTTGCACCCTGGTTCTTAAAAAAAAAAAAAATTCAGATTAAGGATTAAGGCTTCTGACAAGACTGCCAATAGAAAAAAAGAAAAAGTACAATTACAGTGAATTTTGTCTTTCAGAGTTTGCCCTCAGAAATCGAGGTGAAGTACAAGATAGCTGAATGCTACACCATTTTGAAGCTGGATAAAGATGCCATTGCTGTGCTCGACGGGATTCCATCCAGACAGAGGACTCCAAAGGTATTCTGCTGCTCTCAGTTATTGTGATCAACACTTTTCTTCATTATTGATGTGCCTTTTTATAATAATCAAAACTTTTCAGGGCCCAAAGTGAAGGTTGGGGTGGAAAGGCCAGAAAGAGTAGTGATGTGTTATCTCAAGTAAAACCCCTGTCTGTATATTGTACACAAAGATGTGTCATCATAAACCTTTCAGAATAATATAGAGACAAACAACAAACTGACAAAGGGGCAAGACTACTGGCAATAATCTCAAGTACTGAGGTGATGGAAACAGATAATAATGGGGAAATAATCAGAGATACTATCACATCCATCCATCTATCCATCTTCATCCGCTTGATCCGGGACCAGGGTCACGGAGGCAGCAGTCTGAGCAGAGATGCCCAGACTTCCCTCACCCCAGACACTTCCTCTCCAGCTCTTCCAGGGGGGACCCCGAGGCGTTCCCTAGGCCAGCTGAGAGACATAGTCTCTCCTCCCGGTGGGACATGTCTGGAACACCTCCCTAGGGAGGCGTCCAGGGGGCATTCCGCCCAAACAGATGCCCAAGCCACCTCAGCTGACTCCTCTCGATGTGAAGGAGCAGCGGCTCTACTCCGAGCTCCGCCTTGAGTGACCGAGCTTCTCACCCTATCTCTAAGGGAGTGCCCAGCCACCCTGCTGGAGGAAACTCATTTCGGCCACTTGTATCCATGATCTTGTCCTTTCAGTCATTAACCAAAGTTCATGACCATAGGTGAGGTGGGAGCGTAGATTGACCAATAAATCGAGAGCTTCGCCTTTCGACTCAGCTCCTTTCTTCACCACGACGGTCCGGTACACCGACCGCATAACTGCTGCAGACGCTGCACCAATCCGCCTGTCAATCTCACGCTCCATCTTTCCCTCACTCGTGAACAAGACACCGAGATACTTGAACTCCTCCACTTGAGGCAGGACTCCACCCACCCGGAGAGGGCGTAGGGCGTAGACCTTCCCGGGGAGGCTGAGAAGTGTGATTCCCCTGTGGTTGGAACACTCTCCGGTCCCCCTTTTTAAAAAGAGTTACCACCACCCCGGTTTGCCACTCCAGAGGCACTGTGTCCCCAACCTCCATGCATGCATGTTGCAGAGGCGTGTCAGCCAAGACAGCCCCACAACATCCAGAGACTTGAGGTACTCAGGGCAGATCTCATCCACCCCCTAGCGCCTTGCCACTGAGGAGCTTGCGAACTACCTCAGTGACTTCGACTTGGGTGATGGACGAGTCCACCTCAGAGTCCCCAGCCTCCGCTACCCCGAAGTTTTTGCCTCCAGGACTGACCGTCTTGGCTGCGGCTTGCTTGGCTTGCCGGTACCTGTCAACTGCGTCAGGAGTCCCACAGGCCAACATGGTCCAATAGAACTCCTCCTTCAGCCCGACATGGCATCCCCTTACTTCCGGTGTCCATCACTGGGTTCGGGGGTTGCCACCACGACCTTGCCAGAGACCTTGCGTCCACAACTTTGAACTGCCGCGTCGACAATGGAGGCAGAGAACATGGTCCACTCGGACTCAATGTCCTCAGCCTCCCTTGGAATCTGTGAGAAGCTCTTCCGGAGGTGGGAGGTTGAAGACCTCCCTGACAGAGGGCTCGGCCAGGCAGACGTTCCCAACAGACCCTCACAATACGTTTGGGTCTGCCAGGTCTGTCCAACTTCCTCCTCTGCCAGCGGATCCAACTCACCACCAGGTGGTGATCGGTTGACAGCTCAGCCCCTCTTTTTTACCCCAAGTGTCCAAGTCATACGGCCGGAGATCAGATGAAACAACAACAAAGTCGATCATCGACCTTCCGGCCTAGGGTGTCCTGGTGCCACGTGCACTGATGGACACCCTTATGCTCAGAACATGGTGTTCGTTATGGACAAACTGTGACTAGCACAGAAGTCCAATAACAGAACACCGCTCGGGTTCAGATCGGGGAGGCCGTTCCTCCCGATCACGCATCTCCAGGTATCACTGTTGTTGCCCACGTGAGCGTTGAAGTCCCCCAAGCAGAACAATAGTGTCCCCAGTCGGAGCACTATCAAGTACCCCTCCCAGGGACTCCAAGAAGGCCGGTACTCTGTACTGCTGTTCCAGAGCCCAAGATATGCATGGAGGTGAGCCCGACTA